>LR880968.1:23483623-23494885 GCA_904067115.1 Aegilops sharonensis | reverse complement strand
TCAAGGTAGACTTCCAAACCTTCACAGACTTCGTTCACCGGCAATCCACAATTACTCTTGGATGCTCAGAACGCGACGCCTAACCGGCTGGAGGATTCACAGTCCTCAAGTGTAACAAGTCTTCAGATCACGCGGACAGAAAGACTTCAGTGATGCCTAACACTCTTTGGCTCTGGGTGTTTGGGCTTCGTCCTCACAAGGATTTCTCTCTCTCAAAAGCTTCGGAGGTGGGTTGCTCTCAAACGACAAAAGCCGTGCACTAACTCTAAGCAGGCACCAATTTATGGTGTAGGGGGTGGGCTATTTATAGCCACTAGGCAACCCGACCTGATTTGTCCGAAATGACCCTGGGTCACTAAGGAACTGACACGTGTCACAACGGTCAGATCTCAAACACACGCGACAACTTGACTTGGGCTACAAGTAAAGCTGACTTATCCGACCCTGGATAAGATTTGCTCTCATTGTCTTCGCTCGAAGACATAGGATTTTGGTTGAGCATCACTTCAGTCACTCTGACTTTGTTCACTTGGACCCCACTTAACAGTGCGGTGGTTCCTATGACTCAACAAAGAAGAAAAGAAATAACAAAACTGCTAAGTCTTCGCACTCCATAGTCTTCACTCGATGTCTTCTTCTGTCATAGTCTTCAATGTGAATATCTTCATGTACCACCATTATCTTCAATGTCTTCATACATTTTTAGGGGTCATCTCCGGTAGGTAAACCGAATCAAGGAGGGACTACTACCTGTGTTATCCTGCAATTCTCACAAACACATTAGTCCCTCAACCAAGTTTGTCGTCAATACTCCAAAACCAAACTAGGGGTGGCACTAGATGCACTTACATTCTTCTTCTCCTCCTCCTCTGGGTGAACGCCACCTCGCTCCTCCGGTCGTCGCCCTTCACTCCTCCCCGTTGTTGATGGGGTACGGGAGCGTGTGCAAAACGCTGTTGTTGGGGAAGATGCTATTGAAGTCGGTGAAGATATTATGGGTGGTGAAAGCTATGAACTCACAACCAACCCAATACACTCGCCCGAGGAGGTGGAAAGCATCGAATGAGTTAGTGAACATAGCGAGGAGCCCAACCACAACGCCATTGTGGTTGACCTCCTCAAGATGGTACATCCTTGGAGAGCCGCGGGGGAGGTGGCAGAAGCCGGCCGCAAGGAAGAACTCCGTTAACTCCCTTGCGCCCCTCCACCTTGAGATCGCCCAAACCCTAAGTGTTCTCTATACATAGACTCCGGCCGGGTAGAGCCTTTTCGGCACGGTTGGGGGGAAGCGGTAGGTGGGGGCGTTGTACTGCATGGTGGCTCGAGGGCTCGATCGGGTTTGATGGAGAAGAAGGAAGAAGGAGGGCAGATGAGGCAGAGGATGGGGTATGGATGAGGAGGGGGAGAGGAAGACGATAGTGCCCGGCTTAAATAGCCCAAGTGCGACGTGGTTTTTGATTTCTTCGAGTGGTTTCACCGGGTACAGTTAATGGGGCGCGCGGCGTTTGGTTGCGCCCATCATAGTGTGTACACGAGCGTGGGAAACGGGCTGCGACACTTCTATGCCACCGGTCGCGGGTCAAGGGGGACGGGCTCACGCACGCGTCTGTGCCGTCGTGGGTCAAGGGGACACGCCTGCCCCGGGTTCTCTGCGTGTGCCGCCTGTGCATGCATGCATGGCAATGTAGCCTGCTTGCTAGGGCCTGGCTAGAGGGCAACGTTTGGTCGATGGGAGACGTGACAATAACGGACGCTTAATTTGCCCATCTTGTAATGAGCAGCACGCCGTTTGAACTGGATCGATACCCATCGTGCCAGTATTGTGTCGTTCAAAGAGGAGCGCGCCATGCACCGTTGGCTTTTTGGTTGTCTCTTCATCAGGGTTTGGCTGCTGCATTGTGGCCGGGTGCATGCTTTGATGCGACGCTGCATCAGTGCTAATGGTAGGCATGCGACAGCTTACTGCGCCGAGAGGGGTGGCGGAGCAGGGCTACGTCGAGGGCATGCATGCAACGCACGGGCGCAGTGCTGTGGGTGGGCATGCATGCTGCAACGAGCGCCGGTGCTACGGGTAGGCACGGGCACACATGCAACGATGGAAAGGGCACTGCGTAGGCTTGGTCCATGCACTGCGTCAACTCGTGCCGTTGGATTCAAATGAATGGTCCTGATGCCTCAACGAGAGAGGCTGATCCAAACCCCACTGATTCAACCAATCAGCGCGTCTCATGCGGATCGAAGGACACTGTAGCTAACCCTAGCGCCTGATCTCAACCGTCCACGAACAACGATTGACGACCCGGTAGTGTGCGGGGTTTTGAGAGGTTTTGAGGGGTTTTGAGTGATTAGGGTTGATCATAACTAATTCAAAAAAAGTCAAAAAAATATAAAACTTGCGCACATAGTCTTATTATGTCGTATAGTAACGAGATATATAATATAATATATATATATATATATTTGTATGTATATGGTTTACATACATTTTTACGAAAAATCCTTCACTAAATTGTCATTCCTCGAACAATGTAGTATGGAGTTCAAGGGAGAGAGCAGTGGGCACCCGAGAGTAGGTGGGGTTTTGAAAATGAAAAGTTTAAAAACCTCACCAAAACTTCATTTTGGATTGACTAAGAAAGATCTTAACTTACTTTCTCATTTTCATGTTTTAAACTTGTTTTATATATAATTTTCTATTAAAAATGAAAAGTGTAAAAACCTCACCAAAACTTCATTTTGGATTGACTAAGAAAGATCTTAACTTACTTTCTCATTTTCATGTTTTAAACTTGTTTTATATATAATTTTCTATTAAACCTTGTGTTTTCAAAAAGAAAATAAAATAATAGAAAATTAATTCAATAAATAGTGAGACTTTAGATTTACACTATATAGGTAGAATAGATGTATAGAAAAATTATTTTGCTGGTTTAGACAAGGTGCCAAAAAACTTGCTTAAATATGAGGCCGTTTACCCTACCTTTGGAGGTCATTTGAAACACACTTTTCATGACTAAGAGTTCAACTTACCAAAAGGGCTCAGATTGATCAGCAAGCAAACATATTTCAGTTGAGGTACTTTAGATTAAAACATCAATACCCCATCCCTAATTCAAATTTGAGCCCAAATTTGAATCCAAATTTGAATTTAAAACAATGACCAAACAAACAAGTTCGAATAGAAAGTCGGGGATACATAGTGACTACCAGTACACACCAAGTTACAAATATTATTACATGACACAAATTTTCAAACAGTTCTCTGTTCTACCTCTTCCTACCACGTCGTGTGCCCTTCTTCGGCTTAGCACTTCTTGTTTTTGGTTCTACTACACACACAAGTTCACTGATCATCTTGGTTTTCTTCACTGGTCTTTTCAACACCTCGCCAACACCCTCAAGATCAGTGTCTTCAGTCTGAATGTTGATAGCAATTTCAGTTTCTTCGGTGTGTACCTCAACATGGGTTTCTTCAGTTTGAACATTGACACACTCAGGTTCAGTTTCAACCTCGAGAGCAGTTTCTTCAGTCTGAATGTTGACTGCAATTTCTGTTTCTTCGGTGTGCACCACGAATTCAGTTTCTTCAGTCTGAATGTTGACTGCAGCAGGATTTTCTTCAGTCTGCTCAGACTCAGGCACACTTCTCTTCTTTCTACAGCCATTGAGTCTTGCTTTTTTTGTTGGCCAACACTGTTCAACAACAAGGGGTTGACTTGCGCGCTTCCTCCTACCCATTGGGAAAATGTTATAGATATAGTAATTGGAAAAAAGCACCAAATCCAAACATGGACAAATAAACAAGAACATACTTTGGCTTATCAGGAGTGTAATGACATTTGACAGATCCCACTCTGTGCCCAAGTTGCTGGCACAACTTGCATCTGTTTTTGTTACCTTTTTGGGTCCTTTTTGGCTTTCCATCTTTCTTTCCCTTCTTACTACTCCCACCTTTCTCAAACCATGCCTTGAATCTACTCTGTTTAGGCCTGCCAGCCTTTCTTTTCGTCAAGGGAGGACACATGGAAAATTCAATCTCCACTTCAGGCCACTGAGACTGATCTGTAAGTGCTGGAATTGGAGTAGCATATGCAACTTTGAATTTTGCTACCGAATAATATTCATGCAAATATGAGTGCATGTTTATCTTCGTTTGGGATGCTAAGAAAAGAATGGCATGCTCACATGGTTTACCAGTGTGTTGCCACTCGAGGCAAGTGCAATCATGCAATTCAGTGTTAACAACAATTCTCCTTCCAGTTTTGTTATCTCTAACTTCAGCACCCCAAGGTGAAGATTTTTCAAAAAAAAAATGTGAAATACTTCTGCTCCTATTGACCACCTGTTGTACCACTGCTGGAAGCTTATCACCTTGCAGACAATCACCTATCCTTCTTCTCAATTCCCACAACTGCATGAGCATGATCCTGATTTGGTCAACCATGTCATGCACAGGCAAATCTTTTAACTCCTTCACCTTGTTGTTGAAACTCTCTGCCAAATTGTTGTTGATGTGGTCACACTTGATGGCAGTGTTGAATCCTGACCTGTACCATAACAAAGAATGGTAGGTGTTCAGCCATGGGCCAAACTCATCACCTGCTGCCATTATCTTATCAAGATGATATTTGTGTGTCTGTCTAGTGTAAGATCTTGCTGCTGGCCACATGCGCCCAAATTCTTCTCTAATTTTTTGATCAAATTCATCCACAAATGACCGAAGCACTCCCTCTGCTCATCATGTGGGAAAACATTTTTAACCCTTTTTCCAGCCCCTTACATGCATCTGTGTGTATAGCCAAAGGTGACACTGGCCCTAGGCATCTTTTCAACTGGATCATGAACCATGTCCATGAAGCCTCTGTTTCTGACTGAAACAAGCCAACAACAATAGGAAACATCCAGTTGTGTCCATCTAGAGCATTGCATGCTGCCAACTGACCATTCCACTTGCCTGTCAAAAATGATGAGTCTATGCTCAAATATGGACGGCACCCTGCTTTGAAGCCATTGATGCAAGGCTTCAAAGCCATAAAAAACTTGGAGAACTTGACTTCATGTTTGGAGATACCTCATTATCTATATCCACAACACTGCCAGGTGACCTCTTTTCCACCTCTGCTTTGAAGTTGTAAAGCATCCTAAATGTATTTGCCCAATCACCATATAATTTTTTCATTGCCCTTTGTTTTGCCTTCCACACTGTGGTATATTTCAGTTTAATGGGGTACATCTTTTCCAAGTCTACTTTGAGTTTCTTGGCATTAGTGTTTTGTGTTTTGGCTAAAATTAGGGTGATCTTTTCTGCAACCCAAAGTTGTGATGTCATGGTTGATACTCTCTGTGAACTTGTAATACAAGTATGTTGATTGGGGATTTGGTTAACCCTGACAGTACTTCCATCAGGTTGCAGTTTAGCAGATATGTACCACTTGCAAGGCTTGACACTACCATCAAATCCTCTGCACCTGGCATAAAACTTCTTTCTATCAGTCGAAACAGTCTTGGCATCAAACTCATGTTTCACTGCATAAGTCTTGAAACACATCCTAAACTCCTTCATGCTTGGGAACAACTTGCCTACCTCAATGAGAGGGTTTTCTTTGTCATACATGCACCAGCTTAGCATCATGTGCATCATCTACTTCATCTGCAGCTTGTTCCATCAACTGTCCATCTACATCTTCATCAGCATTAGCAGGCAAACTAGATTCGCCCCTCTCCTGCTTATCTCTGTCATCGACTGGAATGCCAAAAAGTTTGGCCATCTCAATGTCAGGCATTGGTGCAATGACCAAATAAGTAGGCTCATCTAATTCAACTACATTCCAATCAACAGTAGCTGCAGTTTCAGTTCCAGTCACCTGTCCCTCTTCGGCTATTACTGTAAGTTCAGTACACATGGGAATCAATGGCCTCTGTGAAGCCCAATCATCATCTACCATCTGCGCAGCCAAGTGTGATGACACATATCCAACCTTCGAAAAAATATTAAAATCAACGAGCTCAGCAAAAAAATAGCCCGTTTGCTTGTCCAACCGTTTTTTTGATCGATTTCTTCAACAATCTGTTCACTATCTTCTATTCTCACATACTCTCCTTTCCAATCATCAAACCGCAACAGTGATACTTCTTGCTCTGGACCCCAAACAATATTCTCCCCAATTTTTTCCACCCATTTCTTCACTGCCTTCTCTCCCATGTTCTGTAGAACTTGTGGATCAATCTCTGTAAACTCAACCTCCCATTTAACAATTGTGTCTCTCTCAATGTTCTGTATGCTACCATCAACTGATTTTGCCTTTGATGGAAAGAAATTGACCGTCAATTCAAACGTCCGAGCGGCAGCATCCCCTCTGTTAGTGGCAGACAATGTGAGCCCGCGAGAAAGAGCAGACAAGGCCGTAATTGCATACAAAATTGGATCAGAGAGAGGCGCATTACCTATTCGAAGTTGAATATTGCGGCTCCATCTCAGTATGCCCACGGGCTCCCCTCACAACCTAAGGACGAACAGGCGAAAACAGAGGAAACGAGCTGAGATCTACGGGCCCGAGAGAGGAATGGGACTAGGGTTCGAATTCACTCACCATTTTCTGAGGACGAAGGGAACGGGCGCCCCGTGAGAACGAGGGGTGCCCGAGAACGAGGGCTCCGCCGCCGCCGCCGAGAATGCAAGATCCGCCGCCGCCGGAGAAGAAGTGGGGTGGGGTGGGGTAGAGTGGCAGTGGGGGCGAATGAGGGTGGCAGGGCACAGTCAGCTGTTTTGAGGACCAATTAAGTTGGACTCACATGTCCTTACATAAACGGGCTTGGTTGACGACCAAGTTTAACCCCAGTTAACACCCCATGTGGCCTTGGGCTATTTACATGCTAAAATGTGTCGCACCACAGCCATTCATTCGAACTACATCGCACTCCTTCCAATTCACATGAAAAACGTCGCACATGAGCTATTGGCCCGATAGACAATATTCTTCAAGTATAAACGGTGTGGATGAATCACGACTTGGAGTACAAATTCAAATGTTGATTTACACAATTCATTATTTAAAATCTTTAAATCAGATCATCACACCACAATAAATTTGGTGCATTATGAATCTTGAATTGTACCGCAAATATTCACAACAAGCACGTGGAAGACCTATTTTGCAGGAGTTTATTCTTTCGGTTGTAGTGTTCTGCACACAATCATCTAGAGAACCTAGTTATCAGCCAGAGAACTTCAGAATGCACATATTATCCTCCTCCACAAATCTATCATTTTTAAGAAGTTGCTCTCCACTTCTCCTTATTCTCTTATCATGCACACTGTCCACATCAGCTTCATGCCACGTTAGCGCTCACATGAGTCTAATTCTTCAGATGCATGATGCCATGTCATTTTGCCGTTACCAGCATACAGAACGGACCTGGGAGCCCAAGTTGGCACGGTATAATCGGCAGCCCAAGTTGCAGCTGCACCCTCACGGTTGACTTACGTGCCATCTAGATTTTTTAAAACTAGAATAGACGTGCCCATCTAGCTAGCTTGAGCTGCCCATCGTTGATTTTTTTTGAGAAATCTCGCCACTTTATTACTCAACGATAATGTTCATAGGTACACGGATCGGGTCATGAGGAGTGCCAACCAAACATGTCTACCTAAGCCTAAATTACAGGCTGATTTGGCGAGATTATGAGCTTCGAAATTATGGCTCCTACGCTCATGAACAAAAGAGCACAAAATAGAACTACTACTGCATTCTGTAATTTAATGTACTATTGCTGAATGAGGGCCTCTAGTCCCAGAATTAATATCCTTCACCACGCCCAAACTGTCCGATGCCACCATTACTCTCTGGATGTTTAGATCATCTGCTAGGGCCAATGCTTCTCTGCAAGCAAAAGTTTCAAGAATCATTGGATCAATGATGCCCCGAACCAGGATGACCGAGGAACCAAGGTAGAGCCTTGTGTGGTCTCGGCAAACGGCGGCCACCGCTCCTCCTCTTTTGTTGTGCAAAATTGCCGCATCCACGTTCAACCTCGCCACACCCACCGGTGATGCAATCCAGGAATTGGGAGAGTTATGTTGGACCGCTCCTGGGACTTGCCTTGGCGCAACAGAGGCCAGCTGGCTTAGCTCATTCATATACGATGTAACGAACGATGATGTTTGCTGAGGAGATTGAAAGATACCCTCATGGATTGCTTTCCTCCTTGTGAACCAGATGGCCCAAAGAGTGATAACCATTGAGGTAAACGAGCAATGATCCAAATTTTTACTCAACTCGAACAGCCAGTTCTTCGCCCGTGGCTCCACATTTTCTGACATATTTGATACTAGCTCCGGCTCTGCCAATGACCAAGTACTCCTTGCCATAGTGCATGATATAAGCGCATGGCGCCATGAATCCCGCACCTCACACAGCGGGCATGCATCCCTGGTTGCCATGTTTATCTTGTTCCTCACGTCTGTTGTTGGTAAAGAGTGTCGTGCGAGGCGCCATAGAAAAATTCTGATTTTTGATGGGACTGTAAGTCCCCAAAGCTTCGTCCAGTCTTTCTCCTCATGATCGTTGCTCGATGAGCCGGCACGCTCATGCAACCATCCTTCCCTCGTATATTTTGTATTTACCAAAAATCTATAGGCTGAACTCACTATGAACATGCCCTTTTTGTCAGGGTTCCAAGCCCAGAAATCCTCTGTGTTCCTAGTACATAATGGGATCTTCAGTATTGCTTCGGCATCAATGGGCAGAAAGACTCCCCGGACTAACTGTTCGTCCCATCCTTCTCGGGAGGGTTCGGGACTAGCGAGGTAATTGGGCGCAAAGATGCTTCCTTGGGAATCCAATTATCATCCCAAATATTCGTCGATCGTCCATTCCTGATTCTTCGTATGATCCCTGTTTGAGTATCTCCTTACCCTCTTGTATTGCCCTCCAAATCTGAGATGGCCTAGACCCAACTTCTACATTGGGAAAATCTGTACCCGGATAGTACACTGATTTAATAATCCTGGCACTCAATGAGGTTGGTTCTTGGAGCATTCTCCAAGCCTGTCTTGCAAGTAGTGCTAGGTTAAAAAGCTCAAAATCATGGAACCCCAATCCTCCCAAATATTTGGGTCTCGTCATCACTTCCCATGACACCCATGGTGGCTTCCTCTTGCCCTATTTGCACCCCCACAAAAACCTCCTAATGATAGAGTTTAAATGATTGCATAAGCCTCTAGGGAGCTTAAAACAGGACATTGAATATACTGGGATGGCTTGGGCAACCGACTTTATAAGCATCTCCTTGCCGCCTGAACATAAGCATTTCCCCATCCAACCTTTCACCTTGTCCCACACTCAGTCACTCAGATATTTGAAGGTACCCATCTTTGAGTGACCAATGTCAGTTGGCATGCCAAGATATCTATCGCTTAAGGATTCATTGGGCACATGCAAGCAGCCCCTTAACTACATCCCTGACTATTCCCGAGCATCCTTTATTGAAGAAGATTGACGATTTTTCCCTATTTATCCTCTGTTCCAAAGCATGACAGTATGTATCCAGTAGGTTTGAAACCTTTTCAGCTCCATCAACACTCGCCTTAAAAAATAGCAGGCTATCATCCGTGAATAAAAGATGGTTCATCGACGGTGCCGTCGTAGCCACCTTAATGCCGCAAAGCCGGGATGATTCATTCTGAGACTTCAATAGGCACGAAAGGCCCTCTGCTGCATGCTAGAAAGAAGAGGTATGGAGAGATAGGATCTCCCTGCCGAATTCCACGAGTTGGTCTAAATTCCTCCAACCGGTTCCCATTAAACAGAATAGAAAAGGAGACTGAACTAACCATGTTCATGATGACTGAGATCCATGGTTCAACAAACACCGACTTCCTCATTATGGCTTCCAAATAACTCCATTCTACTTTGTCGTATGCCTTCATCATATCCAATTTCAGGGCACAATAGTTATGAGATTTTGACCTGTTGCTTTTCATAAAGTGCAAACACTCATAAGATGATATAATGTTATCTGTGATAAGCCTGCCTGGCACAAACGCTGACTATTCTTCCAAGATGATCTCCGGGAGAATCTCCTTCAAACGATTTACGAGAACCTTTGAAGCTATTTTATAGAAAACATTGCATAAACTGATCAGGCGGAATGAAGGAAATATGCCCTAGAGGCAATAATAAAGTTATTATTTATTTCCTTATTTCATGATAAATGTTTATTATTCATACTAGAATTGTATTAACCGGAAACTTAGTACATGTGTGAATACATAGACAAACAAAGTGTCACTAGTATGCCTCTACTTGACTAGCTCGTTGAATCAAAGATGGTTAAGTTTCCTAGCCATAGACACGAGTTGTCATTTGATTAACGGGATCACATCATTAGAGAATGATGTGATTGACTTGACCCATTCCGTTAGCTTAGCACTTGATTGTTTAGTATATTGCTATTGCTTTCTTCATGACTTATACATGTTCCTATGACTATGAGATTATACAACTCCCGAATACCAGAGGAACACTTTCTGTGCTACCAAATGTCACAACGTAACTGGGTGATTATAAAGGTGCTCTAAAGGTGTCTCCGATGGTACTTGTTGAGTGGGCATAGATCAAGATTAGGATTTGTCACTCCGATTGTCGGAGAGGTATCTCTGGGCCCTCTCGGTAATGCACATCACTATAAGCCTTGCAAGAAATGTGACTAATGAGTTAGTCGCGGGATGATGCATTACGGAACGAGTAAAGAGACTTGCCGGTAACGAGATTGAACTAGGTATTGAGATACCGACGATCGAATCTCGGGCAAGTAACATACCGATGACAAAGGGAACAACGTAAGTTGTTATGCGGTTTGACCGGTAAAGATCTTCGTAGAATATGTGGGAACCAATATGAGCATCCAGGTTCCGCTATTGATTATTGACCGGAGACGTGTCTCGGTCATGTGTACATAGTTCTCGGACCCATAGGGTCCGCACGCTTAAAGTTCTGTGACGATCGGTATTATGAGTTTTTGTGTTTTGATGTACCGAAGGTGGTTCAGAGTCCAGGATATGATCACGAACATGCCGAGGAGTCTCGAAATGGTTGAGACATAAAGATCGATATATTGGAAACCTATATTTGGACATCGGAATGGTTCCGGGTGAAATCGAGATTTTACCGGAGTACCGGGAGGTTACCGGAACCCCCCGGTAATTGTATGGGCCTCAATGGGCCATAGTGGAGAGAGAGAGAGAGAGAGAGAGAGAGAGAG
>LR880968.1:23427936-23468871 GCA_904067115.1 Aegilops sharonensis | reverse complement strand
TGCCCCCCTCCACAGTTACACACCTCGGTCATATCGTCGTACTGCTTAGGCGAAGCCCTACGCCGGTAACTTCATCATCACTGTCGCCACGCCGTCATGCTGATGAAACTCTCCCTCAGCCTCAACTAGATCAAGAGTACAAGGGACGTCATCGAGCTGAACGTGTGCTGAACACGGAGGTGCCGTACGTTCAGGGCTATGGTCGGTCGGGTCGTGAAGACGTACGACTACATTAACCGCGTTGATAAAATGCTTCCGCTTTCGGTCTACGAGGGTACGTGGACACTCTCTCTCCGCTCGTTGCTATGCTACTCCTAGATAAATCTTGCGTGATCGTGGTTTTTTTTTGAAATTACTGCGTTCCCTAACAGTGGTATCAGAGCCAGGTCTATGCGTAGATGTCATATGCACGAGTAGAACACAAAGAGTTGTGGGCGATAATAGTCATACTGCTTACCAGCATGTCATACTTTGATTCAGCGGTATTGTTGGATGAAGCGGCCCAGACCGACATTACAAGTACGCTTACGCGAGACTGGTTCTACCGACGTGCTCGCACACAGGTGGCTAGTGGGTGTCTGTTTCTCCAGCTTTAGTTGAATCGAGTGTGGCTATGCCCGGTCCTTGTTGAAAGTTAAAACAACACACTTGACGAAAAGTCGTTATGGTTTTTGATGCGTAAGTAAGAACGGTTCTTGCTAAGCCCGTAGCAGCCATGTAAAACTTGCAACAAAAAAATAGAGGACGTCTAACTTGTTTTTGCAGGGCATGTTGTGATGTGATATGGTCAAGACGTGATGATATATAAATTGTTGTATGAGATGATCATGTTTTGTAAAAGTTATCGGCAACTGGTAGGAGCGTTATGGTTGTCGCTTTATTGTATGAAATGCAATCACCATGTAATTGCTTTACTTTATCACTAAGCGGTAGCGATAGTCGTAGAAGCAATAGTTGGCGAGACGACAATGATGCTTCGATGGAGATCAAGGTGTCAAGCCGGTGACGATGGTGATCATGATGGTGCTTTGGAGATGGAGATCAAAGGCACAAGATGATGATGGCCATATCATATCACTTATATTGATTGCATGTGGTGTTTATCCTTTATGCATCTTATTTTGCTTAGTACGGCGGTAGAATTATAAGATGATCCCTTACTAAATTTCAAGGTATAAGTGTTCTCCCTGAGTATGCACCGTTGCGACAGTTCTTCGTGCTGAGACCCCACGTGATGATCAGGTGTGATAAGCTCTACGTTCACATACAACGGGTGCAAGCCAGTTTTGCACATGCAGAATACTTGGGTTAAACTTGACGAGCCTAGCATATGCAGATATGGCCTCGGAACATTGAGACCGAAAGGTCGAGCGTGAATCATATAGTAGATATGATCAACATAGTGATGTTCACCATTGAAAATTACTCCATCTCACGTGATGATCGGACATGGTTTAGTTGATTTGGGTCACGTGATCACTTAGATGATTAGAGGGATGTCTATCTAAGTCGGAGTTCTTAAGTAATGTGACTAATTGAACTTTAATTTATCATGAACTTAGTCCTGGTAGTATTAGCATATCTATGTTGTAGATCAATAGCTCGCGATGTAGCTCCTTGTTTTTTTATATGTTCCTAGAGAAATATAAGTTGAAATATGATAGTAGCAATGATGCGGACTTGGTCCGTGATCTGAGGATTTAACTCATTGCTGCACAGAAGAATTATGTCCTTGATGCACCGCTAGGTGACAGACCTATTGCAGGAGCAGATGCAGACGTTATGAACGTTTTGACAAAAGCTTGGTATGATGACTACTTGATAGTTTAGTGCACCATGCTTTATGGCTTAGAACCGGGACTTCAAAAATGTTTTGAACGCCACGGAACATATAAGATGTTCCAAGAGTTGAAATTGGTATTTCATACTCACACCCGTATCAAGTGGTATGAGACCTCTGACAGTACTTTGCCTACAAGTTGGAGGAGAATAGCTCAACCAGTGAGCATGTGCTCAGATTGTCTGGGTACTACAATTGCTTGAATCAAGTGGGAGTTAATCTTCCAGATAAGATAGTAATTGAAAAATTTCTCTAGTCACTATCTCCAAGTTACTAGAACTTCGCGATAAACCATAATATGCAAGGGATGACGAAAGTAATTCCCGAGCTCTTCACGATGCTGAAATCGACGAAGGTAGAAATCAAGAAAAAGCATCAAGTGTTGATGGTTGACAAGACCACTAGTTTCAACTAAAAGGGCAAAGGAAAAGAAAGGGAACTTCAAGAATAATGGCAAGCAAGTTCCTACTCCCATGAAGAAACCCACAGTTAGACCAAAGGCTAAAACTGAGTGCTTCTACTGCAAAGGAAATGGTCGCGGGAAGTGGAACCACCCTAGAAACTTGGTGGATAAGAAGGATGGCAAAGTGAACAATGCTATATTTGATATACATATTATTGATGTGTACTTTACTAGTGTTTATAGCAATCCCTCGGTATTTGATACTGGTTCAGTTACTAACAGTAGTAACTCGAAACGGGAGTTGCAGAATGAATAGAGACTAGTTAAGGGTAAAGTGACGATGCATGTTGGAAGTTGTTCCAAGATTGATATGATCATCATCGCACACTCCCTATACTTTCAGGATTAGTGTTGAACCTAAATAAATGTTATTTGGTGTTTGCGTTGAGCATGAATATGATTGGATCATGTTTATTGCAATACATTTATTCATTTAAAGTCAGAGAGTAACTGTTGTTCTGTTTACATGAATAAAAACTTCGATGGTCATACACCCAATAAAAATAGTTTGTTGGATCTCGATCGTAGTGATACACATATTCATAATATTGAAGCCAAAAGATGCAAAGTTAATAATGGTAGTGCAACTTATTTGGCACTACCGTTTAGGTCATATTGGTGTAAAGCGCATGAAGAAACTCCATGTTGATGGGCTTTTGGAATAACTTGATTATGAATCATTTGATGCTTGCGAACCATGTCTCATGGGCAAGATGACTCAGACTCCGTTCTCCTGAACAATGGAGCGAGCGACTGACTTATTGGAAATAATACATACCGATGTATGCAGTTCGATGAGTGTTGAGGCTCGCGGCGGGTATCATTGTTTTCTGACCTTCACAGATGATTTGAGCAGATATGTGTATATCTACTTGATGAAACATAAGTCTGAAACATTTGAAAAGTTCAAAGAATTTCAGAGTGAAGTGGAAAATCATCATAACAAGAAAATAAAGTTTCTATGATTTGATCGTGGAGGTGAATATTTGAGTTATGAGTTTGGTCTTCATTTGAAACAATGTGGAATAGTTTCACAACTCATGCCACCTGGAACACCACAGCGTAATGGTGTGTCCGAACGTCGTAACCGTACTTTATTGGATATGGTGCGATCTATGATGTCTCTTACTGATTTACCACTATCGTTTTGGGATTTTGCATTAGAGACAGCTGCATTCACGTTAAAATAGGGCACCAGCTAAATCCGTTGAGACGACATCGTATGAACTGTGGTTTGGCAAGAAAACTAAGCTGTCGTTTCTTAAAGTTTGGGGTTGTGATGCTTATGTGAAAAAGCTTCAGCCTGATAAGCTCAAACCCAAATCGGAGAAGTGCGTCTTCATAGGATACCCAAAAGAGACTGTTGGGTACTCCTTCTATCACAGATCCAAAGGAAAGATCTTTGTTTCTTAGAATGGATCCTTTCTAGAGAAGGAGTTTCTCTCGAAATAAGTGAGTGGGAGGAAAGTAGAACTTGATGAGGTAATTGTACCTTCTCTCGAATTGGAAAGTAGCTCATCACAAGAAAACTGTTCTCGTGATGCCTACACCAACTAGAGAGGAAGCTAATGATAGTGATCATGAAACTTCGGATCAAGTTACTACTGAACCTCGTAAGTCAACCAGAGTAAGATCCGCGCCAGAGTGGTATGATAATCCTGTTCTGGAGGTCATGTTACTAGACCATGACGAACCTACGAACTATGATGAAGCGATGATGAGCCCATATTCCGCAAAATGGCTTGAGGCCATGAAATATGATATGGGATCCATATATGAGAACAAAGTATGGACTTTGGTTGACTTGCCCAGTGATCGGCAAGCCATAGAGAATACAATCCATTTTCAAGAGGAAGACAGACGCTGATAGTAGTGTTACTATCTACAAAGCTCGAATAGTTGCAAAAATGTTTTCAACAAGTTCAAGGTGTTGACTACAATGAGATTTTCTCACTTGTATCAATGCTTAAAACTCTATCCGAATCATGTTAGCAATTGCCGCATTTTATGAAATTTGGCAAATGGATGTCAAACCTGCATTCCTTAATGGATTTCTTAAAGAAAAGTTGTATATGATGCAACCAGAAGGTTTTGTCGATCCTAAAGGTGCTAACAAAGTGTGCAAAGCTCCATCGGTCCATCTATGGACTGGTGCAGGCATCTCGGAGTTGGAATATAGGCTTCGATGAGTTGATCAAAGCATATAGTTTCATACAGACTTGCGGTGAAGCCTGTATTTACAGAAAGCGAGTGGGAGCACTACAACCATTCCGATAAGTATATGTGAATGACATATTGTTGATTGGAAATGATGTAGAATTTTCTGGAAAGCATAAAGGAGTGTTTAAAAGGAGTTTTTCAAAGAAAGACCTCGGTGAAGCTGCTTACATATTGAGCATCAAGATCTATAGAGATAGATCAAGACGCTTGATAAGTTCTTTCAATGCATACATACCTTGACAAGATTTTGAAGTAGTTCAAAATGGAACAGTCAAAGAAGGAGTTTTTGCCTGTGTTGCTAGGTGTGAAGTTGAGTAATACTCAAAGCCCGACCACAGCAGAAGATAGAGAGAGAATGAAAGTCATTCCCTATGCCTTGGCAATAGGTTCTATAAAGTATGCCATGCTATGTACCAGACCTATTGTATGTGCTTTACACCAATATGACCTAAACGGCAGTGCCACAAGTATGTTGCACTATCATTATCAACTTTGCATCTTTTGGCATCAATATTATGAATATGTGTATCACTACGATCCAGATTCAATAAACCATTCACATTGGGTGTATGACCATAGAAGGTTTTATTCATGTAAACAGAATAACAATTATTTTCTAACTTAAATGAATAACTGTATTGCAACAAACATGATCTAATCATATTCATGCTTAACGCAAACACCAAATAACATTTATCTAGGTTCAACACTAATCCCGAAGGTAGAGGGAGTGTGCGATGGTCATCATATCAACCTTGGAACCATTTCCAACACACATTGTCACCTAGCTTTTAACTAGTCTCTGTTCATTTTGCAACTCCTGTTTCAAGTTACTAATCTTAGCAACTGAACTGGTATCAAATACCCTGGGGTTACTATGAACATTAGTAAAGTACACATCAATAACATGTATATCAAATATACTTTTGTTCACTTTGCCATCTTTCTTATCCGCCAAGTATTTGGGGTAGTTCCGCTTCCAGTGACCATTTCCTTTGCAGTATAAGCACTCAGTTTCAGGCTTAGGTCTAGCTTTGGGCTTCTTTACGGGAGTGGCAACTTGCTTTTCATTCTTCTTGAAGTTCTCTTTCTTTTCCTTTGCCCTTTTTCTTGAAACTAGTGGTCTTGTGAACCATCAACACTTGATGCTATTTCTTGATTTCTACCTTCGCCGATTTTAGCATCGCGAATAGCTTGGGAATCGCTTTCGTCATCCCTTGCATATTATAGTTCATCATGAAGTTCCAGTAACTTGGTTACGGTGACTAGACAACTCTGTCAGTCACTATCTTATCTCGAAGATTGACTCCCACTTGATTCAAGTGATTGTAGTACTCAGACATTCTGAGCACATGCTCACTGGTTGAACTATTCTCCTCCATCTTGTAGGCGAAGTACTTGTCAGAGGTCTCATACCTCTTGACTCGGGCATGAGTCTGAAATACCAATTTCAGCAATTGGAACATCTTACATGCTTCGTGGCATTCAAAACATTTTTTAAGTCCCGGTTCTAAGCCGTAAAGCATGGCACACTAAACTATCAAGTAGTCATCATACCGAGCTTGCCAAACGTTCATATCGTCTGCATCTACTCCTGCAATATAGGTCCATCACCTAGCGGTGCATCAAGGACATAATTCTTCTGTGCAGCAATGCGGATAATTCTCAGATCACGGACCCAGTCCGCATCATTGCTACTATCATCTTTCAACTTATTTTTCTCTAGGAACATATAAAAAATAAGGGAGCTATATCGCGAGCTATTGATCTACAACACAGATGCAAATACTATCAGGACTAAGTTCATGATAAATTAAGTTCAATTAATCAAATTACTATTGAACTCCCACTTAAATCAACATCCCTCAAGTTGTCTAAGTGAACATGATCCATATCAACTAACCCATGCCCGGTCGTCACGTGAGATGGGGTAGTCATCAATTGTGAACATCTCTATGTTGATCATA
Source organism: Aegilops sharonensis (assembly GCA_904067115.1). NCBI lineage: Eukaryota > Viridiplantae > Streptophyta > Magnoliopsida > Poales > Poaceae > Aegilops > Aegilops sharonensis. The sequence continues at coordinate 23,462,381 of LR880968.1, read as the reverse complement.
TCTACTATATGATTCATGTTCNCACTGGTTGAACTATTCTCCTCCATCTTGTAGGCGAAGTACTTGTCAGAGGTCTCATACCTCTTGACTCGGGCATGAGTCTGAAATACCAATTTCAGCAATTGGAACATCTTACATGCTTCGTGGCATTCAAAACATTTTTTAAGTCCCGGTTCTAAGCCGTAAAGCATGGCACACTAAACTATCAAGTAGTCATCATACCGAGCTTGCCAAACGTTCATATCGTCTGCATCTACTCCTGCAATATAGGTCCATCACCTAGCGGTGCATCAAGGACATAATTCTTCTGTGCAGCAATGCGGATAATTCTCAGATCACGGACCCAGTCCGCATCATTGCTACTATCATCTTTCAACTTATTTTTCTCTAGGAACATATAAAAAATAAACAGGGAGCTACATCGCAAGCTATTGATCTACAACACAGATATGCAAATACTATTAGGACTAAGTTCATGATAAATTAAGTTCAATTAATAGTATTACTTAAGAACTCCCACTTAGATAGACATCCTCGAGTCATCTAAATGATCATGTGATCCAAATCAACTAAACCATGTCCGATCATCACGTGAGATGGAGTAGTCTTCAATGGTGAACATCTCTATGTTGATCATATCTACTATATGATTCACGTTCGACCTTTCGGTCTCCAGTGTTCTGAGGCCATGTATGTACATGCTAGGCTCATCAAGTTTAACTCGAGTATTCCGCATGTGCAAAACTGTCTTGCACCCGTTGTATGTGAACGTAGAGCCTATCACACTCGATCATGACGTGGTGTCTCAGCACGAAGAACTTTCGCAACGGTGCATACTGATCAGGGAGAACACTTACTCCTTTAAAATTAGTTAAGCGATCATCTTATAATGCTACCGCCGTACTAAGCAAAATAAGATGCATAAAAGATAAACATCACATGCAATCAAAATATGTGACATGATATGGCCATCATCATCTTGTGCCTTTGATCTCCATCTCCAAAGCACCATCATGATCTCCATCGTCACCGGCTTGACACCTTGATCTACACCGTAGCGTCGTTGTCGTCTCGCCAACTATTGCTTCTACGACTATCGCTACCGCTTAGTGATAAAGTAAAGCAATTACATGGCGATTGCATTTCAAACAACAAAGTGACAACCATAAGGCTCCTGCTAGTTGCCGATAACTTTTACAAAACATGATCATCTCATACAATAAATTATATTGCACCATGTCTTGACCATATCACATCACAACAAGCCCTGCAAAAACAAGTTAGACGTCCTCTACTTTGTTGTTGCAAGTTTTACGTGGCTGCTATGGGCTTCTAGCAAGAACCGTTCTTACCTATGCATCAAAACCATAACGATTTTTTGTCAAGTGTGATGTTTTAACCTTCAACAAGGACCAGCCATAGTCAAACTCGATTCAACTAAAGTTGGAGAAACAGACACCCACCACAGCCACCTGTGTGCAAAGCACGTCGGTAGAACCGGTCTCATGAACGTGGTCATGTAAGTTTGGTCCGGGCCGCTTCATCCAACAATACCGCCGAATCAAAATAAGACATTGGTGGTAAGCAGTATGACGATCACTGCCCACAACTCTTTGTGTTCTACTCGTGCATATCATCTACGCATTGACCTGGCTCGGATGCTACTGTTGGGAAACGTAGCATGCAATTTCAAAAAATTCTACGCTCACGCAAGATCTATCTAGAAGATGCATAGCAATGAGAGGGGAGAGTGTGTCTACGTACCCTCGTATACCATTAAGCGGAAGTGTTTATCACGCGGTTGATGTAGTCGTACTCTTCGCGATCCGTTCACGGTGCAACCGATCTAATGTCGAACGGACGACACCTTCGAGTTTAGCACACGTGCGGCTCGATGACATCTCCTCCTTATTGATCCAGCATGCGGGAGAGGAGAAGTAGATGGGATCACAACCAACACGACAGCATGGTGGTGATGGAACACCGACAGCGCTTCGCTGAGCATCGCCGGGACGAGGCGGTGGAACTACGGAGTAACGGGAGAGAGAGGGGAGCCAAGGGCTTGGTGTGTTCTCTTGGGGCACCCCCTCCCCTCTATGTATAGGTGGAGGGGCGTGGTAAACAGCCCCTCCAAGCCCTAGGGCACAGATAAGGGGGAGAGGACTGGACTCCAAGTCCAATCCTATTCCTACTAGGACTCCTTCCTTTTTTGCCTTCCCTAGCCACATGGGCTTTTGAGGACTTGGTGCGCCTAGCCCAATAAGGCCAGGGCGCCTCCCCGCAGCCCATGCTAGCCCTTGGGTCGTAGTGGAACCACTTGTGGGCTTCCGGAACCTTCTAGAAGCTTCCGGGTACAATACCGAAAAAACATAATCTTTTTCCGGAACCCAAAATTTGACTTCCCATATATAAATCTTTACCTCTCGACCATTTCGAGACTCCTTGTGATGTCCAGGATCTCATCCGGGACTCTGAACAACATTTGGTTACCACTCATCAAATATCCCAATACTACTCTAGCGTCAACGAACGTTAAGCGTGCGACCCCGCGGGTTCGGGAATTATGTAGTCTTGATCGAGACACTTCTCCGTTCAATAACCAACAACGGAACCTAGATGCTCATATTGGCTCCTACATATTCTACGAAGTCATTATCGGTCAAACCATTATGACAACATATGTTATTCCCTTTGTCTATTGGTATGTTACTTGCCCGAGATTCGATCGTCGGTATCTTCATACCTAGTTCAATCTCGTTACCGGCAAGTCTCTTTACTCGTTCCGTAATACATCATCCCACAACTAACTCATTAGTCACATTGCTTGCAAGGCTTATTATGATGTGCATTACCGAGAGGGCCCAGAGATACCTCTCCGATACTCGGAGTGACAAATCCTAATCTTGATCTATGCCAACCCAACAAACACCTTCGGAGATACCTGTAGAGCATCTTTAGAACCACCCAGTTACGCTGTGATGTTTGATAGCACACAACGCATTCCTACGGTATCCGGGAGTTGCATAATCTCATAGTCGAAGGAATATGTATTTGACATGAAAAAACAATAGCAATAAACTGAACGGTCATTATGCTAAGCTAACAGATGGGTCTTGTGCATCACATCATTCTCCTAATGATGTGATCCCGTTCATCAAATGACAACACATGTTTATTTTTAGGAAACTTAACCATCTTTGATTAACGAGCTAGTCTAGTAAAGGCTTACTAGGGACACAATGTTTTGTCTATGTATCCACACATGTATCAAGTTTCCGGTTAATACAATTCTAGCATGAATAATAAACATTTATCATGATATAAGGAAATATAAAATAACAACTTTATTATTGCCTCTAGGGCATATTTCCTTCAGCCAGGAGCTGCGACCCCATGGATCTAAGGTGCAAGCCCCGACGCCATTGACGATCGGAGGAGCTAGCCCCGACCCTCCGCGAGCCAGGAGCAGCACCGGGACGACCGCACCGAGGACAATAGCCCAGCTCTTCCCCTTTTTTCGGATTGTGAGCAGTTCGGCCCAATATGGGCTCTTTCCAGCCGGCCCAAGGTGGCATCAAGCAGGCCTTGAGCGCCCCAGTTGGGCTGCCAGGTCATCCAGGCGCTAGGAGAAGCTATAGCAACTCCAGAACTTTTTCAGATTGCCAGCTGAAGCAAGAAGCGACATAAGAAGCTAGATATGAGAAGTTTTGGAGAAGTTAGATGGTTTCAGAACAGGCCCTAAGTGTCACACACATGTGGCACGAACACATGGAAACTCCAACGTTTTTATTTATTTATTAAGCAAACAGATTCCATCTCTTTCCTCCCCTACAAGAAAAGTTCTTCTTCTCCCGTCGGTGCTGCCGCCGGTCCGTCCCATCTCCGATGGCCTTTAGGCCATGGAGGTGTGGAGGATCTCGCCCCCCCCCTCCCCCGACGGCGGGAGGGACCCCATTCTTCTTCTTGTTAGGGCATCTCCAGCCACGCCCCCAACAGGCCCTCCCCAGGCGATTTTGCCGCGCCGGCGCCAAAAAAAGGCCCCAGTCGCGCCCCCAGAAGCCCGTTTTTCGCCGGCTCGGGCCAAAACTGGTGCCGGCGGACCCAGGCCGAACCCGGCGCCCTGGGGGGCGCTTGGGGAGCTGGCACAAGCGAAAAAGGCGCGTGGGCCTGCCCTGGAGGCGACCCGATGGCATTTTCCCGCCATTTCTTAACGCTTTTCCCTCGCATCTCTCCCGCTCGCTCGCCTTCCTCCCGCCATTCTCTCCCTTTCTCCCGCCGAACCGCCTCCCGCTCGCCACGAAGAAGCACGCCATGCCGCCGAAGAAGTACGCTATGCCGCGCGCGGCGGCAACCGCGACTGGCCCCGTCGCCCAGCCGAAGCAGAGGAAGTCGAGGGCGCCGCCATCGAAGCCACCGGGCCTGTCGAACGCCGAGTGGAGGGTGGAAGTTCAGCGGCGCGAAGCAGTCACCACCGACAGGCGGAACAGGGCCATAGCCAAGAAGGCCCGCGACAACGCGGCGCGCGCGGCGGCGTCTTCCTCATCGGTTGACCAGGCGGGGATGAATCCACCGGTCGTTAGCCACGCCCAGTACGCGCCCTGGGGACCGCAAGGCGCCGGATCTCCATGGGGTTCATCGTCGCCCGGCTACGCCGACGGCGACGCGCACGGTGGGTTCAATCCAAACATGACCTTCCCTCATGGTCACCCCGCTACGCGCACGCCCTCGCCCGCCTTCGTCGGCGTGCAGTACCCTCCATACAACTACTCGCCGCCCGCCGCATCCACACCGACGCCCCATCTCTACCGTGGACCGCTACCCTTCTCGCACCTCGGCGACGCCGACGACACGGGAGCCGACATGGACGACATCATCGCGGCAGGATCGACCACGGCCGCCGCGTCTCCCGGGTTCGCCACCCAGGACGAGGTGGTGGACCTCAGCGGCAACATGGAGGCCGAGCTCGGCTACGTCTACGGCGACGACGCGCAGGAACCCGAGGAGGAGGAGGACGACCAGGAGGAGGAGGAGGAGGAGGAGGAGCCGGCTCCTGTTCCGACGAAGGGGCGCCGGAAGAAGAAGAAGCGGGCAGCTAGGCCAGGCGAACCGCGCATCAAGTGGACGTCCAAGGAGGAGGAGTGCCTCGCCGAAGCTTGGAAAGTCGTCTGCCTTGACCCGACCACCGGCACGAAGCAGAGCTTGGAGACGTACTGGGAACGCATCAAGGCCGAGTTCGACGAGCGGAAGCTCGTCGACCCCTACTTCAAAGGCGTCTACATGCAGCGCGGCTCCAAGGCGATGGCGAACCATTGGGGGCGTGTCCAGTTGGCGTGCAACAAATGGCATGGAATCGTCGAGGAGGTCGCGGCTCGCCCGGAGAGCGGCGCCAGCATTGAGGATCATGTACGCACGCCGTTCGCCCGCGTATCTTCGTCCCCTACGCCCGCCGCCCGCCAACTGTTCGTCCCTCCGCGCAGCTGCTGCGTATGTTCGCCATGTATCGGGGCGACAACCAAGACGCCGACTTCAAGCACCTCCACGTCTACAAACGCATTGACAAGTGCGAGAAGTGGGCGGAAGTCCGACGTGCCCTCGACAAGGCCAAGGAGACATACAAGCCGGACGCGGCGACTCCGAGCGCGTCAGAGGGGCGGCCGGACGGCAACAAATTGGCAAAGAAGGGGAAATGCGCCGACGCGGCAACCGCGCGATTGCAGGAGTCCATCGAGCATTGCCTCGCCGACGCCCAGGCCCGGGCCGTCCTACGCGAAGAGAAGACCGAGGCGCGGTGGTCGTCGCTACTGAAGAGCAACGCCATCAAACTCGACCTGCTCCGGACGAACGTCGCCACGAAGAAGAGGAACACCGACATGGCTTTTCTGATGGGCGGGGCGGACATGCTCCAGAGCAACGACGAGAAGCTCAAGGCGTGGTACCTGGCGCAGCGAGGCCTCATCCTGAACGAGCTGCCGACGGCAACGCCGCCGACGCCGACGACGCCCACGCCCACACGGACGCCAAGCCCGAACGACGCGTCTACATTGCCGCCCAGCAGTGCCGAAGCCGCGCCGACGCAGCCCATCACCGAAGCAGCTCCGACCCCGACGAGCCCGCGCACGCCGACTCCGCCAATGCCTGGAGCCGACACCGCCGAGTGAATCGCCGTGCGCACGCGATTGCCGGATTCTGTTTTTTTGTAACGCCAGACTACGTCCGATCGCTGGATTTGCGGCGTCTTTTTGAGAGCAGGAACGACCAAGTTTAAATTTTTCACATCCTGGGGCCGGCGCGTGGGGGCGTGACTGGGAGCTAGGTCGCCCCCAGGGGCCGAACTAGCGCCGGCACGCCCCCAGGCCGCCGGATTTAGGCGCCCTGGGGGGCCGAACGGCTGGAGATGCCCTTAGATTCAACGTCACGGTTGGGGCTTCGTGGCGGCGGCGATGTCCCTTAGTAGGAATAATGTCTCGCACATTCGATCCCCATCCCGATGGTGCGTCTAGCATCGTTGGAGGCCGTCTGGAGGTTTGTCTTCGTCGTATCTCGCGGGATTTGGTCGGTGTTGGTCTTCGATGGATCTGTTTGGAGCCGGTCTTCGTTCGTCTTTGTTTGGGTGTTTACAGGTTTGACCCTTCTGATCTACGACTTTCTTCATCGGCGATGGTTGCTACTCTGGTGCACTGGTCCTATGTGGTCTTAACACGACGACTTCCCGACTGTCTACTACAACAAGGTTTGCCCGGCTCTGGTGATGGAGGGGCGATGATGGCGGCGCACCTTCGTCTCGCTCCAGTGCTTGTAGTCATCGTTAGGTGGTCCGTGGACATGATTGTAATTTTTATTACCTCTGTTGTTCTTTGTACTGCCATGATTGAAGATGAATAGATTGGAAGTTTCTCGCAAAAAAAACTCCAAACGTTTTATTATGGCAAGTTTAGTGACGCGAGGACGACAACTTTAGTTGTCAAACATGACAACTTTCTGTTTGGACGACAAGTTTTCTTTATTTTTTTATGGCAATTTTAATTATAAAAAACTTCAGGGCCGAACTACTTCATGCCACACGTGTAGCACGAAGCATTTGGGAATTATTAAGTGTTCATACAACCATTTTCAAACTACTCAATCGAAGCAACCAACACATCTTTGGTTGAACCTAATTAGAGCATTTTCAATAGCTCGTGTAGGACATTTCCGTAAAATTCAAAATTCATATTGTAGAATGTCTATATACTCCCTCCGTTCCTAAATAATTGTCTTTCTAGAGATTTCAACAAGTGACTACATACGGAGCAAAATGAGTGAATCTACACTCTAAAACATGTCTATATACATCCGTATGTTGTAGTTCATTTGAGATGGCTAGAAAGACAATTATTTAGGAACGGAGGGAGTAATTTAGAGGAAGTTGTCTGCTGACTATTTTTCGCAGTTTCTATAAACATCTTACCCGAAAATATATTTTTTATTTCTCATCAAACATGATCTTTATGCAGTTCAGGCACGCACTACAGGCGGCCATGGCTGAGCGCGACCGAGGCATCAGACCTCACGGGAGTGAGCCCCGGCCACTAGGGCTATGCTTTTTTAATTACTTGACACAATTTTTTTTTCTATGTAGCATACAGTTATTAAGCCTTTTCTTTAGAAATTAAATTTACTATTTTTTCGCGAGAAAAACTTTTAATCTATTTATCAATAGCCAAGGCAGTAAAAATATAGAAGTACAAATTACATCCAGATCTGTACACCAGCTAGCGAAGACAAGCACAAACGAGCTGAAATAGGACCAGCGCAACAGAATAACAACAATCATCGATAAAGAGAAGTGTAGATCAAAATGATCCAATCTGTAGAGACACGGACACAGATGAACGAAGACCATATCGAAATGGGTCCACCAAAGACAAATGCTCTCTGATGGCTCTAGATGCAACACCCGAATGGGGGCTAGGCAGAGAGAACCTTATTCCACATTCAGCGAGTCACCGCCGCCTCGTCTTTCTAAGTAGGACACAAATCCTAAATAAACAGATGAAAAAGAAACATCTAAAAATGGAGCAGGAGCCCTCCCGCCGGCAAGGGCTGAGGTCCACGCCTCCATGACTCTAAGGCCACCGAAAAAATGGGCGACCTGTGGCGGCGCTGATGGGATCGGAGGCGAGAAATCCCTGATCACACAAGGCGAAGGGGTACAAAAAAAATGGACAAAAGCCCATAAATTTTAACAACATCCATCAATGTAAACAATAAAGTAGTACAATTTGTTTCATTTTTGTGGTCTCATGAAACAAGTTTTAGTACAAATTCGGTCATGTAAGATCAGTTACTCGAGTGAAAACGAGCAGAAGTTGTCAGCCAGAGGCAAACAGCTTGGGAGCTAGGTCGAGCAGGGCGTCGAGCGCCTCTGGCTTGAACTTGCGCGCGAACACGGCGCACACCTCCGCCACCCCGCCGTTGTAGTAGCAGTCGCCGTAGCCCCGCCTCATCTCCTCGAAGAGCTCCTCCGTGACCTCGCTGCCGTTGTGGCTCTTGGGGTGCTGCCCCACCGGGTGCCGCCAGTCGGAGTAGGTGACGGTCCGGTTGGCGTTGCGGGCGCCCCAGCCGAGCACGCTCGCCAGCGTCATGGGATAGTGCTCCTCCAGGTTGCGGACCCCGTGCTTGCCGTTCCGGAACACCGGGCCGTAGTAGGTCTCGTCGGAGATGACCTCGAGGGCGAACGCGCGGTCCATCTCGAACCACTGCGCGCCCTTGCGCCACTGCGCCAAGCTGATGTTGCGCTCGGCGAAGAATTCCCGGTGTCGCGCGCGCCCGTCCCGGCGGTCGAAGCTGTCGACAAAACTGGTGTTGGATCCGGTGAGGTAGGCGTACAGGGCGGGGAAGCCGAGGATGGGGATGCACGACTCAGACAGCAGCGCGAACCGCGCGTTGGCGACGTCCAGCAGCGCATTCCCCAGCAGCCGCCGCTCCGCGTCCATCAGGTTGATGTTTCCCCAGCTCGTTCTCTGCATGCATGTATGCCATAGATATAAATATATAGCTTGCTATGCCGTTTAAGGGAGGACCTTTTTAAAATGCTATACCGTGCTATTTAAAATGTTGATTCATGTGTTTAGATCAAGATCTCTTAACGCAAGACCTCGTGTAAACGCAAAACCATTTGCATGCACACCGTCGGCTATCAAGGTCGTCGGCTGAGGTCGACGAGGACGACAAATATGAAATGTGAGCTGCGTACCTGGCTCGGGATGATACGGCCGTAGAACGGGGAGTCCGGCGGGGCCGAGCCGGTGTAGTCGGGGCTGGTGTGCACGTAGATGGAGTAGAGCCCCTGGTGGCCCTCAAAGAACTTGTCCCACAGGGGACGCAGCGGCACGTCCCCCCTCACCAGGAACAGGAAGGCGACCTTGGGAACGATCCCGTGCAGCTTGGGCGTGCTCTTGATCCTCGGCACCATGGACGCCCTCCACAGCAGCTCCTCGTCGCTCATGTTGTGCATGGCGCTGCTGCCACTCTCCATTCTCCGTCTCTCCAATGACGGCGGCGGCGGGGTCGGCTTCGGAGGGGGCAACGGTGGCAGGATGCATGGTACAGCTTCTGGCGTTGTCGGTGGCGTTTGCAGCCGAGAGGCAGGCAGCATCAATGGCGACAGGAAGTTGTGGACGTAGAAGCTCTCGAAGGTGACGTTGGAGACCAAGCCTAGCACGTATGCCAAGCAGAAGACGAGCAGCATAGGCACCACGTTCACGCGGCCGGCCATGGGCTTCTTCATGGCCTAATTGCTAGCCTTCGAGCATGCGTGTAAGCTACCGAGAAGTTGATGCTCCTTCCAGTTGGCTATGCTTCGAAAGATTAGACCAACTGCGCTGACATGCGACGTTTAATTCAGCCTTGGTTTATATGCATGTTAGTACTAGCTTGCTCTTGAAAAAGGTGGTAGCTTAAAACCAACTAAACACGAAGATTTGCGCAATTGGACTTGCATAGTACTAAACCGACAGATTTCTTGAAAATGGCTCGTGCAACTCTGAAAAGGTTCTCAAATTGGAATACGATTCCGCTTCAACTTCGAGCTCGAAAGTATGGAGTATGCATGATTATCCTTCAAGAATTAAAACCGAGATCAATATAACCGGGATCATTTTGCGCCTGTTTGCTATAAGGGCGCGTTAGTTTCTGCACATCATTATAACCGAGGTCGGACGTTGCTTAATCGTGACACATTTTATAGCACAAGGTCAATAGCTAGATGAAACTTGGAAATAACGCAAGCAAACAGCGAGGAGACGCAAGATCACGGCAAAGGAGACGTGCAAGTAAATTGCGGGAGTGGCTATCCCTAGTTGACTAAATATATTTTGGCTACCAGTCAATCCTCTCTATCGTACCAGGCCATCCAAATCGTACGCCCGCAAAAAGCTAAAAACAACAAGGAGCTCTGACTACTAATTGAGCAGAAAAGAACCGATTAAGTTCATAAGGAAACATCATTCATCATCAGAAACCAACCACATCGGAAACCTCACAAACTCACTCGTTGCCGTCCGTGTTGAAAACCCACATGACAAGCTCGAGCCACCTAGCTAAACTAGATACGGAGGGCAACAACATTTGGCTGCCGTGACTTTCAGATACACGTCGTTGCGCGCCCACTGATACTTCTTCCGTTTTTATTTACTTTACATATTAGATTTGACTGAAGTCAAATTTCATAAACTTTGACCAAGTTTATAAAAAAGAATATAAACATTTATCATAACAAATCTATATGATGTGAAAGTATATTCAATAATAAATCTAATGTGTATTGATTGGTTATTGTATATGTTAATACTATTTTATAAACTTTGTCAAAGTTTATAAAGCTTGACTTTGACGAAAGCTACTACGCAGACTAGATAAAAAACGAGGGAGTACTACCATAGTCCCAGCATCGACTGCTTTCAAGCCGCATTGGCGCCACACCCCCTTGGACACGACTTTTGACCGAAAAGGGGTCAATGTGTTTGGCGCTAGAAAATTGAAACAATTTTGCTAAGTCTTAGTCGACTGAGACTTTGTTATGTCTCAGTTGATGCTATGGTCCTTTGATTTTGCATGAAGATTCGTACAAAAAAATTCTTGTTAGTTTTTTCTTTTTTCTTCTTATACTATATCACTTGACTGAAACTTGGTTAAGTCTCAGTCGATTGAGACCTAGCCACACCCAAATTGAAAAATAGATTGAGCCGAATGAAACAAAAATAATTGTCCAATGTACTCTTTTCTTAGCAACTACACCCTCTGTGTTGGGGATATAACTATTTGTGTAAGCCGCCCAGGAGGGGCCGGGTTACGTAAAGAGATTACCAGACAGAAGCCCAAGTCCAAGCATGAAGATGGCGTCTCAACAAAGGGCCTAAGGCCCACAGGCGACTTAAGGCCCGTTGTAGTAAACCGCCATAATGACATGACTTGTATCATAAGGTAGACTTAACTAGTCACCGAGCCGGACATTATTTATAAGCCGGCCGGGACTCTGTAGGCCATAGGGCGTCAACCCGTGTATATGAGGGGACGACCTGTTGGCGGCTTAGGGCAAGAAACAACCAATCGAGAACCGGGTATAGCGTATCTCGCTCCCTGGTCATCGGAACCTCAAGCAATACCAACCCAACTAGACGTAGGCTTTACCTTCACCGTAAGGGGCCGAACTAGTATAAAACCTCTCGTGTCCTTTGTCCCGATTAACCCCTTTAAGCTTCCTAGTTGCGATGGCTCCACGACTAAGTCCTTGCAAGAGGACATCTGCCGTGACAATTCCACGACAGTTGGCGCCCACCGTGGGGCCAGCGCACGCTGGATTTGAGTTCTTGAAGGGCAGCTTCGAAGGGCTTAAGGGATACGCAGTGGGCCGGATGACCAAGAGTCGTCGCGGCAAGATCTACATCGACAACAAAGGCTGGGGCCCCGAGGCCGACTCAATTGAGTACGGGTACCAGGTCCCCTTTGGCGGAATCCACGTCTTCATCGGCCGGATTGGTGAGCCGGGCCCAGAGCCGGACAGCTGCACCGACCTCATTGAGACAGCTCAGCATGCGAGACCCGCCCGGGTTCAACCTGCCATGAAGCGTGCCTTTGTGGGCTGTGTTCACGGAGAGGCACTTTCTGAAGCATCTAAGGATGGCGGAGAGACGGCCGTTCCATCAGATGATGATTTGTCCTCCGGTTCAACAGATTCTCTGTATCAGGTCCAAGAAGGCATGCTCGGGGGTTGTTCTGACGACTCTAGCGTTCCAGACTTCTATGAGCCGCCAGGCTGGGCAGGAGTCTTCATGGCTGGTAGTCAACCCGGCCAAAACTCGACGGCTGCGACAACAGTAATGTCCGGTTCAGGAGCGGCCGGGGCAGGAGGCTCTGCGCGCCCGCCGGCTCAGGTGCTGATGGATCTTATGGACAAGTTGACGGCCCTGTTAACCACCACAGTTATTCCTGCAAATCCGGATGAGCACAACGCGGAGGTGGCAAAGGTGCGTGAGGAGATAGCCCTGGCCAAGGAGGCCTTGGCGGCTAAGGACACCAGGCTAGCTGCGGAGCGGGCGGCTTTGGATGCACGGGCGCAGCGACTCTAGTCAGAGGCTTTCCAGCTTAATATGAGTCTGAATGCATCCAATGAGGTGATGAGAAGGAGACATCAGAAGACACAGTCCCGTCTGCCTCCGGTTTATGATCCTCAGAATCTTTTCACAACACCCGGAGCTGGTCCTAGCAACCCACCCGAAGCCAATCAGTTTGCAACACCCGGAGCCGGAGGGCCGGTTCAGCCTCGAGAGATGGCACCTCTTCACGGGAGCATGGCCCCGCCCCGATACATACCGACACCGCCGGGCCACTTCTCCAACCCCATGGAGAACTTGATAGCAACATCGGTGCGTCTGGCGGCTCTTCCAGTGGACGGTGATGACCCGACGGCGGTGGAAATCCGGAGGGTTAGGGATCTTCTTCAGACGGCCTTGGCACATCAAGAGACCTATTCTTACAGCAGGGATATGATTCATTCCACTCCTCAGCCTTGGATAGCACCTCGTCCAAACCGGAGTCCGAGTTACAGCAGGCACATGGAGTCAGAAGCTTTATCAAGCAATGCCCAGCGTCGTAACCAACCCGGTGGCTATAACCCGGTACAGGATCGATTGCGTCAGGAGGATGAACGGGCGGCTCAATTAGCAGCTCAGCAGACGGCATATGATGGTCTCCCAGAGTATCCAACAACTTCTGTCGGAGCCGGAGTGGCCACTAGAACTGGTGGTGTCCCTTGTCTGGTGCCGGCTCTCCGGGATGTGCGTCTGCCCAAGGATTTCAAGGGACCTCGAAAGGTGCCAAATTACATGGCCGACTTACAGCCAGGGGCATGGATTGAAAGTTACGAGATGGCCATGGAGTTATTGGAGGTCAGCGACGCGGCAATGGCTAAGTATTTCACCATGATGTTAGATGGAACGGCCCGATCTTGGTTGAAAAGTTTGCCTCCCAATTCCATCAGTTCATGGGCAGAGCTAAAGGCCCGGTTTATCCAGAACTTCAAGGATACTTGCAAGCAATCCATGTCAATTGTGGATTTGACCAATTGTAAGCAGGAGGAGGGTGAGTCCACAACTCATTGGGTGCGCCGGTTCAAGGAAATAATACACTCATCTGATAGGATGGACGCCGGCTCTGCGGTACTTATGCTCCATTAGAATTGTCGTTTTGAGCCGCTGAAGCAGAAGCTGGGGCGCCTTAAGCGTGATTGCAATGACATGGGTACGCTGATGGCGGCTTTGGTTAAATATGCCGATTCTGATACTACCAATGATCCCGCGTCTGAGGAGGAAAAGACAGGGAAGGGAAAGAAGAACGGCAATGGAAAGGGTCAGCAGCATCACCCGGTAAGTCAAGGAGGCAACAAGCGTAAGAAGGAGGGTAACCCGGAGTTTGTGGCCAATGCTAATGCCCAAGGTAATAACAAGAAGCGTAAGGGGAGAGCACCCCCTCGATCTGGTGGCTCAGGTCCATCTCTTGAGCAGCTTCTGAATGAGCCTTGTCCAAGACATGGTACTCGGGAAAATCCCGCCACCCACTTATGGAAGGACTGCGCGATCATGAAGGCTTTCAAGAATTCAAACATGTTTGATGCCAATCACGGATCAGGCGGCGGTTCAGGAGCAGGTGGTTTCCATGGCCCGGGTGGCGGCTCAAGTTCTGGTTTTCAGGGCGGTCAAGGTGGCTATAATCAGCAGAAGTCTGGTCAAGGAGGACATCAGTAGCAGCAGTCAGGTTATCAGAGCCATCCAAAACAGTTGAACGGTGGGCAATACCATGTGTTTACCACTAACTTGTGCAAACGTGACCAGAAGGTTCATAAAAGGGCTGTGAATTCGGTTGAGCCGGCGGTTCCCCGTTATCTGAGGTGGTCAGAGCAGCCTATCATTTGGAGTAGAGAAGATCACCCCCTCCGGGTTGATACCCGGGTCAGTTGGCCTTGGTGGTGGCCCCACAGGTTGGTGGATATAAATTCACTAAGGTACTCATGGACGGAGGAAGCAGCATCAATATTCTCTATTATGAGACCTTTCGCCGCATGGGTTTGACTAATATGGACTTGAGGACGTCTAACACTGTTTTTCTTGGGGTGGTACCTGGTAAGTCGGCATATCCAGTTGGAAAGATCGAGCTGGAAGTAGCTTTTGGAGACGAATATGATTCCAGGGCTGAGAAGCTAACGTTTGAGGTAGTCAAAATCAGGAGCCCATATCACGCTCTGTTTGGACGGCCAGCTTATGCCAAGTTTATGGAACGACCGTGTTATGTTTATCTGCAGCTCAAGATGTCGGGTTACAAGGGCACCATCACTGTGCATGGGAGTTGAAAGGTGGCCTTGGAGTGCGAGGAAGGCGATCGGCTTATGCTGAATCTGTTTGTGCTGAAGAGGAGCTGAAGTTTTATCAAACTAATGTTGACCCGGCGGATATGACCTCTTTGAAGAAGCCGACCACAGAGCAAGACTCGGCGTTGAAATTTAAGTCGGCCGCCGAGACAAAACTGGTTGACTTCACTCCAGGCGACTCGTCCAAACAGTTCAGCATCAGTGCCAATTTGGATCCCAAATAGGAAAGCGCGCTCATCGAGTTCATCCGTGAGAACCGAGACATCTTTGCATGGAAACCTTCTGACATGCCGGGTGTCCCGAGAGAACTCGCTGAGCACACTCTTAATATTGATCCAAAGTATAAGCCAGTCAGACAGTTTGTCCGACGATTCAATGAGGAAAGGCGAAAGGCTATAGGGGTTCATTGTAGAAGTTTTTCGCCCGGAGTGGTTGGCTAACCCGGTGCTTGTGCTCAAGAAAAACGGCACCTGGCGGATGTGTATGGACTACACGGACTTAAATAAAGCCTGTCCGGCTGATCCCTTTTCTCTACCCCGCATTGATCAAATCATCGATGCTACAGCGGGTTGCGAGCGGTTGAGTTTTTTGGATGCTTACTCTGGTTATCATCAGATCAAGATGGCAGTTAAGGACCAGGAGAAGACGGCTTTCATTACTCCATTTGGAGCCTTCTGCTATGTGTCTATGCCGTTTGGGCTCAAGAGTGCCCAGGCGACTTATCAGCGGTGTGTACAGAATTGTCTCCACAATCAGATTGGGCGCAATGTTCATGCTTACGTGGATGACATTGTGGTGAAGTCCAGGGAGAAGGAAACCTTGATATCCGACTTAAAGGAAACCTTTGATAATCTCCGGGTTTACAAGATGATGCTTAACCCGGATAAGTGTGTATTTGGTGTACCTGCAGGCAAGCTTTTGGGATTCTTGGTCTCAAACAGGGGCATTGAAGCTAACCCGGAAAATATCAAGGCGATTACTTCTCTGGCGAAACTAGTGTGCATCAATGATGTTCAACGACTGGCGGGTCGCGTTGCTGCGTTAAGCCGATTCATAAGCCGGCTAGGTGAGCAGGCTCTACCGCTGTATCAGATGATGAAGAAAACAGACACTTTTGTCTGGAGTGAGGCTGCTGATGCTGCCTTTGAAGATTTAAAGAGACAGTTGTCCGAGCCGCCGGTTCTCGCGGCTCCCATTGATAAAGAGCCGTTGCTGTTGTATGTTGCTGCCAACTCACGTGCCGTTAGTGTGGCCATTGTGGTGGAGCGTAAGGAGACTGGCAAGGAGCATCCGGTTCAACGGCCGGTTTATTACATCAGTGAGGTGCTCATAGAATCCAAGCAAAGGTATCCGCATTGTCAGAAACTTGTTTATGGGGTGTTCATGGCAAGCCGGAAGCTAAAGCAGTACTTCCTAGGTCATCCTATCACTGTGGTAAGTTCAGCCCCCTTGGGAGACATCATCCAGAACAGGGAAGCCACATGGCGAGTTGCCAAGTGGGCCATCGAGCTTGGGCCTCACGGTTTGAAGTATATGCCACGAATAGCTATCAAGTCTCAAGCCCTAGTAGACTTTATCAATGATTGGACGGAGTTGCAGGCACCAGAGGAGAAGCCGGATAACACATATTGGACTATCCACTTCGACGGGTCCAGGCAGTTGGAAGGCTCGGGGGCTGGAGTCGTTTTAACTTCCCCCCGAGGCGACAAATTTTGTTATGTGCTCTGGCTTATGTTTCCCTGTACTAACAATGCATCTGAATACGAGGCCTTACTCCATGGCCTCCGGATGGCTAAAGAGATGAATTTGAGCCGGGTAAGATGCTTGGGCGATTCAGACCTCGTCGCTCAACAGGTGTCAGGCACGTGGGACTCCAAGGATCCCCTTATGGCGGCTTATCGTCGTGAAGTTGATGCGGTGGCTGGGCACTTCAAAGGTTATCAAGTAGAGCACATTCATCAAAGGAAGAATGAGGCGGCGGATGCTTTAAGCCGGCTGGGGTCTCAGCGTAAGCCGGTGCCGCCTAATACCTTTCTTGACGTTTTGCATAACCCTTCTGTCAGAGTGCCTACAGAGGAAGAGCTGGCAGTGCCAGATCCGGAGGCGCAGCTGGTGGCGGCTCTCCACGCCATCCCAGATTGGACAGTCCCATATTTGGCTTATATGACCCGGGGAGAGTTGCCTGAGGACGAGGTTTTGGCGAGACAAATCGTCAGGCGGTCCAAATCCATGACGATTGTTCATGGCGAGCTGCATCACCGCAGCGTCACTGGGGCGTTTCAACGTTGTGTATCACCTACGGAGGGTCAGGAGATACTTCATTAGATTCATGAAGGAGATTGCGGTCATCATGCCGGTTCAAAATCTCTGGTGGCCAAGGCTTTTCGTCATGGTTTTTACTGGCCGACGGCTCATGCTGATGCGGAGGATCTGGTCAGTAAATGTGACGGATGTCAAAAATTCTCAAGACGAGCTCATGTGCCGGCTCAAGAATTGAGGATGATTCCAGTCACTTGGCCGTTTGCGGTCTGGGGGCTTGACATGGTTGGACCTTTCAAAAGGTCCAAGGATAAGAAGACACACCTGTTGGTGGCAGTGGATAAATTCACCAAGTGGGTTGAAGCAGAGCCGGTCAGTAAGTGTGATGCAGCCACGACGGTTCAGTTCATGAAAAAGGTGATCTTTCTTTTTGGTTTTCCACACGGCATTATCACTGATAATGGTACTAATCTCTCCAAGGGTGCCATGGAAGAGTTTTGTCAACAAGAGCACATCCGGCTTGATGTTTCAGCTGTTGCTCACCCCCAGTCTAATGGTCAAGCAGAAAGAGCTAATCAAGAGATCTTGAAAGGTATCAAACCCCGGCTCTTAGTTCCTTTACAGCGAACTCCGGGTTGTTGGGTGGAGGAGTTACCCTCCGTGCTATGGAGCATCAACACAACGCCTAACAGGTCTACTGGTTATACGCCTTTCTACATGGTGTACGGAGCTGAGGCGGTTCTGCCAAGTGATATCCGACATGATTCACCCCGGGTGGCGGCTTATGTTGAGGCTGATAATGAAAAAGCTCGTCAGGATGCACT
Organism: Aegilops sharonensis; assembly: GCA_904067115.1. NCBI lineage: Eukaryota > Viridiplantae > Streptophyta > Magnoliopsida > Poales > Poaceae > Aegilops > Aegilops sharonensis. The sequence continues at coordinate 23,444,396 of LR880968.1, read as the reverse complement.
TGACTAGTTGGATGAGGAGCGAGACTTGGCAATAGCCCGCTCGGCGATTTACCAGCAAGACCTGTGCCGTTATCACAACCGTCGGGTTAGAAGCAGAACTTTTCAGGAAGGCGATTTAGTGCTCCGGCTCATCCAGGATCAATCTGATATGCACAAGCTGTCCCCTCCTTGGGAAGGACCTTTTGTGGTCAGCAAGAATCTTAACAACGGGTCATATTACCTCATCGATGTTCGAGAGCACAAAGACTCACGTAAGTCGGAGGAAGAGACCCGCCGGCCGTGGAACATAGCGCATCTCCGGCCCTATTATACTTAAGCCACCGGCTCTCAGAGTATATTTGTCTTTCATTTTTAGCAATGTATATATTATATAAAGCAATAAAGCAGGACCTCTTTTCTTTCCATCCTACAAGGTTTATGTATCTTCTTTACCAGGTGGTGGAAACAACCAACAGGGGGCGGATCATATCTGAATCCTGTTTTTTCCCTTTGATCCGGCTTATGATCATATCTGAATCTAGCCATGGTCAATTGGGGGCTTCCTGTTCAAACATAGGTCGTATTCGAACCAAAGAGAACATAGTCGTCGATACCCAATTGATCGGCATACTGCCAAACCCACTTGGGGGCTTCTTGATCATATGTGAATCATAGCTTAACCCCTTTGGGTCTGACGTGGATCGTATTCGAATCAGCGTCATTAAACAACTCTTATGGTCAGTTGGGGGCTTCCTATTCAAACATAGGTCGTATTCGAACCAAAGAGAACATAGCTGTCGATACCCACTTGATGGGCATCGCCAAAGCCATCGGGGGCTATATGATCGTATCTGAATCTTAGCTTAACCCCTTTGGAACGGTTCTACTGATTGTTTCGAATCAGAGGCCTTTGAAAATTAAGTTTATTTTATCCTATAAGGGTAAATAATATTAAGGGTCAGGTAAACATTATATGTGCCGATTCTTAGAAGTTAAGTTTAACTATCTGCTTTTTGGATCACATAAGCCGGTAATGTACGCTTCAATAAGATAGCAGGTATATTATTATGGTCATAATCATAAACCGGCTGATACTTATGATGTTTTGGTTCATGCTCCAGGTTAACATTATTTTATATGACCCCGGATGTGGTAAGACGCCAAAGGAATTTTTTGTTTTTTATACACAGGGTAAAGCAAAAAAGCTTTTGGATGTCAAGGAGCAATTCATATGAGCCTGCAGTATATAATGATAGCGGCTTCTGACATTGTTAGAAACCACAAACATGTGCGAAGGCATGACAGAGTCAAGGAGTTTTTGCTACCCTATTACAAGACTCCCCGAGTCTGAATAATGAAGCATCATTTTTCAAAAGACTTCGTGCCAGGCGGGTTACTCCTTTGGTGGACTTGAAGACTCCGGGTTATCCTTCTCCGCCTCTTCGTCTGCTGTTTTGTCCTGGAAGGTTGACGAGGTCCAGTCAATGCCGCTTAAGGCTTCAAATTCAGCTTCATCATCTATTAAACTGGCCGGGTCAACTTCAGGAGCAAAGGTATGCTTACGAATTGGAGGGATCAGGCTGATGTCATCATAATGCGGAGTTGGAATCCTCCGGTTCTCGTTGTCATAACCCGGCTGATACTTCGTAAGATCAATATCATTGCCGATGATGGTGGCCACAGGACGTACGACTCTCACACAGGTGGTGAAGTCTGATTCATTGAATACAGAGCCGTCCTCCTTTAAGCTGGGATGTCCAAGAGCAACATCGGCTAGATCTAGCTCTGGAACCAACGCTTTGGCCCGGCTTAAGGCGGCTATGGCCCCAGCTCTACCAGATGCCCGCCTTAGCTCCTGAATTTGTTGAGGTAACACGGCAAGCCGTTTGAGCACGTCCTGCAGGAGATAAGGAGTATCATTTGATAAAGCCACAACGGCCAAAGCATGTTGTGACCCGGTGTATAGCTGTTCCACTAGAGTGTACACCGCCTTAAGCTTGATCAGCATATTCTGCTTCAGGTTGGTGCTCCTGGGGCCTGCGTTTATACATATAAGTTAAGCCGGAGATAATATCTGAAATAGTCATCAAAGAAACCATGGTGATGTTCACGGTTACACATAGTAACTTACCGAAAATTGCTGAGACCATTTGAGATATCTGGTGCTTTAAGCCGGACAGTTCAGCAGTTGTTCGGCAAGGGCTGCTTCTGCTGTCTCGGCCCGGGTCACAGTGAAGTTTTTTCATCTGCCTAGGTCTTCTTCTCTGCGGCAAAATCCTTCTTCAACTTTTCTTGCTCAGAGACGCTGAAGGCGAATTTGGAGTCGGCTTTTTGAATCTCAAGGTCTTGGGCCGCCAGCCGGGTCTTCAGGTCAGCAATCTCCAATTCAAATTGACTGGTGGAGACCTGCATTGATGCCGGGTTACAAGTAAGGTTATGGTAAGATATTATTAAAGTCTCAAGCATTTTACAAGTAAAGACACTTGACACTTGGGGGCTAATGTATGCTGAAGAAAATTTTACCTTATAAATGTTAGATTAAGCATATTAAAGTCTCAAGCACTTTACAAGTAAAGATACTTGACACTTGGGGGCTAATGTGTATCACGCGTTTTAAAGTTGCTATATTATGGCCGGATTAAAAATCCTTTCTTGTAAGCCGGATGAACTAACAATAAGCAGGTATCTAAGTCTATGGCATATTTACTTATAAGCAGTAGACTTGGGGGCTGGTACATTAAGTAAGATTCAGGAGAAATATTTTAAGGTATACCTCAGATTTATGCTGTATCTGTTTCACCATGTCAATTTCCAGGTCACTGCTGTTATGCACTTGATTCAGATAGCCTGAGACTATATCGCCAATGCTTAAGTGAGCATAATCAGCGATGTCCTGTTTGGTCTTCCGGTGTTTGACAAGTTCTTCCTTGGCTGTACATCTGGAAAGGACAGTAGGCCGTCCCGGTTCAACATACTGGCTCTTCAAGATTTCAACTTCCGGCTCAGCTGTTTTGACCGGGCTAGGAATTTCCGGATTATCGGAGCTGTTTAAAGTGGCTTCGGCAAGCGGGTCAGAAGATGGCGTTGGAATTTCATAGGCCCGCTCAGGAGGAGGTTGATGGGTAGAAGCGTCAGGGGCAGCTGTTCTGAGCTCCGGCTCAGTTGCTACCGGGTCTTCGATCGGCTTATTCTTTTTTGCCCTCTTACTAGGCTTCACCTGCACACTATGGACAAAGCAGAGGGATAAGTACAAAATATGAGTAAGGCAAAGCATGAGGATAACAAAGGTACATTACCCAGGGGCAGTCTTGAAGGCCGGCATGTTGGATTGCATAGACTCGCCAGAGGAAGGAGAGGTATCCTGATAATTGGAGTCAGATGAATTGAGAGGCTGGCGAATTAAATCCGCCAAAGGATAAACATAACGCAAAGTGGAGATGACCTCAGTTCAACGCTTCCTGCTCACATCAGGTAAGCCGGAAGAGAGCTCTACATCTTTACTTGTCCGGGTTTGCCTCCGGCTCTCAAGCTGTTGTTGCTTCAAAAGAAATTGAGGATCTTGATAAGCTAAGGGATGTGAAAATCTTACTTTCCGGGTCACCCGCCGGGTTTTGTGCTTTGGCAAAGGCTCTGAGTCGGAGGAGATTATAGTTACCTCTTCGCCATGAGCTTGGCTATTTCCAGTGTCCTCCTGTAAGGCGGAAATATCAATAAAATAGTAACAAAGGAGTTAAGAGAATAAGGGATTACCTCTTCCTCATCTGAAGAAGAGTCATCCAGTTTGAGCAATTCGAAGGCGCTGGGTTTCTTCTTTTTTGAATTCCCCGTCTTGGAGTTTTTCCTTTCATTTTTCTTGGCTGCTCTGGCTTGTTGGCGGCCTCGTGGTCATATCTGACTTTCCAGAAATCATCACCGGCATGTGGAAAAGATAAGGAATTATAAGTACAAAAGAGGTAAACATGTTAAAGAGTAATTATTAAGATTGGTAACTTACTGCGGGGGCCGGGTTCTTTTTGCAGAAGGGAAGTAACCTGAAGGTATTGTTGATAATAGTACCCTCCTTCAGCAGTGACTGGGTTGTAACATCTGCCACATCGTCTGGTAAGTCTTCACAACTGTGGCGCATTGGGTCGTTCTGTTCGCCTGTGTAGGTACACATTAAGCCGGAGCGGCGGCTTAAGGGGAGTATTCGCCAAGTGACCCAGACCCGGACCAAGTCGATGCCATTTAAACCATTTCCCAGAAGAGCTTTAATCTTCTTGATGGTGGGGTTAAGCGGCAGACGTTCAACAGCGGTCAGTTTATCCGCTAGCGGATGGTTGGACTCAAGGCGCAGGGCGCGAAAGCCGGGCAGAGGCTTCTCATCAGCCGGAGAAGTATCCTGACAGTAGAACCATGATTGGTTCCAATATTTGGGGTGACTCGGCAGCTCAGCATAAGGAAACAGACAATCTCTCCGTCGCTGGATCGAGATACCGCCAAGTTCAAGACTCGGCCCGTTGGCACGCTCATTCTGCCGGTTCAAGTAGAAAAGTTCTCTGAACAAGAGCAGGCTTGGCTCCTCTCCCAGGTACACCTCACAGAAGACTTGGAAATTGCAAAGATTGGACACGGAATTGGGTCCAATGTCTTGAGGTCTCAGGTCAAAGAAATTCAAAACTTCTCTGAAGAACTTTGAGCCGGGAGGGGCAAATCCCCGGCTCATGTGATCCGTGAAACCTATTACCTCCCCTTCTTTGGGTTGAGGCTTCTCTTCAGATGGGTCAGGGACGCGATAAGACATGACCTCCTTTTTGGGCAGATGGCCAGACTTCACAAACTCAGCCAGTTTGCTCTTAGTAACTGTGGATGGGACCCAGTTGCAGGTTACAAGAGCTTTGGTCGATTTAGGCGCCATGACAACAGTTGGCCTATTACAAAATAAGATGTTCCGGTTTAAATTTTAAACCAGGAGAAAAATATTCAAATCACCGAAGGTAGCGGCTTATGAAGGGGCCTAATGACATAAGAATAATTGGGCAGCATTATTTAAGCCGCTACAAGCATTAGCAACAGTATAAAAGTTTTAAAGGCATGAGAAGGCGCCAAGGTTCACAAATCAAATGGGATGCATTTAAACCAGATACCTGGACAGTTATGTTAAAGGCATTTAATATAAGAAGTTTTCCGGGTGATAAAAACAGGTTTCATAAACTTCTGCTATGATTTGAGATCAAAGGTCTGTTCTGATAAGAATGTTTTTCTAGACCTAAAAACTGACGCAGATGCGTTCACAGGTTCGAATTAGGCCTTCATACAGAGAAAGAGATATGTTTCGTATCCAAGATAAGGGCGAAAACAACTACCACAACTGTTTTATATCATTCTCGGATCGGAAGAGGTATCTAGGAGAAAAACTAACAAGGAGATGGCTCCAATGGTGATGAACTACGACGAACTCGAAGAAGCTCTAATGCAGATCTAGGCAGGGAAGGAAAGGAAACTTACGGATCTGGAAGAGCTGTGGAGGTTCGCCGACGTTGTTCTGGTCCAATTCAGGTTGATGCGGCGGCCTGGGTCGATGAAGACAAGAAGCTTGACAGTGGCGGCGGCGGAGCTCGAGAGGAGGCAAGAGGAAGAAGACGACTGGAAAGGTGAAAACGAAACCTAGGTCGCGCCTATTTATAAGGAGAGCATAACTGAGACGGCGCGGGAAACGAGGAGATAAGAATTATTATCCAGCGGCCCTGACGCCTCGATTTCCGGAACGGACAATAAAGACAGAGATCCGTTGGGCGATACGGCGGAATAAAAAGGAAAGATGACGTCATGACGGGTTAACACGGATCAAAAGAATGACGTCACGGCGGGTTAAAGAAAGTCTTTTTGCGCAGTCAGAAGACTGAAGATTTATGTTTTAAGTTATTTTAAGATTGACATGAACAGGTTCAAATCAATCTAGGGCCTAATGTTGGGGATATAACTATTTGTGTAAGCCGCCCAGGAGGTGTCGGGTTACGTAAAGAGATTACCAGACAGAAGCCCAGGTCCAAGCATGAAGATGGCGTCTCAACAAAGGGCCTAAGGCCCACAGGCGACTTAAGGCCCGTTGTAGTAAACCGCCATAATGGCATGACTTGTATCATAAGGTAGACTTAACTAGTCACCGAGCCGGACATTGTTTATAAGCCGGCCGGGACTCTGTAGGCCACAGGGCGTCAACCCGTGTATATGAGGGGACGACCTGTTGGCGGCTTAGGGCAAGAAACAACCAATCGAGAACCAGGCATAGCCTATCTCGCTCCCTGGTCATCGAAACCTCAAGCAATACCAACCCAACTAGACGTAGGCTTTACCTTCACTGTAAGGGGCCGAACTAGTATAAAACCTCTCGTGTCCTTTGTCCCGATTAACCCCTTTAAGCTTGCTAGTTGCGATGGCTCCACGACTAAGTCCTTGCAAGAGGACATCTGCCGTGACAATTCCACGACACTTTGTTATTTTTTATAAGGTGTATTTTTTTTTGATAAAATTCCCGAATATATGGTGCATTTCGTCTAATCCCTCATAATTTCCTTTTTAGCCCTCAAAAAAAGGAAAGTATATCTCTCCTGATTGTCTGTATCTCTTCTTGTAGCAAAAGAAGGAAACTATCTCTGTGTCGATTAAATGTATCTCTTACTTTGCTGGACTAACCGATTTACTTGCCACTAACCTACAAATTTGCCAAGGGTAATTTCATCCTAACATGTCTATAATTATGTGTCTTGGTCACCGTGCTGAAAATATTACACCTTACATAAAGGAATGGAGGGACCCACTTGTCATCAGTAATTTTCACCGCCCATATATTTTCCTCACCACTCCTCTTGTATTTTCGCTGTGAGATGGGCTCAAATAGGTGTCGAAGATGTCTCTAGACTTGGTGCTTCAATTATAACTGTTTCTAGTAAAAAAAGCTTAGCACCTCACCCCACAATGTTTAGCACCAAGCTTAGACCAACATTGGCTATGCTCTAAGTTGCACCAACATCCGAGGCCACTGCTCCAACATATAATTCAAACTACCCCTTGGGATAGGTCACGGTGATAGGTTCATTTGGGCTTGCATCTGACATACAATTCAAAGACTGGCCAAGGTTTGAGCTAGGTTATTTGACGGGGCTCATGCACTCTTGAACATCTGCCATCCAAGCCATGCCGCGCGTGTCGGGTTTTGGGTTCCGGAAAACCCTTGAGCTTCGAACACTGGGGTGCGCACGAAGATCTCTCTCTCTCTCCCTCTATGGCTAGCTCGCTCAAGGATCTCATGGCCTAGCTCGTCGGACTCAAAGAACAGAGGGATACAAGATTTATAATGGTTCAGGCCACCGTTGTGGTGTAATACCCTACTCTAGTGTAGTGTGGTGGATTGCCCCTTAGGCTGAGGATGAACAGTTACAAGGAAAGAACAACCTCCTAATGTGGGGTGTTCTTGTGCTTGGCGAGCTGGTGTGGGTCTCGATCTCTCCTCAGATCAGTCCAAGATGAGTTGCCTCCTACGGTGGTGGCTAGTCCTATTTATAGAAGCCCTGGTCCTCTTCCCAAATATTAAGCGCGAAGGGATCCCACAATGGCCAAGTTTGAAGGGGGACATATAGTACAGCTTATCCTGACAAAAGTAGTCTTCACCTGCCAAAGGCGCTGGTGGTGACGCCGTCTTGGGCTCCACGGTGATCTCCGTCCTGCCGTCCTGCTGGTCTTGGTCTCGTTGCACCAATATGGAAACATTTGCTTGATGCCTCAGAAATCCTCGCCTGCGCTTGCCCCTTTAGCACCAAAGAGGAAACAAGGACACTGCGCGTGCGGGCGCCCGCCTGGTTGCGGTCGTCATGGCTTGCGTCATTGGATCCTCGCGAGGTTTGCCTTGCCTTGATCTCTCCGCCCCTCGCGAGCCAGCCTGGTGAGGCCGCTCGCAAGGAGGTCTTGCGTCGTCCGCCTCGCGAGGGTCTTGAGTGTTTGTTGGTGAAGACAGGCCGTACTGGGCCGCGAGTAGAGCCACGCCGTGGGCCGCAGGCAGGCAAGTTTGGGGACCCCCGTTCCCAGAACGCCGACAGTAGCCCCCGGGCCCAAGGCGCGCTCGGACTTGGCTTCGAAGCGAAGCCAAAGGGCAAGTGCGGAGCGCCGCGGGCCCAACAGCCTGCGGCCTTGGTCGACGCATGGCGATTGATTGGACATGGGCGTCTCCGCTTCCCCACGCTTCCTCGGCAACTGCCCGATTGACAAAAGGCTGGCACGAGCAACACTTGCCTTCATTGCTTCCCTTTGCCTTGCTCCAGATCCCCTTTCTTGCTTCTTGCTTCCAAAATCTCCAGATACGCTTCAATCCCCTTCGAGCTTTCGACCAATGGCGCCCCGCAAGGTCAAGGCCACCTCGTCGCCGGCTTGGTACGAGCCGGCTCTGGACGCGCCCAACATCTCTGAGAAGAACCTCGCCGCCACGCGCTTGCTGACGGCGGGAGAGAGCAACGAGAGGGGCAAGACCGAGCTCCGGGCTGGCTCCGCCGAGCCGGAGGCCTCGAATAGCACCTTCTATCCCTTCTTCATGAGCAGCATCGTCGCGGGCCTTGTTCCCCCTTTCACCGACTTCTTCTACGCCATCCTCCGCCATTATGGGTTACAGGCCCTTCACCTCCATCCCAACTCCATCCTTCTCTTGTCGATATGTGCTTTCTACTATGAGGCGTACGTCGGCGTGATGTTGTCTGTGGCTCTGCTACGCCACTTCTTCTTCCTCCGCATCAATGAGGGCCGTACCTCTGGGTGCGCCAACTTCATCACGGCCGGCAAGGCCAACGCGATCTCGAAGGCTGGGAAGAAGGCCGACAGCTTCAGGAGCAAGCGGGTCATGACGGACGCCAAGTGCGTCCACCCACACTTGAGGTTGCCGACGGAGATGCCCCAGTCTGACGTGGGGTGGTCTCGCATGAAGCTCATTGATGACCGGGCGGCGTCGGTGCTGGAGAAGATGAACGCCGACCTGAAGCCGGGTAACGCGAAGGCGGCGAAGCTGACGGGGGTCATGCTCCTGAGTGAGTTCCTGACGCTGCGGGTGGCTCCGCTTCAGGCGCGCTCGCGCCCCTTGTGGATGCTCGGGGGTGAGGAAGACAAGCTTCGCCTGAGTCCGGTAGCCTTGTCTGACGAGGAGCTGGTTGTAGCTCTCCGACTCTTGGTCGGGGACGACCAAGAGTATCTGCCGAGTGCCATCGTTCCCTTGTTCGGTCGCAAGGATGGGGCGCAGGTCGCGGCTGCCATGCCCACCTTCGGCGAGCACGGCCTGGTGCCGCCGGCGCCCCTTGTGGTCCCGGAGGCGACGACGCCGGTGCTCGTGTCTTCCAGCGAGTCCCGCAAGGGGGAAGGAGAAGAGGAAGACGAGGAACGCGACTCGGAAGCGACCCCTGAGGGGACGGGGGAGACCTCCCCCTTGAGTAAGGCCGACATCCTCCGCACCCTTCCTGACGACGACGAGGCCGACGCCCACCAGGAGAAGGAGGATCCGCCCGTGATCCCGACGAGGGGCGGGTCGGCGCTGATCTTGCGGGATGCTGCTTCTGCTCAGACGCTGCCTGGAGCCGCTTCCGGCCCGTCTGTTGTTCTTTCTTCTGCTCCTGGAGCCCGTGCGCCCGCACCCCAGGCTGTAAGGCTCTCGGGCTTCAAGCCTAGCAAGAGGAGGGTGGACTACGTCGCGGTATACCAATAAGTGTTCGTGCTTCATCTTGTTCTTGATTATGCTGTTGATCCTTGACGTTCACCGTTGATTGGCTAGGCCGCCGCCTGCGGCAAAGAAAAGGAAGGAGGGTACGGTGACACCGCCCAGGGCCGATCTACCCGCGGTGGCCGCACCTCCCTCTGTGGGGAAGGAGAGCGACGGCGCTCGCACCTCCCCGGCCCGGTCTCCCTCGCGAGGCCCGGAAGTGCATCCTCGTGAGGAGTCAGCCCCCGTGGCCCCGCTGGCTCCGGAGGCGCTGATGCCCGGCGCGGCTGCTGAGGTACCCAAAGCTCAGGAGCCCCCAGTCTCCCAAGCCATGGTGACGTTGTCGCCTCTTCCTCCTCCTGCTGCATCGCTGGTTCTAGGTCCTTCCGCCTCCCCTGACATCCTGGAGCATGCCCTTTTCTGAGATGACCCGGCTGCGAGAAGATCTTCAAGGCGCCGAACCCCACCTGGTAGCTAGGTGCCTGGAGCTGGTCTCTGGCTGGCTTCATTCTGACGTGTCTATTCGGGCGGCGCTGAGACGAGCCGCGGCGACCTTCGAGGGGGAGAAGCAGGCTGCCACCCAGGCATCAGCTGCTCGCGAGGCGGCGCTGAAGGATGTCGAGTCCGCCCAGGGCCGCTGCCGGGTACTGGAGGCCGAGCTGAAGACCCTGCACGATGCGCGTGCGGAAGAAGCTCGTGGTCGCAAGGCGGAGGAGGAGAAGATGAAGGCCTATGAGGACGCCATCAAGGGTCGCGACGCCGAGCTGGAGCAGTCGGCGAAGGCGCAAGCCGCTGAGCGCGGACGGCTGGAGGAGCTGGAGCGGAAGGTGAAGGCGGACAAGGCCAAACTTGACGCCAATGCGAAGGTTCTGGCCGAGGACCGCGTGGCCTTCGCGCTCCTCGAGGAGAGGTCTCGCGTGGCACTGAAGGCACTCTATGAGAAGGGCCTGGAGAAGCCGCTGATCACCAACGAGGACGGCCCCGCCCAGCTGCTTCCCTACTTGGTCGAGGCGCTTGAGGAAGTTGTGAGCGGCATCGACCCCATGGTAGAGGAAGAAGCTCGCGTCCTTTCTTCAGTTGCGCTGACACGCGTCTTCAGCCACCTCCATCTTCGCCATCCTGCCGCCCGCCTTGACGAGCTGCTGGAGCCTGTGGACGACGACCACTACACAGCCGCTGCCGCAGCCATGAAGGGTCAGGTGGAGGCCCTCCTGAAGAAGTTCCGCGCCTTCGCTCCCGTGTCTTCAACCGGCGGTGCTATGCTACCTCTTGAGCACTGTGTTGGTTTTCTATTGAAGAGGAAAGGGTGATGCAGCAAAGTAGCGTAAGTATTTCCCTCAGTTTTTGAGAACCAAGGTATCAATCCAGTAGGAGGCCAGGCGCAAGTCCCTCGTATCTACACAAACAAATAAGAACCTTGCAACCAACGCGATAAAGGGGTTGTCAATCCCTTCACGGCCACTTGCAGAAGTGAGATCCGATAGAGATGATAAGATAATATTTTTGGTATTTTTATGATAAAGACTAAAAGTAAAGAAAGCAAAATAAACGGTGACAGAAATAGCTTGTTGACGGGAGATTAATATGATGGAAGATAGACCCGGCGGCCATAGGTTTCACTAGTGGCTTCTCTCAGGATAGCATAAGTATTACGGTGGGTGAATAAATTAAAGTCGAGCAATTGATAGAAAAGTGCATAATTATGAGAATATCTAGGCATGATCATGTATATAGGCATCACGTCCGCGACAAGTAGACCGACTCCTGCCTGCATCTACTACTATTACTCCACACATCGACCGCTATCCAGCATGCATATAGAGTATTAAGTTCATAAGAACAGAGTAACACATTAGGTAAGATGACATGATGTAGAGGGATAAACTCATGCAATATGATATAAACCCCATTTTTTTATCCTCGATGGCAACAATACAATACGTGTCGTTTCCCCTGCTGTCACTAGGATCGAGCACCGCATGATTGAACCCAAAGCTAAGCACTTATCCCATTGCAAGAAAGATCAATCTAGTAGGCCAAACCAAACTGATAATTTGAAGAGACTTGCAAAGATAACCAATCATACATAAAAGAATTCAGAGAAGATTTAAATATTGTTCATAGATAATCTTGATCATAAACCCACAATTCATCGGATCTCGACAAACACACCGCAGAAAGAGTTACATCAAATAGATCTCCACGAAGATCGAGGAGAACTTTGTATTGAGATCCAAAGAGAGAGAAGAAGCCATCTAGCTAATAACAATGGACCCGAAGGTCTGTGGTAAACTACTCACACATCATCAGAGAGGCTATGGTGTTGATGTAGAAGCCCTCCGTGATCGATGCCCCCTCTTGCAGAGCGCCGGAAAAGGCCCCAAGATGGGATTTCACGGGTACAGAAGGTTGCGGCGGTGGAATTAGGTTTTCGTGGTGCTCCCCGATGGTTTGGGGGTACATAGGTATATATAGGAGGAAGAAGTAGGTCGGTGGAGCCATGAGGGGCCCACGAGGGTGGAGGGCGTTTGTTCCAAAAATAACTCTCCCGAAGGTTTCATTCCGTTTGGACTCCGTTTGATATTCCTTTTCTGCGAAACACTAAAATAGGCAAAAAAAACAGCAATTTGCACTGGGCCTTGGGTTAATAGGTTAGTCCCAAAAATAATATAAAAGTGTATGAATAAGCCCATTAAACATCCAAAACAGAATATATAATAGCATGGAACAATAAAAAATTATAGATACGTTGAAGACGTATCATGCAACTAATCCTACAGCCCCGTCCGATGGTACTGGTGAAGGCGACGCCACCAAGCAAGGAGCGCCCCTTGCGGGCGCCGACGGTGTCCAGGGGTGACTTGCTTGCGGCTCCTTTCCTGTTTAAACTCCTGCAACATGTATCGTGCCTCGTGGAGGCGTTTAAACTTGTGTTTGATATTTGGAGAACAACATGTCTTGTAATATTTGCTTTGAGATTTTGCGATTTCCTTCCGATTTGCTTTACGTTCTACGTCGGCAGAGCCCGAGCCCGCGCATACCTCAACCGCCGTTGGGTCGTCCGGATCACCAGGAAGAGACCAAGGAGTGAGGTGCTACGTGGCCAATTAGGCTCCTGAGTCGCGATGCTCAGGAGTCCCTCTTGACGCGCAAACAGCTTATGGAAAGGAGATGCAAGGGTAGGTCTAGTGTTCTGCGTCGGCAGGGCCCGGCCCCGCGCATACCTCAGCCACCGTTGGGTCGTCTGGATCACCAGGACAAGACCAAGGAGTGAGGGGCTACGTGGCCAGTTAGGCTCCTGAGTCGCGATGCTCAGGAGTCCCCCTTGACGCTCAAACGACCTTCACACCTCTGTCCTCGTCGAGGCTCGGCTCGGGAGGGGCGCGCGACGACCAGGTCCGGAGGACCTGGCTGGGTGGCGTACGCTTGGGCGTGACCCGAGCGCAGCCCCCGTGCCCAGTCCCCTCGCGCGACTCTCCTATGGGAGGTGTTGCGATGAGGCCGGACACTGAGCTCAAGGGCTCCCTGAGGTTGATACGAACGTGGGGCCGCCCTCAGTTGTTTATCACCATGTGCGGAGCATAGCGCTTCCGTACTTGCACGAGCATAGCCGCTCCTCGGCAGTGTCGACGGCCAGCGCGAAGCATGGTGCTTCCACTGGTACATGGGAGGGGACTCCCTACTGCGGAGAGCCCCCGGGGCGTGTACAGCCCCGCCTTGACACGTGGCTTGCACGACAGGGCTAGACAAGGTGTGTCTGGGCACTCGTGAGCCAGCGCGGGACTCACGAGGCCCTACCTCAAGGCGGGTTGCGCCTGGTCTTGGTTCTTGATGGCTGTGACGGTCCTGCGAAATGGTTAGACAACTTGCGTAGAACGAATCTCCCGAGGTTATCGCATGAGAAGGCCAAGCACCAACGACCCCAGGAGGTGACGTGAACGGACCGGCCCACCAGACAGATCTTAGCCGTTCGAGTTATCGACGCTACAAGGATGGGCCCGAGCACAAACGTCGTTCCTAACCTTCTTATGCGAAGGGTCCTGAAGAAAGACGATCGGCGCGCGGCTCCCATGGTGGGTGACAGTCAAGCAGGTGATAACCATAGATATATCATGCATGAAAAGCAAACTGTCTCAGGTAAATGCGAGAACAATACACGCCACTGGGTCAGACCCGAGCGGCTTGGGGATGATGCAGCTCGAGGGGCACCCCCAGCAAGGTAAGCTAAACACATAAAAAAAGGGATACACGCCGCAGGAACGGACCCACGCGGCCGGGGAATGATGCAACCCGAGGGGCGCTCCCTGCTAAATGAACTTGGAAAATGTCACCTGGTTTAGTTGTTGAAGAGATGTCGGGGCAGCTGAAGATGTGCGATGAAGGGGCTGTTCCTCACGAGCCACTGGGGCCCTGAGCCTCGGGAGGCTCTGGGGGTCCAGGCGGTTCCTTGAGGACTGTCTCCATCTCCGCCAGGACCGCATGATGTCTAGCCTCCTGAGCCGCCAGGATGCTCTGCAGGTTACGCTGGAAGGTGGACGCCACGTTCGGCAGGCCAAAAGGCATGCGAACGTAGCTGTGAGGTGGGCCCTCGCAGCGTCCCACGCGCGAAGGCCAGAAGCGCTTCTGAGACGCAACCCGGTTGAGCCCTGGGATGTCAACGCAGACACGCAACCCGCCATCCTCTCCTGGATGGGGAGCCGCGCCAGGTGGGCGGCGATCACCGCGCATGGCCCTTGCATCCTGCAGTTCCTCAGTGGTCTTGGCAATGAACTCCTGAGCGTCGGGCGTTCCTCGTCCGGTATCCTCCTGAAGGAAACATGCTGCGAAGCATGCCTCCACGTGGCGCCTGAGTGCCTCCCTCATGACGTTGGCGAGGTCTGAGGCCCTCCAGAAGAGATCCCCCGAGCCTTGCCTGAGGAGGGTGTCGGGCGCACCTTCCTATGCGCGAGAGGGAGGCGCCCCATCCGTGGTCGCTGGTCCTGAAGTGGTGCTGCTGGAGACGCCGCTCTCCTGAGGCCCTGCATGGTGCAGCTGCTTCTTCTTCCTGGGGACGGCCTCAGGAGGGTACAGGATTCCTTCGTTGTCTAGGTCCTCGACCGCTGTGGCTTGGTAAGCGCGCTCGAGTGAGCACACCGCATCCTTCTCTTCGCAGGGGACTGTGATGATCCCACCGCTTCCTGGCATCTTGAGGATGTTGTATCCATGATGAGTTACTGCCATGAACTTGGCCAGGGCCGGATACCCAAGGATGGCGTTGTAGGGAAGACGAATGTGGGCGACGTTGAAGTCGATGAGCTCGGTGCGGTAGTTGTTGCGTTGGCCGAAGGTGACCGAAAGGCGAATCTGCCCGATTGGGGTGGTGGAGCCGTCAGTCACTCCTGAGAAAGGCTTGGTAGGCTGAAGCTGATCATAGGGCACTTGAAGGCTGTCGAACGTCTCGACGGACAGGACGTTAAGCCCTGCGCCGCCGTCAACGAGCGTCTTGGTGACTTGCACGTTGCCGATGACGGTGAGCAAAGCATCGGGAGGGCACCAGCAGTGGCTGCGCACTTGAGATGATCTGCCGAACTGAAGGTGATGGCGCACTTGGACCACCTAAGCGGGCGTGTGGCCTCGAGCCTGGGGAGGACTGCGTTCACCTCGCGAGCAAACTGCTTCAAGATTCGCTGAGAGGCTGGGGCTTGAGCTCCGCCCAAGATGCAAGCGACAGCCTGCGGCTCCTGGAAGCCCCCATCCCCCTCGTCCTGATGGTGGTCGTTGTTCCTTCTTGGTGGTGGCGTCAGCGGAGGAAGATCGGCGTTGCCCTGGGGGCGGTCCTCGTGAGGCTGATCCCTCTAGGCGCCTTCACGAGGCTGATCTTGCCAGCGGTCCTCACGAGGCCGGTCGCCCCACTCCTGGCGAGGGCCACGGTCATCCCAACATCCTCCGCCATGTCCTCCTCCTCGGCCGTAGCCCCGGTCGTTGCGCTCGGGGTGTCGATCGAAGCGTCCATCTCGAATGGCCCTGAGCTCTTGACAGTCACTGGTGTTGTGGCTGTGCACATTGTGGAAGGCGCAGAACGGCCGGCTGCTCCTGGATGACTCTGGGTGGTCGCGGCCACGCTTCACCTCCGGCTCAGCCGCGAGCACGACCGCGCCCTTGCGCTTCACGTCCTTGACCTTGGCCTTCTTGTCTTCTGGTTCTGCTGTCGGGAGCTCGACGAGGGAGAGGCGCCCTTCCTCGGCTCTCGCGCACTTGGTCGCCAAGTTGAACAGCTCCAGAGCCGTGCACAGGTCTTCATGGATAGCGAACTCCTCCTTCATCTTGATGTCACGGATGCCGTCGGAAAACAAGGAGATGATGGCCTCGCCCGTCACCTTGGGGATCTTGAGGCGGGCGCAATTGAAGCGCTGGATGTATTTCTGCAGGGTTTCTCTGGGATGCTGCTTGATGCGGCGCAGGTCACCCGCGGCCGGAGGGCGGTCGCGAGTGCCCTGAAATTTGGCGACGAAGCGATCGTGCATGTCGCCCCAAGAGGAGATGGATCCCGCGGGCAGGTTCAGGAGCCACGAACAAGCGCCATCCTTGAGAGCCATAGGGAACCAGTTCGCCATGACTTTTTCGTCGCTGTTGGCCGCCTTGATTCTCAGCTCGTAGAGCTGCAAGAACTCTGCGGGGTCGGGGGTGCCGTCATAACGCGGTGGTAGGTCGGGTTTGAACTTCCCGGGCCAGATGACGTTGCGCAGCTCGGGGGTGAAGGAGCGACAACCTGCTGTGGTCGCCGGAGCTC
>LR880968.1:23411540-23422010 GCA_904067115.1 Aegilops sharonensis | reverse complement strand
CATGACACACAAGTTGATCTACGGATCGTTCCTTAGCCGTGTGCGGTGCCCCCCTCCACCATATTCCACTTCGGTCATATCGTCGCGGAGCTTAGGCGAAGCCCTGCGCCGGAGAAGTCATATCGTCGCGGAGCTTAGGCGAAGCCCTGCGTCGGTGGAGCATCATCATCGTCACCACGCCGTCGTGCTGACGGAACTCATCCCCGACACTTTGCTGGATCGGAGTCCGGGGATCGTCATCGAGCTGAACGTGTGCAGAACTCGGAGGTGCCGTACGTTCGGTGCTTGGATCGGTCGGATCGTGAAGACGTACGACTACATCAACCGCGTTGTTATAACGCTTCCGCTTTCGGTCTACGAGGGTACGTGGACAAACACTCTCCCCTCTCGTTGCTATGCATCACCATGATCTTGCGTGTGCGTAGGAAATTTTTTGAAATTACTACGTTCCCCAACAGAGGCAGCGAGAGAGACAGTGCAGGAGAGCCCCCAGCGGCACTGACGAGCTCGGCGATGCGGTCCAGCCACTCCTTGTAGACGTCATCGACTGGGCGGTAGCGCAGGAGCTCACGCGTTGTGAGTAGCGCGGCCTGTGCGTCCATGGGCCCGCGACGAGCGTGAGACGACGAGCCTGCCGGAGTCAGTGACGGGGTGGCGGTGCGGCCGCCCCGCCGCACCGAGGGGTGCAGCGAGGATGCTTGCTGCTCATTTCCCGCCGGGCTGGTGGCGGCGTTGGCGGCAGGCGATGGAGAACGACGGGGAGGCCCGCCGACGGGAGCCGTCTGGGTGACGCGGGAAGCAAGGGCTGCCCGGAGCTCAGCGCGAGCCCGGCGAGCGTCGGCCATGGAACTGGTTGGACGACAGACCGTGGATCGACGGAAAGAAAGCTTCGGTGCACCCCTATCTGGCGTGCCAAATGTCGGATTTCGGGTTTCGGCAAAACCCTTGAGGTTCGAACACTGGGGTGCGCATGAAGATCTCTCTCTCCCTCGATGGCTAGCTCGCTCAAGGATCTCACGGTCTAGCTCGTCGGACTCAAAGAACAGAGGGACACAAGATTTATACTGGTTCGGGTCACCGTTGTGGTGTAATACCCTACTCCAGTGTGGTGTGGTGGATTGCCTCTTGGCTGAGGATGAACAGTTACAAGGGAAGAATAGCCTCCTGAGGTGGGGTGTTCTTATGCTTGGCGAACTGGTGTGGTTCTCGAGCTCTCCTCAGATCAGTCCAAGATGAGTTGCCTCCTACGGTGGTAGCTAGTCCTATTTATAGAGGTCCTGGTCCTCTTCCCAAATATTGAGCGGGAAGGGATCCCACAACGGCCAAGTTTGAAGGGGGACAACTAGTACAGCTTATCCTGACAAAAGTAGTCTTCGCCTGCCAAAGGCTCTAGTGGTGACGCCATCTTGGGCTCCACGGTGACCTCCGTCCTGCTGGTCTTGGTCTCGTTGCACCGATATGGAAACCTTTGCCTGAAGCCTCGTGACTCCTCGCCTGCGCTTGTCCCTTTAGCACCTAAAAGGAAACAAGGCACTGCGCGCGGGGGCGCCCGCCTGGTTGCGGTCGTCATGGCTTGCGTCATTGGCTCCTCGCGAGGTTCGCCTTGCCTTGATCTCTCCGCCCCTCGCGAGCCAGCCTGGTAAGGCCGCTCCCGAGGAAGTCTTGCGTCGTCCGCCTCGCGAGGCTTGGCCCCTCGCGAAGGTCTTGAGTGTTTGTTGGTGAAGACGAGCCGTACAGGGCCGCGAATAGAGCCACGCCGTGGGCCGCAGGCAGGCAAGTCTGGCGACCCCCGTTCCCAAAACGTCGATAGCGTGACACATCGGTGTCGTCTCAACCATGCCCACCAATCCACATATACATGAAACACTTTGACACTTCGCCATGTGTTGGACAATGTTGTGCTCAGTCATGCGCTAACATGGTGCCATCCTAGAGTTGTAGCTCCATGAATGCCGATGTCACATAAGCCGCCTCACCCGCACAACAATTGTGGACTAACACATTGTCACCGACAGATCCGACAACACAAACTCTCACATGCCATGTGTCTCCACAAACTCTCACATGCCAGACGACACAAACTCTCATACGCCGTTGAGGCAGAGTGGAGACAAAGAAATCTTATTCCAACACGTTGTCGTCACCACCACCTCGTCGATGTTGCCAAGGAAATAAACCCTAAGGAAAACAAATGAAGTGGACGGGTCCATGCTCCTCTTGTCGTCGATGAGGCCTTCAAACGGGGGAGAGGAGGAGGACCGTGGTGGCGATGTGGGGAAGACCTTTGACGGCGGCAAGTTAATTTATCCTTCGCCTATATGCATGTTAGTACTAGCTTGCTATTGAAAAAGTACGACTAGATACTCAAAACGTAACTGACACAACAAAGATGATTTATGAAGCAGACATTAAATATTATCTTGGTATCTGTAATATGAGTTTATGACTTATGACTTTGTATACGAAAATGAAGGGAGTACTAAAACGCAACTAAAACGACAAATTTCGTGAAAACGGGTCGCGCGGGGTTAGAAAAAGTTCTCGATCTTAACTTTGAACTCAAAAAGCATGGAGTATGATTATTAATTGAATGTTAGCTTTGTCACAATTTTCCAAATTCTGCAAGGATATTAGAACTTCTGAATATTTGCTATTAAGCTGGCGCGCCAGTTTTCTGTACATTTAGATGACCGATATCGGACGTTGCTTAATTGTGACCCATGTGATAGAACAAGGTCAATAGCTAGAGGAGACTTGGAAATAACACAAGCATACGGCGAGGAGACGGAGGATCACAGTAAAGGAGATAGGCAAGTAAATTGCGGGAGTGGCTATCCATAGTTGACTAAATATATTTTGGCTACCAGCTGTCAATTCTCTCTATCCAACCATGTGATCCAAATCATACGCTCCCAAAAGCCGTAGCCCGACTTTATATACAGTAAAACCAACGAATCCAGTGTAACTTTTCGATAAAGGACTTTTTATTGAATAGATATATCGAGATGATACAATCGTATTGAAAGAAAGCCTGGCCTTTGCATAGCTAGATGCACACAGTCAAAAAGTTCAGAGCACTCTAAATTGAAATAATTCGATGCAAAGCCAAGCAATAAATCATCTCTGGTTAGGATGACTCCTTTAATAAAGGGAACTAATGTTTCTATCTGTCCGTCATCAATTTACAGTCGAAGTTGGCAAGGATTATCCATCAATGCTACACGTAAGTGGCAAAAATGACTTATTTTTTATTAAGTGGCGGCCGGTTGTGTTTGATTCATATATAGCTATGCACTCACATTGTCACAAGTACCCGACTGGTAGAGCGTCACTCAGCCATCGGGGACACCTGGGTTCGTCCTCCTTTTCTCCCAGAATTCTTATTGATAGAACTGCCTCATAAAATGTCGCTTAGCAGATGGCCTGCACAGTTCAATTTTGGCCCAGCCATTTTTTAACTTTTCTTTTCTCATATTCAAGAACTTTTTGAAATATCTGCTATGTGCAATAAAAGTAACGCAACCAGGAAGGTGAGAGGCGCTATGTGCGTCGAGTTGCATGCAAAGAATTAGGGTCATTTCCTTCAGACACAACCATTTTTTATTGATCTTCAAGTGTATGAAGAGATGGCCTATAAAACACGTCTAATAGAACCCTTTTATTGAGATTTTTTCATGACTTGGTGCAAATTTCAGAAACTGCTTCAATTTAAAATTAATGCCTTGGTACAGAAGATATGAAAATTAGGCTATTTAAGATTAGAATCAACAAACAAAAACCGTACCAAAAGTATTGCATGTGTAGCATGCTTTTTAATATACTATTTATATGAATTTCTGCTAGACATTAGCGTGCGCCTCTCTGCCGTGACACCATTCGAATGTCGTTCGACTATGCTGACTGATAGATCAATGGACCCATCAATTACCTGTCTCGTTGCGACGTACAGGCATACAAATCTCAGCCGAACCCCATGACCTTAGGAGCCAGCTCGAGCAGCTTGCCGAGCGCGTCCCCGGAGAACTTGCGCGCGAACATGAAGCAGAACTCAACCGCCCCGCCGCCGCCGCGGTAGCCGCACTCCCCGTTCCCTCGCCTCATCCCCTCCAGCAGCTCTGGCGTGACGGCCCTCCCGCCGTAGCTCGCCGGGTGCCAGGCTCCCGCCCGCCATTTGGCGTACGTGAGTGTCCGGTTCACGTTGCGCGCGCCCCAGCCGAGCAGGGTTACCAGTGTCGGCAGGTAGTGCTCCTCCATGTTGGCGACGCCGTGTTTGCCGCGGAACACGGCCATGAACCGCTCCTCGGCGACGACCTCCACGGCGATCGTCCGGTCCATCTCGAACCACTGCGACCCCTTGCGCCACTGCGCGAGGCTGACGTTGTGTTGGGTGAAGAAGGGGGCGTGCCGCGCGCCGTCGACGTAGCTGTCGACGAAGCTGGCGTTGGAGCCGGTGAGGAAGGCGTAGACCGCCGGGAAGGACAGGAGAGGGATGCACGACTCCGACAGCAGCGCGAACCGCGCGTTGGCGAGGTCCAGCAGCGCCGTTGCCACCAGTCGCCGCTCCGCGTCCACCAGGTTCATGTCGCCCCAACTGGTGTTCTGCGCGTACAACAAGATCATCAAGTAACATAGACGCATGCGGGGATAGCTCAGTTGGGAGAGCGTCAGACTGAAGATCTGAAGGTCGCGTGTTCGATCCACGCTCACCGCACCACCTTTTTCTTTTGCACGTTACCTGGCTTGGGATCATGCGGCCGTGGAAGACGGAGTCTGCCGGCGGCGAGCCGGTGTAGGCCGGGCTCGCGTGCACGTAGATGGAGTAGAGCCCCTCGTGTCCGGCGAAGAACTTCTCCCACAACGGCCGCAGCGGCAGGTCCCCCCTCACGAGGAACAGGAATGCCACCTTGGGCACGATGCGCCACGGCACGCGGGCGACCCTGGGCACCATGGACGCCCTCCAGAGCAGCTCCTCGTCGGTCATGTTGTGCATGAGGCCGCCGCTCGGCGCGAGGAAGTCCGCGAACCCCAAGATCGCCGGCGGGGACGGCGTTGGCTGCTGCGAGGGAGGAGAGGGCAGCGGTGGCTGCTGCGAGGGAGGAGAGGGCAGCGGTGGCTGCTGCGAGGGAGGAGAGGGCAGCGGTGGGCCGACGACGCACGCTGTCTCCGGGGATGGCGAGGGCGACTGTGATGGTAACTCTGTCACCGGCGGCGGGGGTGATGGCGACCGTAGGAGAGATGGCAACGGCTGCATGAAAGGAGGGAGGTAGGACTCGTGGAAGTTGGCGGTGCACGCCATGCCGAGGACGAAGCCGATGGAGAGGAGCAACAGCATGGTGACCACATTGGGGAGGACGCTCCCTGAGTGGAGGGCTGGCATGGGCTTGGCCGTGCTGCTGGCCATGCTATGCCTCTAGCTTAGCACACGTTTAGGGGAGAATGAAGCACCTGGTTAATACATGGAACGGTAGACCACGTGCTTCGGTTAACATTGCTTCGTCTTGCAAAAAGTTAGTAGTACTATAATTTTAAGGTATCTTGGACGCTGACCCCAAAACCGTCTGCATCCGTCCGGTACGGTAGGACAGGACACCGCAAAGCCATCCAGCGCCAATGCCGATCGGTTTGTGGAGTCGTCTAGACTGTCTTTTTTCCCGCAAACTAAAACAAAATCAAGGGATTTTATGAGAGTCTGAACACCGGTCACCTAGGACGCAAACTGAAACAAAATTAAGGGATTTTATGGGAGTCCGGACATCAGTCATGTAGGACTGCGACAATTTCAGGCTCACCCAAAACTAAGTTGGAGCCTTCGCTTTTGTAGCTGGTCATACTGTTTTAGGAGCAACTAGTTAGCGCTCCTTTGGAGCGCTCGTAAAGAGCGGTTCGGGAGCGCTCCGCGCGTGACAAGTTTCGCGCGCGGAGCGCTCCCGCCAGCGAAAACTAGGTGGCGCGGTTGGTTTCCGGTTTTCCCTTTTCGGTTTGTGTTTTCGTGCGCTTTGCAGTTTGACCCTCGAACTATCAGAATTTTCCGTTTTCCCTTTCCGCGCGAAAACACGAAAAAAATAACAGTTCGCGCGGTTGGTTCCCTGTTTCCCTTTCTCGTTTCCGTTTTGTTCCCATTATATTTCCGGGTAATGGAGATTTATGGGGTAGTTCCGGGCGGGGACTACCAATACTAACAAATGTGACCTTTCAAGTAAGGAAAAAAAGCAACTTTTTAATGTAAAACGGCAGTCTTCAGAATTGTTCAATCGTGTGACTTCTTTATAGGCACAAGTGAACAATAGGAGAAGCAAGGGTGTATAACTTTACTAAATTGAAGAAAAGTGCCTCCGGCTCACCTTCGGCTCGCTTAATTTTCATAAACATCTTGAAGGGGGGGCATAGGTCGAAGTGTATGTTGGTCGTGCGGCGTGCTGGTTCGTGCGGCGCGTTGTACCTCGTAGTGTGGCACGGCGCCTTCGGCGCGAGGGAACCTCCGGCTCGCCTTCGGCTCGCTTAATTTTCATAAACATCTTGAAGGGGGGGCATAGGTCGAAGTGTGTGTTGATCATGTGGCGTGCTGCTTCATGCGGCGCGTTGTCCCTCGTGGTGTGGCACGGCGCCTCCGGCGCGAGGGAACCTCCTGCTCGCCTTCGGCTCGCTTAATTTTCATAAACATCTTGAAGGGGGGCATAGGTCGAAGTGTATGTTGGTCGTGCGGCGTGCTGGTTCGTACAGCGCGTTGTCCCTCGTGGTGTGGCACGGCGCCTCCGGCGTGAGGGAACCTCCGGCCCGCCTTCGGCTCGCTTAATTTTCATAAAAATCTTGAGGGGGGGGGGGGGGTTAGGTAGAAGTTGGTGATGGTCGTGCGGCGTGCTGGTTCGTACAGCGCGTTGTCCCTCGTGGTGTGGCACGGCGCCTCCGGCGTGAGGGAACCTCCGGCCCGCCTTCGGCTCGCTTAATTTTCATAAAAATCTTGAGGGGGGGGGGGGGGTTAGGTAGAAGTTGGTGATGGTCGTGCGGCGTGCTGGTTCGTACAGCGCGTTGTCCCTCGTGGTGTGGCACGGCGCCTCCGGCGTGAGGGAACCTCCGGCCCGCCTTCGGCTCGCTTAATTTTCATAAAAATCTTGAGGGGGGGGGGGGGGTTAGGTAGAAGTTGGTGATGGTCGTGCGGCGTGCTGGTTCGTACAGCGCGTTGTCCCTCGTGGTGTGGCACGGCGCCTCCGGCGTGAGGGAACCTCCGGCCCGCCTTCGGCTCGCTTAATTTTCATAAAAATCTTGAGGGGGGGGGGGGGGTTAGGTAGAAGTTGGTGATGGTCGTGCGGCGTGCTGGTTCGTACAGCGCGTTGTCCCTCGTGGTGTGGCACGGCGCCTCCGGCGTGAGGGAACCTCCGGCCCGCCTTCGGCTCGCTTAATTTTCATAAAAATCTTGAGGGGGGGGGGGGGGTTAGGTAGAAGTTGGTGATGGTCGTGCGGCGTGCTGGTTCGTACAGCGCGTTGTCCCTCGTGGTGTGGCACGGCGCCTCCGGCGTGAGGGAACCTCCGGCCCGCCTTCGGCTCGCTTAATTTTCATAAAAATCTTGAGGGGGGGGGGGGGGTTAGGTAGAAGTTGGTGATGGTCGTGCGGCGTGCTGGTTCGTACAGCGCGTTGTCCCTCGTGGTGTGGCACGGCGCCTCCGGCGTGAGGGAACCTCCGGCCCGCCTTCGGCTCGCTTAATTTTCATAAAAATCTTGAGGGGGGGGGGGGGGTTAGGTAGAAGTTGGTGATGGTCGTGCGGCGTGCTGGTTCGTACAGCGCGTTGTCCCTCGTGGTGTGGCACGGCGCCTCCGGCGTGAGGGAACCTCCGGCCCGCCTTCGGCTCGCTTAATTTTCATAAAAATCTTGAGGGGGGGGGGGGGGTTAGGTAGAAGTTGGTGATGGTCGTGCGGCGTGCTGGTTCGTGCGGCGCGTTGTACCTCGTGGTGTGGCACGGGCGCCTCCGGCGCGAGGGAACCCCGGCTCGCCTTCGGCTCGCTTAATTTTCATAAACATCTTGAAGGGGGGGCATAGGTCGAAGTGTGTGTTGGTCGTGCGGCGTGCTGGTTCGTGCGGCGCGTTGTCCCTCGTGGTGTGACACGGCGCCTCCGGCGCGATGGAACCTCCGGCTCGCCTTCGGCACGCTTAATTTTTCATAAACATCTTGAAGGGGGGTATAGGTCGAAGTGTGTGTTAGTCGTGCGGCGTGCTGGTTCATGCGGCGCGTTGTCCCTCGTGGTGTGACACGGCGCCTCCGGCGCGAGGGAACCTCCTAGCAGGTCGTGCAAAAGGCAAGCTGCTTTGTTTCGGAAGGTACGGGTTTGAAGAATGTGCAGTCACGTCTACTTAAGAGCTAGGCTTTGTTGACGATATATAGGTTTGTGCGCGCATGCACATGTGTGCATACTATGAAGGCATTGGTATGTTGCCTCCGGAGGCACAGGTTTGAAGCATGTGAAGTCACGTGTGCGTAGGAGCTAGCCACGGTTGAGGCGCTCTTGGTATGTGTGTGTGTGGATATTGCCCGGAGGCATGATGACCCAGGCTTTGGTGGCACAAAGCCATGTCACCTCTGGAGGCACGGGAGGGTGGTCTCCAGAGTCACGTGTAAGGGTATGTGTGTGTGTGGATATTGCTCGGAGGCATGGTGACCCAGGCTTTGGTGGCACAAGGCCATGTCAGCTCTGGAGGCACGGGAGGATGGTCTCCAGAGTCACGCGTAAGGGTATGTGTGTGTGTGGATATTGCCCGGAGGCATGGTGACCCAGGGTTTGGTGGCACAAGGCCATGTCGCCTCTGGAGGCACGGGAGGGTGCTTTCCAGAGTCATGCGTAAGGGTTCATTTTGGGAGTCACTGCTGTCGTACAAATAAGAAGAGGCATTGTTGTTTATAGTTTACTGGCACTCTCTGATGATGTAAGAGACACTGTTGTCGAAATAGTTCTCTTTTCAACATGAACACGCAATTTTTAACTACATTACATAGAAATGTGAGTTATTGACAAACTGTTTTGTCACGTCTAGATAGAATTAGCCTCGCGGGCTAAATCAAAAGTTTTAGTCTTCATTTTTGCTTAAGATCTTGCTAATCTCGTCACTCATTTCACTAGCTTTGACTTGATTCATCTCGCTATTTAAGAGAATGTACATTGCCTCTGCTCTCCAGTCTTCGACCTCATCCTGTGAAATTTTGCCGAGAAGAGAAGTATATTATTAGAGTTTGTGCATATAAGTTGTTTATAAGTAAATATATATAAACTTACTGTGAAATCTTCCAGGTCTTCGACAAAATTTTCACCATTGTAGAGGAATGCAAGCTTTAAAACAACAAACGTTGATTCTCCCTTTTCTACCACTGGAACATCTTGCACGGTATGAGTCTGCCATCTTGTACCCTTGGCATTCATTGTTTGTTCTAGTATGATGTTGAAGACTTCTTTAAACCTAGGTACCTGGGAATATTGCATTTTGTAATTAATTGTTTTCATATTTCAACTTGTAAAACTAAAAAAATTATTATGTATAAATGCTTACGATTGCCAACTTATGAACATGATATTCCTGAAACTGTCTTTCTCTTTCTTCTTTAGCATCTTCATTTTCCTGAAGAACTCGACATGCTTCTTTTGGTTTCAATTTTTCGATGTCTATCTTTTCTTTCTCAAATTCCTCATGAATCGTTTCTCGAGGATCAATAATGTGAACTTTGTGTTTGTATTTGTCCAGCACATATAGTACATAGCGGTCATGCTTCTACATTGGAATGAATATCTGCGTACAAAATACTTGTTGCTTAGATGACAGTTTAATATAAAGTAATTTAATAGAACGCATATTTTCTGATTTTTTCATGGAAGAAAGGGTTGTTACCATGTTTGCTGTTGAGACCTTTTTTCGTTGATTTTCCTTGACATACATGGGAACCATTTGATTCTTTGTTTTTTGCAATTCATTTTTAAATTTTTTAATACTAGTTTTGTGCTCCTTTAAATCCAATATATGCTACAAACAATATTTATGATGAAAAAACTGTTAGAAAAAAGAGCTGTGTAATGATAACCCACAAGTATAGGGGATCGCAACAGTTTTGATAAGTAAGAATGTCGAACCCAACGAGGAGCTAAAGGTAGAACAAATATTCCCTAAAGTTCTATCGATCACCGATACAACTCTACGCACGCTTAATGTTTACTTTACCTAGAACAAGTATGAAACTAGAAGTACTTTGTAGGTGTTGTTGGATAGCTTTGCAAGAAAGTAAAGAACGCGTAAATAAAAACTAGGAGCTGTTTAAATAAAGATGCAATAAAGAAAATATAGCGAGTGTGGAAAAGTGGTGATAGGGGTTGTGGAATTGTCCCTAAGCAATTGACTATGTTACTAGACCGGTAATCACTATTGCAATTCTATTTGAGGGAGAGGCATAAGCTAACATATCATCCCTTACTTGGAATTCTATGCACTTATGATTG
>LR880968.1:23387381-23411231 GCA_904067115.1 Aegilops sharonensis | reverse complement strand
TTTTGATAAGTAAGAATGTCGAACCCAACGAGGAGCTAAAGGTAGAACAAATATTCCCTAAAGTTCTATCGATCACCGATACAACTCTACGCACGCTTAATGTTTACTTTACCTAGAACAAGTATGAAACTAGAAGTACTTTGTAGGTGTTGTTGGATAGCTTTGCAAGAAAGTAAAGAACGCGTAAATAAAAACTAGGAGCTGTTTAAATAAAGATGCAATAAAGAAAATATAGCGAGTGTGGAAAAGTGGTGATAGGGGTTGTGGAATTGTCCCTAAGCAATTGACTATGTTACTAGACCGGTAATCACTATTGCAATTCTATTTGAGGGAGAGGCATAAGCTAACATATCATCCCTTACTTGGAATTCTATGCACTTATGATTGAAATTCTAGCAAGCATCCGCAACTACTAAAGATTCATTAAGGTAAAACCCAACCATAGCATTAAAGCATCAAGTCCCCTTTATCCCATACGCAAACAACCTACTTACTCGGGTTTGTGTTTCAGTCACTCACGCAACCCACCATAAGCAAATCATAAACATATTGCAAACCCTACAGCGGGAATCCCTCACGCTTGCGCGACACGGAGGGCACCATAGGACAGCACCAATAATAAAACATGCAACTCAAACCAATCATAGCAATTCATCAATCACCGATAGGACAATAGAAATCTACTCAGACATCATAGGATGGCAACACATCATTGGATAATAATATGAAGCATAAAGCACCATGTTCAAGTAGAGGGTACAGCGGGTTGCGGGAGAGTGGACCGCTGAATATAGAAGGGGGAAGGTGATGGAGATGTTGGTGAAGATGACGGCGGTGTTGGTGAAGATCGCGGTAATGATGATGGCCCCCGGCAGCGCTCCGGCGCCACCGGAAGCAAGGGGGAGAGAGGCCCCCTTCTTCTTCTTCTTCCTTGACCTCCTCCCTAGATGGGAGAAGGGTTTCCCCTCTGGTCCTTGGCTCCCATGGCTTGGGAGGGGCGAGAGCCCCTCCGAGATTGGATCTATCTCTCTGTTTCTGTGTTCTGTTCTGGCTCTGTTTCACCGTTTCGTGTATATATGGAGATCCGTAACTCCGATTGGCCTGAAACCTTCGCCGTGATTTTTTTCCGAATATTAGCTTTCTTGCGGCAAAAGAAGAGCATCAACCGCCTTACGGTGGGCTCATGAGGGTAGGGGGCGCGCCCAGGGGGGCAGGCGCCCCCCTGCCTCGTGACCACCTCGGGCACTGGTTCGCGTTGATTTTCCTTCCAAATTTTCCATATTTTCCAAAAATAAGCTCCGTCCGTTTTTATCCCGTTTGGACTCCGTTTGATATGGATATTCTGCGAAACCAAAAACATGTAATAGACAGGGACTGGCACTGGGCACTGGATCAATATGTTAGTCCCAAAAATAATATAAAAAGTTGCCAAAAAGTATATGAAAGTGAATAATATTGGCATGGAACAATCAAAAATTATAGATACGACGGAGGCGTATCATGTAACAATATAAAAAGAGTAGTTGTTGCAATATACACAAGACTTTGCTTTTTAAAAGTTTACCTCTGCAAAGTTTGGGCCTAATATTACTCTGTCACTCTGTTTTGAATCTTGTCTTTTTTCCCAAATTTCTGCTGTGTCATCGAGGACCCTCTTTTCCATATGATGTGGTATGTTCGCCTGTGCTGGTCTTGGACCAAATACTGCCTTCAGTTGGGCTCCAGTAAGTCGCGTGCTTTCACTGTCCCTGCGGATGCGCCTAAATATAGTTTTGCTGCGATAGGGAGATAAAATAATTTTGGAGGTCACGGTTAGTGAGAAACAGATTCTTACATTATTTTTGGCCTCTGTCCAACTATTTTGAGGTGCAATAGAAAACAACTCACTTTTTGTATTCCTCCTGCCAGCTCTCGCTCATGACTAGATGGAAGAGGTCGGACGCCTCCTTTGCGTGTTGGAAGCAATGAGAATGTTTTGGATATGGACTGATGCTTTGTCTTTTTTTCCTTTTCGTTTCATCTGTTTCTGTCAGCGGAAGCAGATATGTAATATGTAAGCTCTCGTGATACGAAAGACATTGGTGAACCGTGGGATGGGTAGGTTATTGCAAAAAAAGATAAGTAGAAATTATTTTCTTACCTTTGTTGGTGGAAAAGAACTTTGAAGTTTCTGGTTTGAATTCATTGATTCTTCCAGGTAGTTGCTCCCACTTTACTTGGTTTGTTTCACCAAATATAGCTGTAAAAAGGAACTCTGGTTTCCACTCGGCATCTATGTTGCTTTGCTGCATGGAGGTCATCGAATATTATTTTATTTTTCTTTCATGAGATAATTGAAGTATTCAAGTAGTGTTGCTTGTAAAAAATAAATTTTTTGCTCTTGTACTATTCACTTACATTGAAACCCTCATCATCTTTTATGAGATCAATGCCATTCCAGTATTTTGCAAATTGAACCATGAAGTGTCTGCATTGGGTACCCTGCTGTTTTGGCACACAAATTCTGTTAGGTGTTTCTGCTATCCTCGACCAGTTCGGTTCACTGTTGGCTCGTAGCTCCGCTTCGCCATAATGCTTCTTCATGAGTGTGTGCATCCTTTTAATTTGTGTTATTATTGGGTTTTTCCATTAATAAAGGGAATGCAGGAATTGGAAAACCAATTAGAAAACAATGTTGAATTGACGTACCAGTTCTTGGTGATCCTTATGGTGTGTTTTCCATGTATTTTTTCTGTCTCCGTGTCTGTAATTCAGTGAGTCAAGTATGTCGATGGAGCTCGTGTACTTGTTGAGCACGTACAATGTGTAGTGTTTAGCTGTGTTGTGAGGTATCATAATCTGCAGTGTTTGGAGACAGAGTGAGTTAAAGTTCATTCTTGTCAGGAGAATTAAATGACATGTGAATGTGCAATCTGTAGGAAGAATGAATTATGTTTCTATATTTCTATTAACTTACCAGATTTTTCTTTAAAAGTTCCTTCCCTGGTACAAGGGGTGCAAACTGTTTCAATGCTTCTTCATCATTGAATTCTGCTAGTCCTCCTTCTTCTCCAATTTTAACACCGAGCGCGATCTGCGACCAAAAAGTTTTCTACTTTTTAGTTCAATCATTGTAATCACTGAATTGATGCAAGTGTTTTTGTCAAATTGGACTTCATAAATTTGCAAATTCTGCGGGAAGTATGGCTTTATCGGTTGTGTTGTATTGTTGCTGCACTATCCATTCGTCGAACAATGCGTTTGCGATGGAGCCCTCCATCTGTCCATGATCTCCTTTCTATAGCTGTTCCATTGCTTGTTTTCCTGTAATCCAATTGGGTCGCATCGAGCTAATATATACATTTAGACTGCAAGCAGAAAAAGTTTATACATTAGTTAGGTTGGTTTAAAAAGGGGCAACATTACTTTGTTTTTTTGTTTATGCAAGAGAAAGTACTTACTCTCCGCATTCATCATGTCCTTGTTTGCTGAATAGGTATTCATGGAGTGCTCTGGCTTTGTTCATAAATTTGAAATCTCCTGGGACAAAAGTAGGAATCATGATTTCTCCAAGGAGCCTTCTTGAAGGCTTTACCGGCCTTTTCTTGACCGAGATTTTCTTGTCTGAGCTATTCTCAGATGATTGAGGCATTGAATGTTCTCCTGATTCTTGCTGCAAGATTGTCAGATATGGCTTGACATCTTTGTTGAATTCATAGCTTTCATAGTCGTTCAGCCATGTTTTGATTACATCGAACTTATAGCCCATCTTTACATGGTCGTTGTATACGTCTAGTTGTAGCGGGTTAAGGCTTGAATGAAATTCATCAACTTCTTCGTGCTTTTCCATTGTTCTTGGTTTTAGGAAGTCTAAAGAGATGGTGCTGGAGGTCCCTTGCTGATTGCTTGTCAAGCCTGTTTCTTCTTGAAGAAGAACATGATGTTTCTTCTGCTCGGAAACCTGTTGTTGTGTATTTGGTACGTCGTTGCTTCTGTCATCCTCTTTTAAATCAGTGCCTGTTTGTTCCAGTTGATCCATGCTCGTGATCTTGCTGTTGATATTTTGCTCGTCCGTTTCCTCTTCGGCATGGTGTGGTATCTTGTCGTCTGGTGTTGGTTGATCTGGTTCTATTGGTGGATCATTTTGTTCGTGGTCTGTGCAAGATTGTTGGGTGACGGCGTGGCTGCTGACATCCATAATCTCTTTGCGTTTACTGGATATTTCAATAACTTCATGCTCTTGTGTGGTTGTCGCACGCATAATATGTTATTTTGGCTCGGGAGTTGGCGGAAAATCTTCTAGTACGCAACATTCTGCCTGTTGCATTTCTTTGTCTTCCATATCCACTTCATACTTCAGCATATCTGTAAAACAATAATTAAAAAATATTACTTCTTCTAGTGTTACGAAATTGTAAGATTTAGTTTCTGAAGAGACTAACCTGTTGTACACTTGATTAATGATAGTTTGGTATTCCCTCTGTGTTGACTGATTAGTTGATATAGAATTTTTTTCCTCAACTCTGGTACTTGTTCTGGATTTAAGGTTGCTGCTGTTCCATCATTGGAGTAGTGCTTCAGGTTCATGTACATGTAGAATGCGCAGTCCATTCTGCATGTAGAGGAATGGTAATAGTAAGATTGTTGCATTCAAGAAACGGAAAGAAGAGAAATGTTTGAGCAATCGTAGTGGTAATTGTTGTATTGAAAAGAAGAAAGAATATAATTATTTCAGTAATTGTAGTATTGAATCTTGCATTGAAAAAAAATAAATATGTGAAAATGTTGGAAGTGCTTACGTGTCTTCTCCTTGAAGTGGCACCTGCAGTTTGACCTTTTTGAAATGGTCGATGCTTTTTTCTGAAAGTTGTAGCTCTATGCTTATGTGCTTCTAGATTTTCATTAATTTGCTGGTTACATTGTTGAAGAATTCTATTGTGCCTGGATATGAGTTGAAGAGTCAAGGAGTTCAAAACGTTTTTTTTGCATGTTAACTGTGATGGTGAAGTAATGACTTATAGTTTCGTCTTGCTCAAACCCGCACAACGAACATGGTAGAAGGAACTGCAAAACACAAAATAAAAATAAAACATTTGGAAATCTTCTTATATTTAGAAACATAAAATAAAAAGAGAACTTTTGAATAACATATACGCAAGCTGATCTGCTTACCATGTTATAATCTTGTAGTTTTTCTTCTTCTTGCATGTTGAAAAATGATGTAAGCCTGGCAGGTAGTAATTTTTTTCTAATGTGTTCTTGATCATTATTTCTATAGGACATTGGATCTTCGTCGTCGGCTTCCTTTATTGAGTGCTTCTTGTTTTGTCACAGGTACACAAAGGGAATTTGTCAGTTCAGTTATATGGGAAGTTTATCTATTTATAAAGTCATATATATTGTTTTAAACGTGATTCTTTTGCCGTGATCTTTACTTACAGTGTTGCTTAACGATAGAATCTTTCTCCCTGTGCCATTTAGTTGTTTTCTCAAGATTGTTAGCATGGGCTCGATTGCTTCGGTGCGTACTGATTTACCGACCTTGAAACTTTCGGCGACATGGCCTAGATTGACATCAAACTTGTTCGTTGTAATGAAAAGCTCATCCCTGCATAGTATATTTAGGAAAATGTTATAGTTTACACATGATACAGTCAAAATGAGCATGTGTAATAATGTGTTTTTGTTAGTTGCATGAACTTACATTTCTCTCTGTGTCCATGGCTTGCATACAGCGTTGTACAGGTCTTTGATGGCTTTGTTGACGGAATCACTATCTTTGTCCCCTTTCTCCATTGTGCCTGCGATGATTTTGAATTTAATGTAAATAATTCCAAGTCACAAGATCACATGATAGTAATTAAGTTTCCATTGTCTTGCCTGCTTTGATGCTAGAAGATATATCCTGTCCAGTGTTGTTCCTTTCTTGTTCTCCTTCTGCTTCTTGCGGTATGTTATGTTCTTCTTTTTGCGGTGTACCCTTTTGTTCAGTTTCTGCTCCATCCTCATTTGAGTCGTCTGTGTCTTTCTTAGCATCATGTTTTTCCTTGTCAACTGTCGTGTCTTGCTGGTGGTCTTTTCCGTCTTGTTTTTCCGTCTCGACTTGGTTGGCACTGACCTCTCTGCCAGGGGAATTGGCATCGTACGGCGGTGTAGGGTTTTCTTTGATGGTTTCCGCTTCTTTCTCTGGAACAATGTGTGTGTCTGCTTCATTGCTTGTATCTCCGTGGTCGCCTTCTTTGTGTTTCTGCATTATCATTGAAAAGCATTGAAATAATTTAACTTGCTACTTTATTTTAATTATAGCAGCTGTTATGGGAAAATAGCGAAGCGTTCGGTGCGTTGTTTGAGCTATTTTGATTGTGATTAAGTCGTAATTTTGTGGAAACATTTTGTGCAACTTCACCTGTTGAGCTGTCGTTCGTGATGCTGATGGTTCCACTCGTTCTTCGTTGAGTGTAATTTCTCTGGTATCCTCCTGTTCTTTGTTTTGGTGTTCATCGTCGCTGTCATGGTTTTTGTCTTGCAGCTGTCCAATCATAAATTTGAGTTCACATGGAACTACCATATATTTTCGTAGAATCAGCTTATGTAACTTTACCTCCTCAATCGTTGCTGCTTCTGTTGTCTCTGCTACTGTTCTCGATGTTGCTGCTGAATGTTGTGCTTGTTCTTTGTTGATTGGAGGTTTTTGGGCATCTTCTTCTTCTTTCTTTTGTAGTTCATCGCCGCTGCCGTCGTTTTTGTCTTGTAGCTTTTGAAACACATAGGTGGCCAAGTTGCAGTGCATTTGAGGTTCCACATAGCTATTTTATACTTTGATAGGATCAATGTATGTAACTTTACCTTTTCAGTCGTTGTCGCTGTTGCCGTCTCTGCTGCGTGTTTTTCGGTGAGTGAATATTTTGGGGCTTGGTCTTGTTACGTTGATGTCTGCCTTTTGAAGAACATGTTGCCCTTCTTCAGTGCCCTCCTTTTGCTCATTGGTCTCCTCTCTCTGTGATGCAGGAAAATAGTGAAATTTCAAATGCGTGTTCTTAAACTATAAGTTCATGAAGAGGTGTTATGTGTTTTCACCTCTGTATTTGTTGTTGTTACAGATGATTCTTCGTTCAGTGGTGGTTTTGGGTCCTTCTCTTGCTCTTTATTTTGCTGTTCATCGTCACTGACCTTGTTTTTTTCTTGCAGTTGTTCAAACATAGAGGTGGCAAAGTGAGAGTCCATTGCAGTGAATACAAATGTGGTAGGTTGGAGTTTATTTGATTGTGCACGCAGCAATTTTATAATTTCATAGTTGCAGGTTTCGTAAGTTTACCTTTTCAGTCGTTGACGCTGCCGCTGTCTCTGGTACCTGTTGTTTGGTGAGTGAATTTTTTGTGGCTTGGTCTTCGGTGGCATTATTGTCTATCATTTGAAGAACATGTTCGGGTTGTTCATTAGGCTCCGCTGGTTGTGTTTGATGGTCTTGATTGTTGATGGTTTCTTGAGCTTCTTGTGCCTGCACCAACACAAAAAATATTTAAGAAATGGGTGCATTTCTGACTGTTCAGTTACAATTTTTTTATAAGACCTCTATCTCTGGAGTTGCAGGACTGTCTACTGCTTGTACTACGGCTTCTCCTTGTCTCGTGTTGTCCTCTAGTTTTTCTTGTTGAATGTCTATGCCAGTGCTTTTGCTGGCTTCCACTTCCTGTTTAGTAAAAAATGAAATTATAGATTGAACTTCATTTGTGTCTGAGCTTTGTAACCTCACCTCTTCAGATGTTGTTGTTTGAAGTTCTTGATCTTCGAGATCAGCGTACTCATTTGTTTCCTGCATTTGTTGAAACAAAAGGGTGAGACATCCCTTATAATCTTTGTATTTCCGTGGCGGGGTGTATTAGGTAGTTCAGACATCATAAATATTTTGAAAGGTGGTTGTTGTTGTTGAATTTTTACCTCCGTGTTGATGACTAGGTTATTCGTGCCTGCATCTACTATTTCTTTGTCAGGTATAACAGTCTCTTGTTTCTCATCGGCTGGGATGGCTTGGGTTTTCTCCTTTGTACTCGTGATGGTGATCTGCAATGTTGTGGCGCTGGAAATCTCTTGTACACAAAGTTCCTGTTCTGTGACGCCTTCGTCTGTTTGAGGTTCACTATGGGGTTCAATTTCAACACGGGTTGTCTCTTGGTCTTGCAGTGCCTGATACCTGGAGGTCAAACAATATGAGTTTATGGTTCACTTTTTTTCCTGCCATTTATCAGTTTTCGGTGCGGGTAATAGTGGGCTATGGAAGTTTACCTCCTCTTCGTTGTTTTCTTCTTCTTTGTCGTTTGTTATGCTAACGGTTGATTGTGGGTTAGCCTCTTGCATTTGGTTGACGGAGCTGCTGAATTGATTGTTCTTCAGCTGAGCCTATATTTTGTTGGAGGTTTGTCAGTTAACTTATAACTCTATCCAGTTTTGAAATTAAAAATGGATGTCCATACTGACCTCTTCACAGGTTCTGACATCGATCGTATCTTGTGCTTGTGTTGGGGTAGTTGTTGTTTTACCATTGTCTCTTGTGAGGTTGCTTTGTTTGTTTCGTTCATTCGTGTTTTTGGGGTTGTTGACACCATCCTGCTGTTGGAGTTCATCTTGGCCTGGCGTGCTATTGGTACGTTCCTGAAAGCATTGAGGCAGTTCTTTTCAGTTGAGGTATGAAAACAGGGGTTTGCTTTAGGGTGTGTATGGCACCATGCATTACTATTTATTTACCTATTTTTGCCGCTTTATCTTGTTCTTGTCAATGCCTATGTCCCTTGATTTTGTTCTTCTCTTCCTCTCTTCGTCTTCTTCTTCTTTCTTTTTTTTCTCCTTTCTCTTGGTTCTGTTGTGGCTACGGTTTCATTCATGCGGTTGGCATCGGCTAGTCTACTTGAGGCTGCTGGATCTACTTGCTCTAGTGTCTGCAGGGTCGCGTTGTCTGTGAGGTACCTTGTGCAAACTATGTCCTGAAATTGTCTGAGTTGTTCTAATGAATCCATCAGGGCAATTGTTTGTTGCACGACTAGGTTCTTGTTTTTTTCATCCAATATCTTTTCCTTTTCGTTGCATTGGTGTTCAGCCCTGGTGGTTACTGCGGGTATCTGTTCTGTCTCATGGAGTACTTTTTCCAACAATTTGTTTATCCTTTGGAATCTTTCTTCTGCTCCTGTGCTGATGCTTTTGTTTGGTTCTCTGCTTCCACTGGTGCCGACACGTGGTTCGCGCCGGTGTATGGGTGGAGGTGGTAGCAGTTTGATAGTGTTCTGGTGTTGCTGTTGTTTGCGATGTTCTCCTGCTATCTGGTGAATTGAAGACGAAGTTGATGCTGTGTTGGCATAGAAGATCATATCTGTTGTTACTTTCCATGCCTGCATCGTTTTGGTGGAATGTAGTTGATTAGAATGGAAACCGTTTTCAAAAAGGGAAGGACTGATTTATGTACAATACAACTA
Organism: Aegilops sharonensis; assembly: GCA_904067115.1. Classification (NCBI taxonomy): domain Eukaryota; kingdom Viridiplantae; phylum Streptophyta; class Magnoliopsida; order Poales; family Poaceae; genus Aegilops; species Aegilops sharonensis. Next base: position 23,401,788 of record LR880968.1, on the reverse strand, counting down.
TACCTGTATTTTGCCAAATTCATAGTCATCTGGTCGTGCTTTTCCATTCCTTTTCATGTCTGCTCTAGCTATTTTCGCTAGGTCACTCTCTTTGAGATGGTTTGCTCGTGGTAATGAGGTCTTGTCCATTGTCTTTGCAATCTTCCGCATTTCTTTTGTGTCTGTTGGCAGCAGCAGGGAGTCGAGGTACATGATTACTGGCCCTTGTGCCAAACCATTGACATGCTTTTTGTTCTTTTTCCCTGAGGCAAATTTCTGTGTTTCTGCCATATCTTGGCTCCTTCCTTAATACATTCGACGATTACCTCGCAGAAATCCATCTTTGCCATCTCTGGATAGTCCATGTCCTCTACCATTATAGCTTGTCGGGCGAAGATAGCGGCGCTTGACCCCCAGACAACGTTGTGGAAAAAAATAAGGAAAAATATTTTAACTGATTTCCTGTTTGACTGTTCGTCATCTAGTTCCACCAATGTTTTTAGCTCCGTGAACAGTTCTTTTGGCTTGAAATCTGTATGTTTCAAGCCAAGGTCTGACATCAGTTCTTTCATTCAAGTTGGGCTCTTCGCTGGCCTTTCCGTGCCGTTTGGGTATCCAAACACCTTGTGTGTAGCTTCCTTGGTAATCTTGATTTTCTTGTCTTCGGTACCATCACCAAAGGTTATTGTCATGCTTTCTGTGTCCACGTTGTCGTAGATGTGTGCTGCAAGTGGTCTGTAGATGGAGCCCGTTATTTTGCAGTTCTCTATGCTGCCAAATCCTGCCGTCCTAATATCTTGCTTGTGACGGTCTATAAGTAAATTCCATGCTTTCTTGACATGAGCGAATGCTGCGCCTGCCTTGATTTGGCATTTCTCTTCGTTTGTTTCTTGTTGTTCTTCGTCAACTGTTGGTGCTGCCAATTCTTTTCCGCTTGTCTTTCTCCTCTTTCTGTCCTTCTGTCCTGATTTGTTCTGTTTCAGAAGACAAAAAGAAAGGGTTTCGTTAGAAAGGAACGTTAGATCCTGAGTGTTGAATAGTGGTATTCAAAATTAGTACATAAGTGTGTTTTTACATCGTCGTCATGTTCTGCGTCGCTGTCATGCTCTTCAGCATCATCGCCGTCTGTAGGAATGAAATCTGCATCATGTTCCCTGTCATCGTCGTCATCATTGGTATCTGAACCTTTGCTGTTGGTATCGTCTTGTTCTTTTTCTACCCTTTGTCGTTTGTTTTTCTTCTTGCGTTCACCTTGTTTCTTCGTGGCGGTTGGTGCTGTTGGCAGGAGTACCATTAGAGGTAATGGCTGATGCTGCAAGCTACTAGTGTCGACGATGTTTTCAGCATTGTCCTTTTGCTTTTGCCTTTTTGCTCCAGGAGTAAAAACAGTGCTTGTATCTAATTTTGTCTTTTTTTGCTTGTTGCTAGATGTTTAATCCTGTTGAGCCTGGTGTAAGTTATCATTTCTTCCGCATGTGGTTTGTTCCTCATGTTTTGTTCTGTGTCCTTTTCTGATGAATGAGGAGACATGCTGGCTGTTTCTGCGCTTTGAATATCACCATCTTCGTGTCATGTATAATGACCAGGTAACAAAAAAGGATGTTTTTTTGTCCGAAAATAATTGATACACATTTAAAATATATATCTTCCATGATTATTCATAAGGAATGTGAAACTGCCAAAGGGGATTTTTAGTTCTCTTTTCTTGGGTTAAGATAGATTATTATTATTGTTACATATTGAGCTAATCATGGGATTTAAGAAAATATTAATTATGGTTTTGAGTGCAGCTGGGGAAGTGAAGTTAGGGTTAAGCATTTTCTTAGACAAAAATGCACTCTGCAGGTGATATTTCATAATGGGACGAATATCATCAATGATAGTTGAAGATTTATTGGGTAAGTTAAAATGTTTTTGAATTAAAAATAAGATCGTATGCGAACATTTTTAATGTTTTCTATAAAGAAATATATAAAAATGGCAGGTAGTTCTATTTGTAGACATAGTTAAGTTATTGTTGTCAAGGATAGCAGTTAAGTTATTAATATCTCAATATAGTTTTTTGTAGATGGACACAGGAGACTTTTGCTCAAACCTTTGACAAGAGCTTGCTGGATTGCATGCTCTTCAGCAGGGTGTTCGTCAGTATTTTGCTGCGTTTTAGCTTCTTCGTGAGGATTTGTCATTGCTGCATAAAAAATGGACAGGTGTTAGAAGCAGAGTCGAGTGTCACAGGAAAAAAACATGTGTGGTGTGAAAACAAATTTGCATGGATAGAGAGGCACGGGTTGTTTTACCCTAGAAGCACAGGGTACGCCTATTCTTTGTTTACGGTATTTCACACCAGAGGCACTTAATTTGAAAAACGGTTACATTGACGGGACAAGGGATGTAGAAAATCTCATACGGTTATCAGTTTTGGCCTCTCAGGATGCTTGCGGGATTTGGATCTATCGACGTATTCTAGTTACTGATGTTTCAGGTTTTTTACCTTTGAGCACAAATCGTATGGCGAAAATCCCAGGGCGGAGAACAGTAGCATTTCTATTAAATCTCATCTTTGCGCTAGTTCAATTTGTTAGGCAAATTGATTTAGGTTATTGGAAAACTCCTTGGTAGCGGTGGCTAGGTTTGTTGTTCCTTGAAGTTGAAAAATCACTACGATCTACCCAGTGGAATGGAGTGGGATAGAATGATAATTACCATCAATTAGTTGTGCGGTGTTCTTCGGGCAGTGTGTGGCTGTGTGTATGTCGGATTGGAGGTGGTTGGCAAACACGGTGGCGGTTTGTTCGGTGACGCGAACTAGATTTCGAATTTGTGTTTGTGTGCAGAAGGAAGGAGGAGAGCGTGCGGGGGTGATGAAGGTTTTGAGATTTACTTTGCGGAAGGGGAAGCAAGCTAGTAGAAGAGGGAGGGAGAGATGGAAACCATCGAACTGTCTCTAATCTTCAACCGTCCGTTTGAGCATCAAGATCCGTTTTTCTGATGTTAGGCTCGGAAGTGTAGATTCTACTGGCACGTAGATGCAGGCACAGGAGGCACGGCAGTGTAGGTTCTACAAGCAGGTAGAGAACCACGGGACAGGCAAGAGTCACGTGAGGCACGTGGATGTAAGCATAGGAGGCATGGAAATGCAGGCAATGCAGGCACGAACATGCTGCTTTTCAAGGCACGGGTATCAACACTGAGGATGTACAAGAGTGCTGTGGCAGAGGCATGTGTTAGAATGCTCGGTTAAAGAGGCATGGTTGTGAAGTCTCAAGAGCGATGCGGGCGTTGCAGTGGAGCCATGTAAGAGTCACGGTGTATGTTACGTTAGGCACGTGAGGCACGTGGGTTCAGGCACGAAAGGGAGAAAAGGTGAATCCACAACAGGCACGTACGTGTGTTTTCTCAAGTCACGGGTGTGCAGTCTGTGGATGCACAGAAGTGTGGCAGCAGAGGCATGGGTCTGACTACTCGGTTACAGAACCACGATCATGAAGTCACGTGGGTGTGGCACTACGGGGCACGTAAGAGTCTCGGCAAGTGTCACGTTGTGGATGTGGGTGCATGTACGTAAGGCACAGTAATGGAGGCACTACAGTTACGTACGTGCACTCTCTGGATGCACGAAAAGTTTTGCGGCAGAGGCATGGGTCCGAGTACTCGGTTAGAGAACCACGGTTGTGAAGTCACGTGGGTGTGGCACTACGGGTCACATAAGTGTCGTGGCATGTGTCACGTTGCGCACGTGGATGTAGGCACAAAAGGCACGACATTCAAGGCAACGGAGGCACGGACTTGCGGCTTCTCGAGGCACGGGGTATCAACCCTGCGTATGCAAAAATAGTGCAGTGGCAGACGGACGTGTCAGGATGCTTGGTTACAGAGGCACGGTTGTGAAGTCTCAGGAGCCACGCATGTCAAGTTGCGCACGTGGGTGCAGGTACGTGCAGGCACAGAAATGAAGGCACCACAGGCACGTACGTGTACTCTCTGGATACACAAAAGTGTGGTGGCAGAGGCATGGGTCCGAGTACTCGGTTACTGAACCACGGTTGTGAACTCATGTGGGTGTGGCACTACGGGGGACGTAAGAGTCTCGGCAAGTGTCATGTTGTGCACGTGGGTGTAGGTACGTAAGGCACATAAATGAAGGCACCACAGGCACGTACGTGCATTCTCTGGATGCAAAAAAAGTGTGGTGGCAGAGGCATGGGTCCGAGTACTCAGTTAGAGAACCACGGTTGTGAAGTGACGTGGGTGTGGCACTACGGGGCACGTAAGAGTCTCGGCAAGTGTCGTGTGAGGCACGTGGGTGCAAGGACGTAAGGTATAGAAATCAAGGCACCACGGTTGTGAAGTCACATGGTAGTGATGAAGTGGAGCCTCTCTACAGGCATGTGGATGCAGGCACACGAGGTACGGAAGTGCAGGTTCTACAGGCACGTAAATGCAGGCACAGGAGGCACGGAAGTGTGGGTTCTACAGGCAGTTATAGAACCACGGGACAGGTAAGTGTCGCGTGAGGCACGTGGTTGTAAGCATCGGAGGCAAGGAAATGAAGCGAACGCAGGCACGGACATGCTACTTCTCGAGGCACGGGTATCAACCCTGTGGATGTTCAAGAGTGCGGTGGCAGAGGCATGTGTTAGAATGCTCGGTTAAAGAGGCACGGTTGTGAAGTCTCAGGAGCGACGCGGGCGTGGCAGTGGGGCCATGTAAGAGTCACGACGCATGTTATTACGTAAGGCACTTGAGGCACGTGGGTGCAGTTACGGAAGGCTGAATTGGTGAATCCACAACAGGCACATACGTGTGTTTTGTGCAGTCACGGTTGTGCACTCTCTAGATGCACAGAAGTGTGCCGGCAGAGGCATGGGTCCGACTACCCGGTTAGAGAACCACATTTGTGAAGTGACGTGGGTGTGGCACGACGGGCCCCGTAGGAGTCACGGCAAGTGTCACGCGAGGCACGTGGATGTAGGCACTTGAGGCACGACATTGAAGGCACAGGAGGCACGGATGCAGGTACAGGAGGCACTGAAGTACTGAACCTAGGAGGAGACCTTGTGTGAGTGTGGAATGTTTCGAGATTTACTGTGGAAGAGAGGAAGCAAGAGAGTAGTGGAGGTGGGAGAGATGGAAATGATGGAACCATCTGTTATCTTCGACGGTCTGATTTTAGCATCAAGATTTGTCGTGGTTTTGTCACGACAGATGTCCTCATGAAAGGACTTAGTCGCGGAACCATCGCTACGGGTTAACTTAGAGGGGTAGAGCGGACGCAAAGACACGAGAGTTATACTAGTTCGGGCCCTTCGATGAAGGTAAAAGCCTACGTCTAGTTTGTGATGGGATTGATGTGGTCTCGATGACAAGGGAGCAAACAGCTTCGCCTAGGCCTCGAGTTGTTGTTGTCTGTCCTTGAACCGCCCCGGGTCGTCCCCTTATATACACGGGTGACGCCCGTCGGCTCAGAGAGTCCCAAACTCCGGTTCATATTCGTATCCGGGTCGGTCTCTCTCTCTATTCCTAACTTACAATACAAGTTACACATCGGGCCGGTTTATGGCTACAGGTTCTGAACCGACTACAGGCCTTGGGCCCTTACACTCATGCCTCTTGGGCTTTTACACCATTGAACTACTGATGAAGTTAACCCGGCCCAGATAGGCCGGTTTACGCCCAGTAGTAACATCCCCAACATTAGGCCCCAGATTGATTTGAACAGGTTCATGTCAATCCTTGAGAAAAAAACCTTTAACTTCAATGCCTTCTTGAAATCGTTGAACCGCCGTGATGTCACTTTTCTCCAGTGCTGTTAACCGGTCTGACGTCCTCGGAAAGATAACATCCGCGATATCTTCTTTGTTTTAATAGATCCGCAATAATCGAGGCGACAACTCCGCTTTCTAGGGTGATGGTTCCTTGATTCCCGCGCCTGACACAGGTATCCTGCCTTATAAATAGGCCCGAAGGGTCATCTCTTCTCTTCCCTTCGTCCCTCTTTCTCTTCGTCTTCCTCGCGTCGCTGGCCTCAGAGCTCCGCCGCCGCCGTCGTCCTCTGCACCGTCTTGGGCCGCTGCATCGACCTGAACGCACCAGAGAAACGCAGATTCTTTCACCTCTCCTCGACTCAGGTAGGTCCTTGGTTCTCTTTTGACCTAGATCCATTCTAGGGTTTCCTGTCCTTGCCGTACTCCATGAACTGTTCCTGTTCATAACAGACTCTTGAATATATCTGTGATACTTTGCGCTGATTAGCAGTAACTTTTATGCTCCGCCTATAGTCTCGTGCGTGCATCCAAGGATCTCGTGCATCCTCTCTGCTCATTGTATCAATACTGCTCTGCTGTCTTCCTTTTTTAAATATTTTTCTTATTTTCTGATCTGGCTTCAGATCCTTCGTTGTAGAAAAAACTTGCGAAACCTGTTTCTGCACACTTAGCCGTTCGCAACCTCCATTGCTTTCAATATTTAGACCTTAGATCAAGCGGTTTAACTTATCATAGAAAAAATTAGATAAACCGGTACACACCATTAGCCCTCTTTGTTGAACCGCCAGAATTTCCGGAGCAGATACTGCCGCTTCATAAAACTCCGGTTTAGCATTGTACACCGGTTCTCTCTTTATCCCATCATATTTCTTTGAACCGGATTTATATATCTTTTGTAGATGGCCAAACAAGTGTATGAATGCAACTGGGCTCCTTCCCGTGTCACTTAGACTCAATTAAACAACCTGGTCCTGACTGGCGCTTTAGCCAGTAAAAATAGCATCCATTGGAGGGTCCCTGGCAAAGAATGTCCACCCACCCCTCAGGAAGGAGAGGTTGTAGTTTTCGCAGATCACCTAGCCCGGGGCTTCAATTCGCCCGGTTCAAAATTTTATCGAGATGTGCTTGCCAATTTTCAACTCCGTCCACAAGATATAGGCCCCAATTCTGTTACCAATATCTGCCACTTCCCAGTGCTCTGTGAGGCATACTTTCAAGAAGAACCCACGGTGGAGCTGTTTAGAGACTGCTTCCATATAAACCGCCGCAAAGAATTCACTGACGGGCCTAACACGGAATTAGGTGGCGTGGCGATTCAGAAAAGAAAGGAGGTCACTTATCCTCATGTCAAATTGCACAGCCACCCCAAGGAATGGAATCAAACATGGTTTTATTGCAAAGATACTTCACCTGCCAATGAGAATCCCCTGCCTGGTTTTCGTCCGGAGCGACTCAGCAACACACATCCCTTTCCACAAAGATTAACTGCCAGTGAGAGAAGTAAATATGCTCCTCAACTCTCCAAGCTCAGAGTCTTCATGGCTAACGGTTTAACCGGAATTGATCTTGCGCGCTGTTGGATATCATGGAGCATACTGCCCCTCTCCCAGCGCTCCGGTTTAATGTGTGAGTACACTGGTAGTGTCGACGACCCCCTCCAACACATTAACATCCAGCTTACCGATGACGAGGTCACCGAGGCGGTGAAGAAGATGCTGAACGAACCAGAAAATCTCTGTGCCCGGACCGGTCTGCTCCCCTTCTGCGCTACCAACAAACCGCCATCTGTAAGATTTCTTATTATTTTTCTATAAATATATTATAGCCATCCCGGTATAACTTTTAATACCGACTGTTGCTGAACCAGGGCGATGATCCGTTCTGGAGCAAGAAACGCCCATAAGAGAAACCAGAGAAACCAGACAAACCGGAAAAACCACTTAGGCAAAAGACAAAAGCTGTCAAGAAGACTGCTCATAAGAGAAAAACCACTGCCTCTTCTGATCCGGCTGCGGATGATGATGTGGGTAATCCGGACCTTGAGGTAGAATTTGATTCACTTGGTTTACCTTTCACACGCCTAATTAATGATGATATTTGTCAGGATGATGCTGAAGCCAGTAACGCTGATGTTGTAGAGGTAACCGTTCTCTCCTCTAACTCAAACCCTTTGCCTTCGCTAAAAAACCGTCAGGCAAACCGGAAAATTAAATTTTCTCATCCCCTTGGTTATTTGGATCCCAAATTTCTTATGAAGACTCAACAACATGAAGCCCGCCGCACAACTCGGCACAGCGGCCAGGTAGTTACCTCCACCGGTTTACCAAATAGTCCGGTTCGGAAACGCCGTTCAGAGGTCTCTAATTTGCTTGTCAGTGCTCCTCCTAAAGCAGGCTGGTTTCGTCAACCCCTTAATCCGTCTGATTCTGATTATCAGGTCACTTCCCACTCCTCATCTGGCGAGTCATCAGCCACTCAGATGCCACCGCTAAAAATGGTGCTTGGGTAAGTTATACTTTTCATATTACTTCTACTGCATCACTGTGTAGTATATGCCGTATTTAACTCTTGTTGTGCTTTTTCAGGGCCAAGCCTAGGCCAAGCAAAAAGGCTCGTCTGGGCAAAGCGGCCGACGAAGAAACTGCCCCTGAACCGGGGAGCACCCCAAACCTTGAAGCGGATATCTGTGAAGACACACCCAATGATCCGCCACAGCAAAATGACGATCTTGTTACTGAAGAAAGGCCTACTGACACCGCCCTTCCTGCTGATCAACCTAGAAGCCCAACCCGGATTGAAAAATCCACCAGTCCATTCCGGCCTGCTGACCAACCGACGGTTCCTGGTCAAATCGGCGGCTCCAAGGACGATGACGTCGTAATTACGGGTTTTGGCCACAGCGAACCGGGCAATCCAATTGCTTTATCTAAACATTCTGCCAAGGAGGAATTTGCCACTATGAGCAAGGGCAAGTGGGATGTTGATCTGGCAACTTATGCCGCTCTGAACCCTCAAGACCTTCACTCCGGCTATTTGAACCGGTTGTATACCAGCCGTGACTATGAAGCTGGCCTGGTGAAAATGATGAAAGAGAAACTCGAGGTAACCTCCATGTTCTTTTCTTGCCTGAATATTTCCATTTTTGTTAACTCCCCTAGTTCCCAAGGGCCGGTTCAACTTAGCATAGTTAAACCGTGACTTAGTATAAACTCAATGCTTCATAATCCGCTGATGTAGCCCCCAAGAGCCGGTTCAACTTAGCATGGTTAAACCGGGACTGTCGTGGAATTGTCACGACAGATGTCCTCGTGAAAGGACTTAGTCGCAGGGCCATCGGACGGGTTAACTTAGAGGGGTTAAAGCGGACACAAAGACACGGGAATTATACTAGTTCGGCCCCTTCGATGAAGGTAAAGCCTACGTCTAGTTGTGATGGGATTGATGTGATTTCGACGACTAGGGAGCAATAGCTTCGCCTAAGCCTCGAATTGTCTGTCCCTAAACCGCCGCCGGGTCGTCCCCTCATATACACGGGTTGACGCCCGGCCGGCCTACAGAGTCCCGATCCGGCTCATGCAAGTGTCCGGCTCGGTCTCTTCTCTCTTATCTTACAGCACAAGTTTACATGACTAAGGCGGTTTACACTTATGGACCCTAATCCGCCTCTGGGCTCTGGGCCTCGTGCCTTCGTGGGCCCTGATTATGGACGAGGGTAACCCGGCCCCTTCAGGGCGGTTTACATTCAGTAGTCATATCCCCAACATTAGGCCCCAGATTGACTTGAACCGGTTCATGTTAATTTTCAACATCTTCAGGAAACTCTGAATCTCCCTTCATATTTCGTAAACCGCCATCTTCTTGAACCGCCGGGACTTCATCCTCCGCTCACAGCAACGGGGCGCCCTGACGTCATCCATAATAAAGAAACCCAACAGTAAGATTCCCTTCACTTAATGCTATCCCGAAAATCGAGGCGACCGCTGCGCCGTCCGCCGCTTTTAACTCCTCGATTCTCGCGCTTGTTAATTACCCTGCTTCCTTATAAATAGAGCGGTCGGGCCCTTTCTCTTCTTCTTCCGCGCTTCTTCTTCCTCGCGACGTTCCAGCTCTGAAGCTCCGCCGTCGTCTCCGACCTTCGATCGCCGCGTCAGCGCCAGGCCGCTGCATCAACCTGACTGGACCAGAAGCTCTTTAGAGCTCCTCCGTTGTTCGGCGCATCGGGTAAGGCCCCTCTTCAAGCCCTAGATCCGCATCTGAAGGTCCCTGTTCATCTTGTAGTTCATAGGTGTTCATCTTAGTGTCCTCATACCTGCCCTGCCATGGCCGTATGATTCAACCGTAGTATACATCCTGTGCGGCGACTGCTCCGCCGTCAGTTTAACTCTTTGTGCATCTTTCTTTTTTGTTCAGATCCTCTGGTTTAGAATGCACGAACCTTCCTGCCCTTTATAAGGCTTACATAGGTCGCAGAAATTTTTCTTACTGAATCTTCGGTAGATCTAAATTACTTCCATTTGCATGTGAAATCTGTTTCTGTCCACAGATTTTCCAGTTCTGTCCCCTTGGGCGGTTTGACTTTTGATAGCTAATCCGTCACCCCATTAGTCCTCAGTTAAACCGGAATTGGGAACTTGCTGCCGAATCGCCGGTTTAACATTGTATAATGTATCTGAACCGTTAATGGTGAATCGTTTTCTCCTTTTCCTTTCGCAGTTTAGTCTTCCGGAATGGCCAAACAATTCTCAACTTGCAATTGGGTCCGGTCTAAGGTCACTGAGACACAACTCAACGGATGCGTCACCACTGGCGCTTTAGCTTCTAAAAATGTCCTCCACTGGCGGGTTCCGGATGCCGAATGCCCTCCCGATCCGCAAGAAGGAGAAGTAATTGTGTTTGTGCAGCACTTAGACCGGGGATTCTGCCCGCCCGGATCAAAATTCTTCCGGGATGTCCTTGCAAGTTTTCAACTCCATCCACAGGATATTGGTCCGAACTCCGTATCAAATATATGCAATTTCCAAGTTTTCTGTGAAGTCTATCTTCAAGAAGAACCATCTGTGGAGCTGTTCTGGGATTTCTTTCACTTAAACCGCCGTACAGAATTTTCGGATGGTCCTAACACGGAGCTGGGCGGCGTTTCAATCCAGAAAAGGAAGGAAGTAGATTTTCCTCACGCCAAGCACCATAGCCATCCGAAAGATTGGAACCAAACCTGGTTCTACTGCCGGAATACTGCTCCTGACAACGAGAATCCTTTGCCGGGTTACCGTCCTCACCGGCTTAGCAACCATCATCCGTTGCCTTTACGCTTGACCGCCGCGGAACGGAAGAATTTTGCGCCTCAAATCATTAAACTCCGGGCTCTAATGGCCAATGGACTAACTGGTGTGGACCTTGTGCGATGCTGGGTTTCTTGGGGCATATTGCCATTAAGCCGCCGGCCCGGATTGATGCACGAATACACTGACAGCCTCCAAGATCCTCAAAGACGTCACGAGCTACCAATAACTGAACTTGAAGTCACAGAGGCAGTAAAGAGGCTGCTTGATGAACCGATCTCTGTCTGCAGCCAAACCGGGTTGGCTCCATTCTATGTTGCCAACAAACCGCCTACGGTAAGGCTCTGCTCACCGCTTTTCTAACATTTTAATGCTCTGTTGATATATATTAATCCTTGTTACCTCTCAGGCTAACAGCTCCTTCTGGAAGTGGACCAAACCGGCCCGAGCTCCGCGTGTAAAGTCCAAGACCACCAAGAAGGCTGGCAAGAGGAAAACCGCCGAGTCTTCTGATCCGCCGGAAGACGAAGATTCAGAAGCTGAGGTAAAGCTTGATATCCTCACTAGGGAGTCGCCGTAAACCGGCTCTCCACTTTGTGTTTCTTCTTGCTTGTAGCTTGTTCCTTTTTATTCTTCCTTTTACTGACAATTTTAACTCCCAGGATGATGCTGAAGCCAGTCATGCCGACCATGTTGAGGTAATCTTTCTTTCTTCTGAATCCGACCTCGTGCCGGTTAAAAGAATTCGCCGCACCGTCCGGAAAGTGAAAAAATCTCATTCCTATGCTCATTTGAATCCAAACCTTTCCTTGAAGACACAGCAGGCTGAAGAGCGCCGTACGACCCGGCATAGTGGTCAACAGATTACCTCATCCGGTTTACCAGATACACCAACCCGGAAGCGTCGTCCAGAGGTGATTTGTTCTCCTGAAAAGCATTATCCCTTAAAAGGTTTCTTCCGATGTCCTCTCAATCCGTCTGACCCGAATTATCAGGCCTCTTCCAACTCCTCTGGCGGTTCATCAACCACGCAACTGCCTCCGCTTAAAGTTGCTGCAGGGTAAGCACCATACTTTTGTCCCGCCAATTCGGTTTATATTTGCGTTGGTCGGTTTATCTTATTCTAATTCTGAACATTGCAGCACCAAGGCTCGCTTGAGTAAAAAAAGCAAAAACCCTTGACCCTACTGCGGATATTGATCCGGAGAAGACCCCAGAGCAGCATGGCGAAAATCCTGAAGTTGCTAAAAATAGCTCTGCCGGGTTGAACCAAGATGACAATGCTGATCCGCCAGAAACTGAACCGGAGGCCCAAGTGGAAACCTCGCATCCTGCTCCACCGAGTCCGGCCATAGAGCGGGTCGTAATTGCTGAACCACCGAGCTGGAGTACGAAGACACCAAGCCCAAAGAAAACCGCCAATCTGTCCAGCCCGGTCAAAAATGATGATGTTATTGTGACGGGCACTGGCTACACCACTCCTAGCCAACCGGTCGCTTTAGCAAAACACAGCGCCAAGGAAGAGTCTACTACTATGAGCAAAGATAAGGGGAAAACTGATCTGTCAGCTTACGACAACCTCTCTGCCCAAGAACTTCACTCCGGCTTTCTGAACCGGCTCTACACAAGCCGTGACTTTGAAGCCGGTCTGGTAAATCGGATGAAGGACCGCTATGAGGTAAGGAGTTATGCCTCTTGTACTTTTGCTGTGTAGTAGCCCCCAAGGGCCGGTTCAACTTAGCATAGTTAAATCGGGACTTAACTTTGTATAGAAACCATACGCTTTAAACTTCAGTGATGTAGCCCCCAAGGGTCGGTTCAACTTAGCATAGTTAAACCGGGACTTGATTTCTGCATCCCCATAGCAAACTCAGATCAACTAGCCATTAGCCCCCAAGTGCCAAGTTGAATATTTGTATTGAGCTTGGGACTTTATAATGAAACAACTAACGTGCTCCCTTTGTTATCAGAATGAGATATACCAGCAAACCGTGCAGCTCAAGGACCTTCACGCCAATCTGGAAACTCAACAAGAAGAAACCGCCAAGGCCAAAGATGAATTGAAAACTGCCTTGGCCACTATGGAACAGCTGAAGGAGTGGTATAAATCCGAGCGGGCCAACTGGGACACCGAGAAGGCCGGTTTGAAAAAACGGGCGGAAGATGTTGAATCAGCTCTTAAACCGGTGACTGAAGAGCTTACCAGACTAAAGCGCCAAGTTCATGCCATGACCTCTGCCATCTTTGGTAAGAAAATTTGCACTGATTTCCCCTGCTTTGATATTTTCGCCGGTTTAACCTGAGCTGTCTGAAACCGGTGCAGGCAAGTGTATTGCTCATCTGGGCTCTGATGTGCGGAAGAAACTCAAGGCCGCTTATACGCTGATTGAGCAGCTGTATACCGGCGCCCAGCGGGTCATATGTGCCACATCGTACGACAACACGGCTCCGTCCTTGATCAAAGATACGCTGGACAGGCTATCCATGATTCCGGCATAGCTTGAAGAGTTGAAACGATCCGCGGCCCGGGCTGGCACTTTACTGGCTCTAACCCGCGCTAAGGCGTGGATAGCGGACCTTGATCCGGCTGACATAGCCAAGGGTTTCCCCAGCGCTCAAGAGAACGGTGAAGCCTTTGATAATGACGCCCTGAAACGGATAACAAAGGAGATGCGTCCACTGGCGAGTCAACTGGCAGCGGAAGCCAACCTGGTGGTTCACCGCTCTTTCTATGATGCGAACAACAAGCGGGTGGAGTTTGTCATTCCGGAAGTGCAGAGCCTTGTTCCCCCAATCCGTAAGCACACTTATGCCCCTGACGTTGATCCGGCTGAGCTTATAAGTGAAGAGGCTGTCTTTCAGGCCTTAACCCGGATTGACTGGTCTACCAATGACTTCCGGCCTTTGGGTGATGAAGAAGAAGAAGTTGAACCGACGCCAGACGCCCCCTCTTCCTCACGTCAACCCGGCGAGGAAGCTTAATCCGTCAAGCCAGGTGATGCATCAGAAGCTGCTAGTCATCACGCCATGCGAAACACCGGGCCTTGGAAGGCTTTGTAATAGAATAGCTAGCACTTTGTTTTTGAACATGCTTTTATGCCCTCAGTCTGTAACCTTTGCGCGGAGGTGCTGATACTTTGGTTTGAAGAATTGAAACCTTCAATGCGTTTTGCCTGCAATCACAAATTCTTAAACCGCCACAGCGGCTTGTGTCGCCAGCCGGCTTGTGATGCCGATATATTTATATAAGAAAATATTGATGTATATGATCAAAACTTTGTGATACAAAAATACCTGCCAGCTTCGGGCATGCAGTTGGCTTAGCCAATCTTGAGGCGGAGGTTGTATAAACCATTACCGTCAAAGGAGAAAACAACTCCTGTG
>LR880968.1:23351218-23377426 GCA_904067115.1 Aegilops sharonensis | reverse complement strand
CAGAAACCTCCAAGGCCAAGGATGAGCTGAAAACCGCGTTAACTACTATGGAGCAACTCAAGGAGTGGTTCAAGTCTGAGCGGGCCGGCTGGGATACTGAAAAGGCCGCTTTGACCAAAAAGGTTGAAAATGCTGAGGCTGCCCTTAAACCGGTGGTAGATGAGCTGACCAGCGTGAAGCGGCAAGTGCATTCCATGACTGCTGCCATCTTCGGTAAGCTTCCTTTGGATTCTATGATAATCTTGACCTTTCTTATGATAAGTCCGGTTTGTAATTTCTCTTGCAATGCTGTAGGCACACGCATTGGTCACTTGGGGTCAGATGTTCGGAAAAAATTGAAGGCTGCCTATACCTTAATAGAGCAGCTGTATACTGGAGCACTGCGGATCATCTCCACCGCATCTCATAACAATCCGGCACCTTCCTTAATTCAGGATACCCTTAAGAGGTTGTCCATGCTTCCCGCCCGGATTGAAGAGCTAAAGAAATCTGCTGCACGAACCGGCGCCATCAACGCCTTAATCCGGGCCAAAGCATGGGTGCCAGATTTCGATCCCATTGAAGCGGCTCAGGGCTATCCCAGTCTGAAGGAAGACGGCTCAGAATTCAACGAAGATTATTTGAGAGCAATAAACTGGGCAGTGCGCCCTTTGGCTTGCCAATTAGCTGAAGAAGCCAACTTGTCGCATTATCAAGCTCAGTATGATGATCAGAACAAGCGAGTGGCTGCACCTATTCCTGAAGCGGAGAACCTGATCCCTCCAATCCATAAGCATACTTATGCTCCTGATATTGACCCAACTTCCCTGATCCACGAAGAGGCTGTCTTTCAAGCTTTAATGGGAATCGACTGGACCACTGTTGATTTCCAGCAACTGGGTAGAGAGGAAGAGGCTGAAGCGGCGCAGGATGACCCACAACCATCAAACCGGGGCAGCGAGCAAGCATGAACCGGAAGCCGGTTTGAAGAGCTGCTTTATTATATTTCGCCAAGAAACAACGATCTTATTTGGGCTCCATGCTGCCTTGTAATAGGATAGCCAACACTCTTGCTTTGAACATGCCTTCATGCATGGGTGCTGATACTCTTGCTTGAATGATCAAAACTTTTCATCTTATATTGCCTGCAGCTACCAAATCATAAACCGCCACGGCGGTTTATGCCGCCAGCTGGTTTGTGATATTCATATATACATATAATGGAATTTTTAAGGTATATAATCGAATTTTATGATATCAAATACCTGTCATTGCTGGGCATAAGGTTGGCTTAGCCAGTCTTGAAGCGGAGGCTGTATAAACACTTACCGTCAAAGGAGAAAACAACTCCTGTCATTTATACTGCCGGTTTACCACGTAAACCGTGCCGGGTCATAATAAGCCCCCCTGTTACTCCATAATAGGATGTTAACAGAAAAAAAACAACAAACCGGTGAAATTATCGCCGGATTAAAAATTTGACCGAATTCCATCAACTGATAATTTTGAAAACGGTTTAAAAATGTTGTCGGTTTAAGAAACGCAACAAAAATCAAATAACAGTGATGAAAAAAAATATGGAAGAAAAGGCAATGATAAAACTGTTTGAAAAAAAGAGGCTTTACTGAGACGATCAGATGGTGTTACCATGGTCGGACACGACCAAGCTCCCCATAAGGTGTAGTTATGGTTCAAGTCAGCCAGGTCCCCAACTGAAACCGTGGCATTACGCCGATCAAGTGGCGTGGCAATGGTTCGGGTTCGACCAAGCCCCCAAGTGACTCTATGGCCTTAGGCCGATCAAGAAGCGTGACTGGTTCAGACTTGACCATGTCCCCAAGTGATCTGGTGGCTTTCGCCTATCAAAAGGTGTTGCATTGGTTCGGATACGACCAAGCCCCCAAATGATATCACAAATCTTTTTGAAAAGCAAACTCAAGGGGTAAACCGGAGGCCGCTTTAAGACAGAACAACTCCATGTAACCACACATGATGTAACAGAAGGGATACCCCGCTTTAGCCGAGGCTCCGGTTTATTGCTTTATTCATAATATATACACTGTCATAATATCTACATAAGTAGAGCCGATGGCTCAGGTATAATAAGGCCGAAGATGAGCTATGTTCCACGGCCTGTTGGTCTCCTCTTCTGACGTGCGTGAGTCTTTATGCTCTCGAACATCGATCAGATAGTACGACCCGTTGTGCAGATTCTTGCTGACTACGAAAGGTCCCTCCCAAGGTGGGGACAGCTTGTGCATATCTGTCTTGTCTTGGATGAGCCGAAGCACCAAATCTCCTTCTTGAAAGGTTCTAGTTCTGACCCGGCGACTATGATAACGACGAAGATCCTGCTGGTAAATCGCCGAGCGAGCAGCTGCTATGTCTCGCTCTTCATCCAGCCGATCGAAAGCGTCCTGTCGTGTTGTCTCGTTATCCGCTTCAACATAGGCTGCCACACGAGGTGAGTCAGGACGGACGTCGCTGGGAAGAACCGCCTCCGCTCCATAAACCATAAAGAACGGCGTGTATCCCGTGGATCTGTTAGGTGTAGTATTTATACTCCATAACACAGACGGTAGCTCTTCTACCCAACAACCCGGCGTCCTCTGCAAAGGGACCATAAGCCGGGGCTTGATGCCTCTCAGGATCTCTTGATTGGCTCTTTCCGCTTGACCATTGGACTGTGGGTGAGCTACTGAAGAAACGTCAAGCCGGATGTGCTCACGTTCGCAGAACTCCTTCATGGAACCTTTGGACAAATTGGTACCATTATCTGTAATGATACTGTGTGGAAAACCAAACCGGAAAATCACCTTTTTGATGAATTGAACCGCCGTGGCCGCATCACACTTGCTAACAGGTTCTGCCTCTACCCACTTTGTAAATTTATCAACCGCCACCAACAGGTGCGTCTTCTTGTCCTTGGACCTTTTGAAAGGTCCAACCATATCCAGCCCCCAAGTCGCAAACGACCAAGTAATTGGAATCATCTTCAATTCTTAGGCCGGTACATGAGCACGTCTGGAAAACTTTTGGCAACCATCACATCGTCTGACCAGATCTTCCGCATCAGCATGGGCAGTCAACCAATAGAAACCATGGCGGAAAGCTTTAGCCACCAAGGATTTTGCACCGGCGTGGTGACCACAGTCTCCTTCATGGATCTCACGCAATATTTCACAGCCTTCCTCAGGGGACACACAGCGTTGAAACGCCCCTGACACACTGCAATGGTGCAACTCGCCATTAACAATGGTCATAGACTTAGACCGCCGAACTATCTGTCGGGCCAACGTCTCATCTTCTGGTAACTCGCCCCGGTTCATGTACGCCAGATAAGGGAGCGTCCAATCCAGAGTGACGCGCAGAGCTGCCACCAATTGAGCCTCCGGATCAGGAATAGCCAAATCCGCTTCACCAGGGAGCTTGACTGACGGATTGTGCAGTACGTCGAGAAAAACATTGGGCGGGACCGGTTTGCGTTGAGAGCCCAACCGACTCAAAGCGCCCGCCGCTTCATTTTTCCGGCGATCCACGTGGTCCACCTGATAGCCCTTGAAATGACCTGCGACAACATCCACCTCACGACAATATGCAGCCATGAGTGGATCCTTGGAGTCCCAAGTGCCAGACACCTGTTGAGCCACTAGGTCCGAGTCACTGAAGCACTTAACCCGGCTTAGATTCATCTCCTTAGCCATCCGAAGACCATGGAGCAAGGCTTCATACTCAGTTGCATTGTTAGTACAAGGGAACATTAAGCGGAGAACGTAACAAAACTTGTCACCTCGTGGGGAAGTTAATACGACTCCAGCCCCCGAGCCCTCCAACTTCCTGGATCCGTCAAAATGGATGGTCCAATATGTATGATCCGGCTTTTCTTCAGGTGCTTGCAACTCCGTCCAATCATTAACGAAATCCACAAGTGCTTGAGACTTTACTGCCGTCCGAGGTACATACTTTAAACCGTGCGGCCCAAGCTCTATGGCCCACTTGGCAATCCGGCCAGTCTCCTCCCGGTTCTGTATGATATGACCTAAGGGAGCTGAACTGACCATCGTGATGGGATGCCCTTGGAAATACTGCTTCAGCTTCCGGCTTGCCATAAAACTCCATACACCAGCTTCTGCCAATGTGGATATCTGTGCTTAGATTCAATAAGCACCTCGCTGATATAATAAACCGGACGTTGAACCGGATGCTCCTTCCCTGCCTCCTTCCGTTCTACCACAATGGCCACGCTAACTGCCCTGGCGTTAGCAGCAACATATAGCAGAAGCGGCTCCTTGTCGATGGGGGCGGCGAGTACAGGCGGGTTGGCCAATTGCCGCTTTAAGTCCTCCAACGCTTCATCAGCGGCTGGACTCCAGACAAACTGATCTGTCTTCTTCAGCATCTGGTACAAAGGGATGGCCTTCTCTCCGAGGTGGCTGATAAACCGGCTCAGCGCGGCAATCCGGCCCGCCAAACGCTGGACATCATTAATACACTTTGGTTTAGCCAGGGAGGTGATAGCCGTAATCTTCTCCGGATTAGCTTCAATCCCCCTGTTGGACACAAGAAAACCCAATAACTTGCCTGCCGGAACACCAAAGACACATTTGGCCGGGTTGAGCATCATCTTATAAACCCGCAGGTTGTCAAAGGTTTCTTTCAAATCATCAATCAGTGTTTCCTTCTTCCTTGACTTAACCACAATATCATCCACATAGGCATGCACATTACGGCCGATCTGTTTATGCAAGCAATTCTGTACACAACGCTGATAAGTTGCTTGGGCGCTCTTGAGCCCAAAAGGCATAGACACATAGCAGAAGGCTCCAAAGGGAGTAATAAACACTGTCTTCTCCTAGTCCTTAACCGCCATCTTGATCTGATGATATCCAGAATACGCATCCAAAAAGCTCAAACGTTCACAACCCGCAGTGGCATCAATAATCTGGTCAATGCGGGGGAGGGCAAAAGGATCTGTTGGACAAGCCTTGTTAAGATCTGTGTAATCCACACACATGCGCCAAGTGCCGTTTTTCTTAAGGACCAGCACCGGATTAGCAAGCCACTCTGGATGAAAAACTTCAACGATAAAGCCCGCTGCTAAGAGCCTGGCAACCTCCTCTCCAATAGCCTTACGCCTCTCCTCGTTAAACCGGCGGAGAAACTGCTTTACCGGTTTGTACTTGGGATCAACATTAAGAGTGTGCTCAGCGAGCTCCCTCGGTACACCTGGCATGTCAGAAGGCTTCCATGCAAAAATGTCCCGATTCTCATGGATGAACTCGATGAGCGCGATTTCCTATTTTGGATCCAAGTTGGCACTGATGCTGAACTGCTTGGACGAATCGCCAGGTACGAAGTCAACAAGCTTAGCCTCAGCTGCCGATTTAAACTTCAGGGCCGGATCGTGCTCTGTAGTTGGCTTCTTCAATGGAGTCATGTCCGCCGGATCAACATTGTCCTTATAATACTTCAGCTCCTCGGTGGCACAAACCGACTCTGCGTAAGCCGCATCACCTTCCTCACACTCCAAAGCGATCTTGCGGCTCCCATGAACCGTTATTGTCCCCTTGTGACCCGGCATCTTGAGCTGCAAATAGATATAACAAGGCCGTGCCATGAACTTGGCATAAGCCGGCCACCCAAACAGGGCGTGATATGCACTTTGAACGTCAATGTTTCTGATCTGGAGTCATGTTCATCCCCGAAGTCCACCTCCAGAGCTATTTTTCCAACCGGATACGCTGACTTGCCAGGCACCACACCATGGAACACTGTATTGGACGGTTTGAGATGTTTATCTATTAACCCCATACGACGGAAGGTCTCGTAGTACAGGATGTTGATGCTGCTCCCTCCGTCCATAAGCACCTTGGTGAACTTATAACCTCCCACCTGAGGTGCCACCACTAGGGCTAGCTGACCCGGATTGTCAACCCGGGGAGGATGATCCTCTCTACTCCACACAATGGGCTGCTCTGACCAGCGTAGGTAATGCGGCACGGCCGGTTCTACAACGTTGACAGCCCGCTTCTGAAGCTTCCGGTCTCGCTTGTCTAAGCTGGTGGTGAAGACGTGGTACTGCCCACTATTCAACTGCTTTGGGTTGCTCTGATAACCCAACTGCTGCTGCTGCTGATTGTAACCACCCTGGTTATTCTGATTGTTATGATTGTTATGTCCGCCCGGATTACCATTAAACCCTGGACCGGAATTTCCTCCACCGTAACCCGGGCCGGACCCTGAACCGCCGCCGGAACCTTGATCGTACCGGAAAGCATTAGAACTTTTGAACTCCTGCATAATGTAACAATCCTTCCAGAGGTGATTTGTTGGCGCCTCCTTCGTCCCATGCTTCGGACAAGGTTGATTCAATAGATAGTTCAAGTGGTCCGGATTGGGATTAGGTGCTCCACCTCGATTCGGCTGTTTACCCTTGCGCCGATGGCCCTTGTCCTGCGCGTTGGTGTTGGCTACGAAGTCCATGTTGCCGTTCGCTTTACGTTTACTTCCACCATTACCTGCCGAGTGATGCTGCTGGCCTTTGGAGTTGCTGTTCTTCTTTCCCTTCCCTGTCTCATCATCATCATCAGACTCGGGATCCTTGGTACTATCAGAATCAGCATACTTCACTAAAACGCCCATGAGAGTGCCCATGTCATTGCAAAACCGCTTCATGCGTCCCAGCTTCAACTTTAAAGGTTTAAACCGGCAGTTGCCCTCTAGGCTCAAGATCGCAGAATCAGCGTTAATCCGGTCTGAGGAATGTAAGACTTCCGAAACGCGGCGTACCCAATGGGTTGTTGACTCCCCTTCACCCTGGACACAAGCCGCCAAGTCCACCATGGACATGGGCTGCTTACAGGTATCTTTGAAATTCTGAATGAACCGGGTCCGCAACTGGGCCCATGAACTGATGGAATTGGGTGGCAAGCTTTTCAACCAAGTACGGGCCGTGCCCTCGAGCATCATGGTGAAGTACTTTGCACACGCGGCTTCATCCACATCCAGCATCTCCATGGCCATCTCGTAACTCTCTATCCATGCTTCTGGAGCCAGATCGGCGGTGTAATTCGGCACCTTGCGCGGCCCCTTGAAATCCTTAGGCAAGCGTACATTGCGTAAAGCGCGGACGAGGCAAGGCACCCCCAAAGAGCTAGAGGTAACTCCAGGCTCAAAGATGGTCGGACGAACCGGCGTAAGCTGATAATCCTGATGCAGTGCTGGTAACTCGGCCTCCCTAAGTGCCCGGGCCCGGTCCACCACCTCCTGAGCGTTGTCGAAACCACCCGCCGGGTTGTTGCCACGGGGCGCACCGCGCCGTGCATTGCTGGATATGGCTGGTTCATCCACGCGCCTGCTATAGCTCCGGCTTGGGCCGGGGGTAGAGTGGATCCGATCGCGGCTGTACGAATACACTTCCTGTTGAACCAGAGCTGTCCTGAGGAGTTCCTTGACCCGGCGCCTCTCTACCGCCTGTGGTGAATCGCCTTCAATTGGAATCGCCTCCAACCGTGCCGCAGCTGCAACAAGATTATCCATCGGGTTGGAGTAGTGACCCGGAGGTGTGTGCACAGCCTGAGGCATGCCGGTATGATGGCGAGGTAGATCTATTACGCGGGGCTGAACCGGCGCGCCCGTCCCAGGTGCTTCCGCCCGGTTTACCACCGGCGGATTACTGGTTCCTGCTCCTGGGGTGTTGAAGAGATCTCTTCCCTCGAAAACTGAAGGCAAACGGGATCTGTATTTCCTCTTCATGACTTCATGCGATGCGTTCTGATCCAGCATGAGCCTATAAGCTTGCGCATCCAAAGCGGCCCGCTCTGCCGCCATCCTGGCGTCAGCAGCTGCCAGATCCGCTTTAGCCTGAGTGATTTGTTCCTTCACCTTTGCAATCTCCGCATTATGAATGTCCTGGTCCGCCGGATTAGCCTCTGCCATGAGCACAGCCAACGCATCGAATAGTTCTGATAAAACTTGAGCCGGCGGGCGCACAGGGCCTCCTGCCCCGGCTGCCATCGCCGCTGTTGAACCGGTGACCATTGTCGCAGCGGTCGAAGAGTGAAGCATCGCTTGTGTACCGGCCATGAATATTCCAACCCGGTTGGGCAAATCAAAGGGGTCCGGAATACTGTCACCGTCGGAACAGCCCCCAATCTGGCCATCTTGCAGCTGATACAGAGACTCAGTTTCTCCGGTCGATGACTCGTCATCAGAGTAGACGACGGTTTCGCCACCAGACGCTGATCCGTCCTCATAATTTCCTCCGTGGATGACTCCCACGAAAGCACGCTTGACGGCTGGTTTAGCCTGGGCAGGTTTCGCACGCTGAGCTGTCTCGACGAGGTCGGTGCAGATGTCCGGCTCAGGCCCTGGCTCACCGATCTTGCCGATGAAAACGTGTATGCCACCAAAGGGGACCCGGTACCCGTACTCAATCGAGCCGGCCTCGGGGCCCCAGCCCGCATCGTTGATGTAGAGCTTGCCGCGACGACTCTTGGTCATCCGGCCCACAGCGTAGCCTTCGAGTCCTTCGAGCTTGCCCTCCAAGATCATCAAACCATCGTGCGATAGCCCCACGGTGGGCGCCAACTGTCGTGGTTTTGTCACGGCAGATGTCCTCATGAAAGGACTTAGTCGCGGAGCCATCGCTACGGGTTAACTTAGAGGGGTAAAGCGGACGCAAAGACACGAGAGTTATACTAGTTCGGCCCATTCGATGAAGGTAAAAGCCTACGTCTAGTTTGTGATGGGATTGATGTGGTCTCGATGACTAGGGAGCAAACAGCTTCGCCTAGGCCTCGAGTTGTTGTATGTCCTTGAACCGCCCCGGGTCGTCCCCTTATATACACGGGTGACGCCCGTCGGCTCAGAGAGTCCCAAACTCCGGTTCATATTCGTATCCGGGTCGGTCGCTCTCTCTATTCCTAACTTACAATACAAGTTACACATCGGGCCGGTTTACGGCTACAGGTTCTGAACCGACTACAGGCCTTGGGCCCTTACACTCATGCCTCTTGGGCTTTTACACCATTGAACTACTGATGAAGTTAACCCGGCCCAGATAGGCCGGTTTACGCTCAGTAGTAACATCCGCAACAAGATTCGTGCCGCCTGGCTTTGTTTTTTTTTTTGTTCGCTGTAGCGTCTTAATACACGTGTGAGGCACGGAACACCAGGCTCTACAGGCACCGACGTGTGAGGCATGGAACACCAGGCTCTACAGGCACCGATGTTGGAATTATAGAGGCACTGGTATCGACTCTGTGGATGCACAAATTTGTAGTGGCAGGGGCATGCATCTGAAGACTTACTCAGACATTCACGGTTGTGAAGTCTTTAGAGTTATGAGCGTGTGTCACCACGGGCACGTGAGAATGATGCGTCGGGAAGTGTGGTAGTAGAGGCATTGGTGCGAATAGTAGTCAGAGAGCATTGGTCATGCGGTAGTAGCGGTGTGCGTCGGGAAAGGTGCGAGGAGTTCAACATAGTACGTGCTTAGTATCTGAACGGAGTGCACACTATCTAAGTGTGCCAGTGCAGTGTGTGCTTGAATGGTTTACGCAAAAACATTTGTTACATGCTTAATCGGATGATTTGACGGTTTCTTTTTCCCGACAACCATGAGCACTGCCACTCTGCGGTTGCCCCGGCGCACAGCAACCGCGAGCGCATGTCTACTGCCCTCATTACCACGACGAGGCCGCGTCCAACCGCCTCCTCAACGACCCAAACCTTGGCACAAAAGGGCAACTGCGCTTCCATAGCCACTCAATTACGAAAACACTATTGCCGCTCCATCTCAACTAGCAACTCCTCACAATCTCTGTGTCAAGGCCGCCATCGCTGGAGGAGCGTAATGGTGGAGGAACCGTCTGCCAAGCGTCCGCGTGGTGAGACGTCCGACCAGAGCACCGAGGTTGACGACGTTCAGGTCCCCGGTCAGAAGCACGACTACAAGGTGCACCTCAAGGAGGTTGGCATCCATGGCAAGGAAAAGCTCAATGTCGTATGCACCAGCAATCCTGACGAAGCCGACAAGATGATCAGCAGGATCCTGAAGAGGGTCTGCGGCTTGTACCCTCAGTACATCGGCGTTGATGTCGAGTATACCGGGGAAGACGAACCTCCGCAGAGGGCAGCGGTTCTGCAGTTATGCATGGAGGAACTCTATCTAGTATACCACATCACAGGCTGCAACAAAATGGTGAACCATCCTACAACTTCAAGCTCTCCATGTTTCTGTTTAATTAGCATTTCACCCTGAAATTTGATTAAATTGGTTTATTGAATTGATGTATCAGTGAAGTTTCTGAAGTAGATACAGCAGAATAGATTTTGAACTTGACTCACCAGATCAGTTTATGTATTTGATGCACTAGATTAATTTATGAATTTGATGTATGAGATTATTTTCTGAACTTGATGTTCTAGTGTAGTTTCTATATTTGATGTTCTAGTGTAGTTCAGTTTCTTGAATTGATGTGTTAATGTGGGTAAGGAGTAGATAGGTCATTTATTCAAGTGTAAATACCCAAAAAATGACATGTTGTGCTTGTGTTTTATTTCTGAACTCTGCATAGCAGTTTCTGAAATTTCTTTCGTCCATAATTATACGTACTATATAAGTATTTACTTGATGGATACTTGATGGATCCACCTTAAATGTGTCGTCCCCTTGCAGGCCCAAGAGCCTGCGCCCGTTCCTGAAGGAGGACAAGTTCTACACCTTTGTCGGCTTCAGTATTGAAGGTGACAAAGAGATGTTGCGAAGTTCTGGTTTGGAGATCAACCCCGACAAGTACATCGACATCTAGCGCAAATGGAGAGTTCCGTTCAAGGGAAGAAAGAGGTACCACTCTTTGGCTGATGTTGCAGGGAGCGTCATTGTCGGTGTCAAAACCGGCGGACCTCGGGTAGGGGGTCCCGAACTGTGCGTCTAGGCGGATGGTAACAGGAGACAAGGGACACGATGTTTTTACCCAGGTTCAGGCCCTCTCGATGGAGGTAAAACCCTACTCCTGCTTGATTAATATTGATGATATGGGTAGTACAAGAGTAGATCTACCACGAGATCAGAGAGGCTAAACCCTAGAAGCTAGCCTATGGTATGATTGTTGTTCATCCTACGGACTAAAACCCTCCGGTTTATATAGACACTGGAGAGGGCTAGGGTTACATAGAGTCGGTTACAATGGGAGGAGATCTACATATTCATATCGCCAAGCTTGCCTTCCACGCAAAGTAAAATCCCATCCGGACATGGGACGAAGTCTTCAATCTTGTATCTTCATAGTCCAGGAGTCCGGCCCAAGGTTATAGTCCGGCCATCCGGACACCCCCTAATCCAGGACTCCCTCAGTAGCCCCTGAACCAAGCTTCAATGACGACGAGTCCGGCGCGCAGATTGTCTTCGGCATTGCAAGGCGGGTTCCTCCTCCGAATACTTCATAGAAGATTTTGAACACAAGGATAGTGTCCGGCTCTGCAAAATAATTTCCACATACCACCATAGAGAGAATAATATTTACACAAATCCAATCTGCTGACGTATTTCGCAGCGTGACATCACACCACGGCCAAGCCTTTATTCGAATCATTTTTACTGTCCCACCTCAGCGCACTTAGCGAGGCGGTTTCCTTGGCACGTCTTGTTGAAGCAAAGATCGTGTCCCCTTATTCCGGGATTCTCATCAATACGGGCATGGGTAACCCAATCGTGCCCATTGGCACGTCTCCTCTATCGAAGGCGAGTCCCAAACCGTCACGGGGAAGGCCCTTGGTATTCAACCTCTTTATAAAGAGACCAAGGCTCTACTCCTTTCGTTCAATCTCAATCGAATCCGCCCCTCGCCTCGAGTTCCAACACCCGAAGCTCCAGTTTCAGGCGCTTAGGACCTTCAATGATGTCCGGTTCCGACCTTCAAGGTCGGTGGATGCCTTCCTCCGTTACGGAAGAAGACGTGCTAAAGCTAAGAGATGCCAGGAACTTAACTGGCGAAATTTCGCATAGGCTGCCTGCTCAAGGGCAGGTTATTCCCACTCCCAAGCCTGGTGAGAGCGTGGTGTTCGCGTCTCACTTACTTCGGGGGTTAGGCTTCCCGACGGACCCCTTCGTGAAGGGGCTCATGTTTTATTATGGGTTGGAATTTCACGACTTGGATCCGGAGTCCATCCTCCACATCTCATCGTTCATTGTCATATGCGAAGCCTTCCTCTTCATTACTCCTCACTTCGGATTGTGGCTTAAGACCTTCAAAGTGGAGCCGAAGATGATCAAGGGGCAGCAAGTGGAGTGAGGAGGGGCTATTATAAGCAAGAATGCTGACACTCCATGGCCCGAGGGCTCTTTTCAAGAGGAGTTCAGCTTATGGCAACGAGAGTGGTTTTATATCACAGCTCCCAGGGGCACCAAGTGGGTGGTGCCACCTGCCTTTCGCTCGGGTCCTCCACCGCGGCTCGTGTCATGGGTCAATAAAGGGCTTGACTGGGGGTCGTCCAGGGACGTGCCCTTGTTGGAGGGCCGCATCCAAGATCTCCTAGAAAGAGACATCAACCTGGTCGTAGTGACGCAGGTCATGTTGATTCGCCGCACCTTGCCCTGCAAACGCCGCCCCCTCCGCCTGTGGGAGTTTAATCCGGAGGGACCACGAGCTCTCCAACACTTTACGGGCGCGACGCCCATGGAGATGTACAAATTGTTCTTTGGATCACAAACAATGTGTCCGGACTCGACCGAGGACGCAGGTCTAAGCTGCAATCGCCTGGATACTCAAGTAAGTAGCTATGTACCTGGACACGCTATCCGTATATTTATCATAAAATTGCCCTTAAAAGAGCTATCCCTTAAACAGGAGTGGATAGCAAAAGCAAAGCTAATCAGGTGTCCGGCCCCCCTCCCTGAGACCACGCCGGATCCCGCGTTAACCAGGATGCTGGAGGTTGCGCCTTTGGAAGAAGGCGAAGGGGGGAGCAAGGAAGCTACCGCCTCCCCGAAGGAGGCTGTTAGGAAAGGAGGGATCGAGAATCCCTCCATTCAGGGGAAGAAGAGGACCGCCTCTGAAGACCCGGAGACCATGGTCTCAAAGCGGAGGAAGAAATCTTCGTCAGAGGGTCCTGTGCCGAGAGATGCCTCGGCCGCACTGTGCCCCCAAGGGGATCAGCCCTCCACCGAGCTGTAAGTAGAGAGGGGGGTTTTTAAAATAAGAAACATCCCTGTTCTATTTGTCAGGAAGATAACCAAAATTTTACCTTGTAGTTCGGATCTCAGCCCTTCTCAGCAGAGCTCATCTTCAGGGGATCTTCGTCCGGAGATGACGGAGAGCGGAACGCCTCCCCCTGCCGTACCGCCGTGCGAGGCGCGCGACCCTGAGGTGTCGTCATGGAGGGTTTCTCCGAATTCGGCAGGGCCGGAAAGTAGTCATGTGGCCCCCCAAAGCCCTCCGTGTCCGGCCTTCGAAAAAGGCCATCGGGTGAGTCCGGCACCGTCCGATGCGCGGTCGGAGGAGCTGAAGAATCTGCTCGGGCGAGCATCTATCTCAGAAGAACATCGTGCGTTGATGGGTACGGTGATTGAAAGGATTTCATCCGCGGAGAGCGGGTTGTACGAGGCTGCCAGGAGTTTACTGACGGGTTTTGAGGTACGCGAAGTGATGTACCCTTTTGACGGTTCCACATATATAAGATGCACCCTGTGTAGATAGTAGCCCCTGAGACTCGGTGCGTTGTCAAAAATGACAGCGCACCGAGGATCATAATCCCAGGTATTATATGTCGCTCTTCCTATGTAGGTGCCGAAGTGTCCGGTGGCTAGCCGGACTGATGAATTTGCCGAGCTAAAGCGGCAACTTGACGTGGCGGATGCCGACATCGCGCTTGTCAACAAGCGGCTTGACGAGTCACAAGGTATGCAATTTCTCCGTGGACACCTGGTAAGGGGGCTTGATGCCTGTGCCTTACAACATGTATGCTTGATGCAGATGGTGCCGCTGCCATGGAGAACCTTCGGGCGGAACTCGCCCGAGCCAAGGAGCAGGCCAGAAAAAGTGATGCGGCTGCCTTAAAGGCGGCCCAAGAGCTGAAAGCCGAACAGGCTGCTCACTGCCGAATCAGGAAGGAAATGGCCTAGATGGCTGTGAAGTTGAAGGATGCTGCCGACCGCTGCAAGCTTCTTGAAAAAGAAGGTCGGGCGGAACAGAAGGACCTGGAGAAGGCCACTACCGAGGCCAAGGATGCTCGCTCTGCAATGAGAGCCATGAAGCAGGAGATACGTCAGGCCGGAGATATCGCAGATGGAAAGCCCTTTATGCTGCGGATGAAGTTCAGGGATCCTAAATATGCTCAGTTGGACCGGCTGTGGAGTGCGGCGGATACTTATCTGGACTTGGCGGCAAGTGTCGCGGACGCGGCCGAACACTTCCGAGATCAACAGGATCACGAAGTGGAAAAGCTTTTTTGGTCGCAGTTCCACAATCCAGAGCGCCCACTTCCATTAACCGAGCATTTGGCCGAATGGGCGGAGCTGAATAGGTTATCCGGACTTGCCATGAAGGATGTCGTGAGTCATCTGTGGCCGGAAAGGCCCGAGCCGAAGAGTTATTTTAGTTTGGTGCAGCAGTTCCTTGGTGCGGTGCCGCATATCAATGCAATGAAGAGGTCAGCATGCATAGAGGGTACGCGGATGGCTCTTGCCCGTGTCAAGACATACTGGGCGGAGATGAAGGCCACCAACGTTGCATCCCAAGATTGGGACGGGAGCCGAGTACCTGCCGAGCACTATTTTCAGGAAGTTCTGCAGGGCGCTCGTTTAATAGAGACGCAGTGCTCGAAAGATATTATGTTCGAATAACATGTATTATTGTAAAACAATGTTTCGATGGAATATAAAGCTTTTTATACTTGTGCCTGCAAGAAGTAAAATACCTCCTGTGCGGCCGTTAATGTATATGTGTATATAACCTGAAAGATGGCAGTCTTCGGCTTCAGCCCCCACGCATATAATGCGGGGGTGTTCCCAGAAGGCGCATTTTCACACTTGATCCAACGTCTTGGTCCTATAAAGGAGGTGATAGCGCAGCGAACTAGGCAACCGGACTATAATGCTTTATCACTTTCACTTAGCCATAGGAGTTTGACAGTGGGGCTACTATATAGCCCCTAGGGGCACCGCGCTCGCCCGAATTCGGGGCGCGTGTGTGCCTGACCGGGAAATGGCCCTTTGTTAATGCGGAGGAATCCTAAAGATTCTGGCGGGTCATCGAGTGGTTGACCAGTCTCACGCTATATCATGACAGTCAGTTTTCGGCTTTCTCTACTGAGGTGCTTGCCTGGCCGAACCGGGGACAATCGCAGTAGTTCTCCTGGTGCCGCCTTAGCCGATAGAGCGGAACGTAAGGCAGCAAAACACAGGATCCGGGCAAACCCAACATTTGACCAAAGACATGATTCGGAGCTGATGCATATAAGGCCAAACTCGCGACGCCGAACACTCCCTAAGGTATTCGGTCTTTATGAAAACGGGCTGAACAACGCCCTTAGTAATAAGCCCCTGGTGTCCAAGTACGCGCAAAATTCTGACGTGGCCACATGCCAAGACGCCAGCCTCCACCTCGGTTATAGCAAGAAACCGGGGGATGTGTATCAACAAGAGACAGTAAAAAAGGTTTACGCAGGGTCTTAATCTGAAAAGAATCCTTGGAACGGGTCCCTACTGCACGTCTGCGCCTGTTTCTCCATTGTGCCGTATCCTGGACGGGTGTAGCACGGTGTTCTTCTGTAAAAGAGAGGAACTTAGTTGAAAAAGATCGTGCGAAAATATACGTTATATTAAGTAAACAAAGTGCAATTCAAAAAGTGAATAAAAATGAGCTTTATTTTCTCTTGTTGTGCATGCGCGGAGCCCATTGTATGGGGGTATGCGGCTAATAAGCCCTTGTATGTTTACGCCGGACTCGTCTAGCCATGTCCGGGGTCTGAACGACCTGTTTAGGTGCTTTGGTTAGTGAAGCCGGTTTAGCATGTGGCTGTCAAGGCAGCCGCACAATCTTCCGCGCTCGAGAAACACTCGATATTTCCCTTTAATGGGATGATGCCTCGTGGACCGGGCATTTTAAGTATAAGAGATGCATAATGCGGTATTGCGTTAAAGCGGGCGAAATCTTCGCGCCCCAGTAGTGCTTGATAGCTACTTGTAAATGGGGCGATGTGGAAGGTTAGCTTTTCACGACAGAAGTTGTCAGGTGAGCCGAACATAACTTCTAGCAGGAGAGAGCCCGTACAATGGGCATCTGGGCCTGGCGTTACCCCTTGAAAGGAAGTGTTGCTATGGCAAATTGTTGTTGGGTCTATCCCCATTTTGCGGATTGTGTCCTGATATAACAGGTTTAGATCACTGTCGTCGTCCATTAGGACTTGTGTAAAGTGGAGTCCGTCAATTATTGGATCTAATACCAAGGCAGTCCAACCTGCGTTCCGGATACTTCTAGAGTAATCCTGTTGGTCGAAGGTGATTGATTTTAACAACCAGTGGCGGGACTCCTCTGGGATAGGCCGTATGGCGCGTATCTCTATGGGCGCCACTCTGTTTTTCCCTTTTGTCACGTGAAGTGAGTTTACTGTTTTGACTTTTTGTGGGAAATTCTTTTGTTTTCAGGTGCTCTGCTTGTGGGGTTCGTCATCCTCCTCGCTTGGTGTGTCGAGCCCCTTGTGTTCGGCGTTGAGTTTGCCAGATTGCTTGAAGACCCAACAATCTCTGTGGGTATGGTTTGCAGGCTTCCCGGGAGTACTGTGGATTTGGCATGTCTTGTCCAAGATTTTGTTTAAGTTAGATAGCTCGTCCCTGTTATCCTTGAGGGGCAGCTTTTTCTGATTCTGCCGAGAGCTTTTGAATCCGGCGTTGACTGCCGTGCTCTTCGGGCTGTTTCCCTTGGTCCGGCGCTGGTCCTTGCTGCGTCGCGGTTTCATGTTTCCGTCCCTGACTTTGGATGTACTTGGGTCGCTAGTATTGCATCTTGCCAACCAGCTATCCTCTCCTGCGCAAAAGCGGGTCATGAGGCTTGTTAATGCGGCCATTGTTCTTGGCTTTTCTTGGCCGAGGTGTCTGGCGAGCCATTCGTCTCGGACGTTATGTTTGAAAGCTGCTAAGGCTTCGGCGTCCGGACAGTCGACTATTTGGTTCTTTTTAGTAAGGAATCTGTTCCAGAATTTCCGGGCTGACTCTCCGGGTTGTTGAGTTATGTGACTTAAATCGTCTGCATCCGAAGGTCGGACATAGGTCCCTTGAAAATTTGCTCGAAAAGCATCCTCGATCTCTTCCCAACTTCCAATGGTGTTTTCGGGAAGGCTTTTAAGCCAATGCCTGGCTGGCCCTTTGAGCTTGAGGGGTAAGTATTTTATGGCGTGGAGGTCATCTCCTCTAGCCATGTGTATGTGGAGGATGTAATCCTCAATCCAGACTCCAGGGTCTGTTGTTCCGTCGTATGCCTCTATGTTTACGGGCTTGAATC
The DNA here is from genome assembly GCA_904067115.1 of Aegilops sharonensis. NCBI lineage: Eukaryota > Viridiplantae > Streptophyta > Magnoliopsida > Poales > Poaceae > Aegilops > Aegilops sharonensis. The sequence continues at coordinate 23,359,946 of LR880968.1, read as the reverse complement.
CCGCTGGAAATTCTTGATCCAGCACCTCATCGGTGAAACATAGGGGGTGTGCGGCACCCGTATATCTGGGTGTACCGTGATGTTCGGATATTTGATGTGTTGCATTGCTTACTAGAGCTTGCTTTCTTGGCCCATAGAGAGATCTAGCTGGGCCATCTTTTCGATGCGAATCCTTGTGCGGATCGCGTGTCAGCTTGTGTGCGGCGTCCTTTGCCGCACTGTGTTGGCCGGGGGGTCGTTTATCCGACCGGGTGACTTCCTTATTTTTTGATTGCGGAGGCTCTAAGGCCTCATCATCAAATTTCGGCAGTAATTTTCGCTTCGAATAGCTCTTTGTGTGACGACTGTCGCCGTATCTATCTGCGGTGTTGAGTACTTTGCTCCATCTAATTCTGAGTGCATCTTCCGCTGTTTTGAGCTTCCATTTCTGCTTTTTCAGGCTACGCGCAGTGGCGATGAGACTTTTTTTTGGAGGTTCTTCTGCTCCAGCAATCTGTCCGGCGTGAGGTCGTTCGGACTGTTATCTTCGCCGGGGACGGGTTGTTTATCCAAGTTGCCCTGTTCGGACGGTTGCTCGATGGCATGTTCGTCATCCGCCGGTTCGCCCTGCTCTATGGCTGGGTCTGTATGGCTGTTGTCTCTGTTGAGGTGGGGTTTGGAGCGGCGCTTACGCCGCCGCTTTGACTGCTTTTCGAGCGAACGATCCCTTGTTGCGCCCCTTTGTTCCTCGTCGTCGTTTCTTTTAGGTGTGTCCACCATGTATACATCTTGGGATGAGGTGGTTGTCCAGTGCCCTATAGGCACTGATTCCTGTTCGTCTCCTACATCGTCGTCCATACCGTCGATGTCTTCGGAGTCGAAGTCGAGCATGTCGGTTAAATCATCGAAAGTGGCTACGAAGTGGGTGGTGGGTGGGCTTTGAATTTCTTCATCGTCCGCATCCCAACCTTGCTGACCATTGTCCGGCCAGGGCTCTCCTGATAGAGAGAGAGACTTTAGTGAATTCAGAATGTCGCCGAAGAGCGAGTGCTGAAAGATGTCCGCGGCGGTGAACTCCATGATCGGCGCCCAATCGGATTCGATTGGCAGGGGCGCGGAAGGTTCGGAGTCCGGAGAGGAGTCCGGCACCTTGGAGTCACGAGCTTCGCAAAGGACAGGTAAGGTGTTCGGCTCGATCGCCGTAGAGATTGCAGCCCTCGAGGTGGTGTCCAGCCACCCGTCCTCGATTGGCGCAGTCGGCTCCGAGCTAAGGGTCGGAGCGGACACTGGTGCGGCCTCCAGGACACTGTTCGGCGGCAGAGCTAGATCATGCCCATCGTGACAGTGCGGCGCGCTTGGCCGTGGCTCGAACCCGTCGAAGATCAAGTCTCCGCGGGCGTCGGCCGTGTAGTTCAAACTTCCAAATCTGACCTGATGGCCAGGGGCATAGCTTTCGATCTGCTCCAGATGGACAAGCGAATTGGCCCGCAGTGCGAAGCCGCCCAATACGAAGATATGTCCGGGGAAAAAACTATCGCCCTGGACCGCATCATTATTGATGATCGGAGGAGCCATCGGGCCTAAAGGTGACGACACAGAGGAACTCTCAATGAAAGCACCAATGTCGGTGTCAAAATCGGCGGATCTCGGGTAGGGGGTCCCGAACTGTGCGTCTAGGCGGATGGTAACAGGAGACAAGGGACACGATGTTTTTACCCAGGTTCGGGCCCTCTCGATGGAGGTAAAACCCTACTCCTGCTTGATTAATATTGATGATATGGGTAGTACAAGAGTAGATCTACCACGAGATCAGAGAGGCTAAACCCTAGAAGCTAGCCTATGGTATGATTGTTGTTCATCCTACGGACTAAAACCCTCCGGTTTATATAGACACCGGAGAGGGCTAGGGTTACGCAGAGTCGGTTACAATGGGAGGAGATCTACATATTCGTATCGCCAAGCTTGCCTTCCACGCCAAGGAAAGTCCCATCCGGACACGGGACGAAGTCTTCAATCTTGTATCTTCATAGTCCAGGAGTCCGGCCAAAGGTTATAGTCCGGCCATCCGGACACCCCCAAATCCAGGACTCCCTCAGTCATCCACCCATTCTACAAACAGATGAAGGATAAGATTGACAGGGTTGAAGACCATAAACTATGGGGGATCAGCCCACTGCCAAATTACCTCATTGATTATGCAGCAATAGATGCGTACGCCACGTACGAGTCTTGGAAGAGAATTGAAAACATCAGAGAAGGACTAGAGAGTGCAAAAGAGGCAGAGAAGAATTATGACGATCCTAACTATGTCTACTAGTGATGACGAAAACATAGAAAACTGGTTGTGGAGTTGCTTGTGTTTCTGCTTGTCCTCTCTATTGTTTCAGGTTCGTAGTTTACTTCTGTTAGAACGAAGAAGTTTCTAATGTCATCTGTATCAGGTTAAACAAGTTTGCTTATGTGAAGTCTGTAGTTTGTTTATGTGATTGAACAAGTTATTTGGCTTGCTAAGTACTATGTTTATTCAGCAATCATGTGATTTTGAAGTAGTAGTGTTGCTTTTTAGTCTAAAAACAACTAAATACAAAGCAGTCTTTTTACGCTAAGTACAGTTTAGTTGTGCACACAAGCGCGGTTTCTTGAGGAGTGGCAGCAGTGGCATGGGTTGGAATACGCAGTTAGAGAGGGACAGGTTTGCAGTCTGTAGAGCCACCGGCGTGTGTTACTGCAGGTCTCGGAGGCACGAAATTGAAGTCTCTACAGAAATGAAGGCACCACAAGCATCCATCCAGAGGCACGTGGATGGAGTAGCAGAGGTGAGCTCCGAATACATAGTTACAGGGTCACGGTTTCGAAGTGTGTAGAGCCAAGGTTGTGCGACACGATGGGGCATGTAAGAGTCATCGCAAGTGTCATGTGAGGGAGGCACCTGGATGCAGGTACGCAAGGCACGGGATGCACTGTTGTGACATTTGTGAAGAGACACGGGCGTGGTACCGCGACCATGTAAGTGTCGCGGGGTGTGACACGTTAGGCACGTGGATGCAGGCACAGAAATCACGGAGGTGAAGATTCAACAGGCAAAGAAGTTGGGTTTTTATTGTTTTGAACAGCTATCAATAATGTGGATGTTCAGAAGTGTGGTACCAGAAGCATGCTTCCGAATACGCAGTTAGGGAGTCACGGTTGTCAAGCCTCTAGAAAGTCACGAGTGTCTGGCATCACGGGCATGGAGTGGTGTGGGGCTTCGAGAGGCATCAGTGGCCCTCAACCCTCTGGATGCATGGTGGTGTGGTAGGAGAGGCACCATTGTGGATGCACAGGAGTGAGGCCTCTAACAGCGTGAGTGGGTGGCACCACGTGCATTTGTTTGAATACTCATTTAGAGAGTCACGTGTGTACTCACGCCAGATGCATGCTGTAGGTTGGTGGCATTCGGCAGCACACGGTTGCAGAGAGGAGGAATGTCTGCGAAACATCAAAGTCACCGGCGGTCACGCATGAGGAGTATGTAGAGTAACTACGCGTCGACGTGACGCACGTATGTCTAGGGACGGACTTGGGGCACTAGCTTGTGTTCGAATGCTTGGTTAATGAAAAATCAAGGAACTACATCAATAAAAAGAGTCTGATGCTTCATTATCACAGTATGATGTGCGGTTAAACCGTTTTCTGATGTTTTGACGGAGCTAGGATTGTTCGCTTATCAACAACTTTTTATTCCTTGATGTCGTCGTCGATCTTTCTAATCTCATCGCCCATTTCGCTGAGTTCGATTGCATTCTGATTGCTAAATAGTAGCCTACACATTTGTTGTGCTTTCCATTGTTTCGTGCCATCCTATAAAAAGTTCAGCGAAAAATAAGGAGAAAAACACATCAGTATTAGGTCATGCAGCTGTATGATATCTAGCAGATTTATTGCGAGTTTTAAGCGAAAACTTACGTTGAAATTATCTATCTCTTCGACGAAGTGGTTGCCATCAAAGAGATGCGTGAACCATAGAACAGCAAACGGGGTTTCACCTTTGTTCACCTTTGGAACGCCCTGTAAAAATTGAACATCCCATCTAGTCTTTTCCTTTTCGAATTTTTCACCCAGTAATATTTCGTATACTTCTTTAAACCTGGGAACCTGGGAATTGCATTTTGTTTTTGTTTTAGAGAGACATGTAGTGTAATTTGTAAAACTGAAACATGGCGTTATTTACAATTCTTACCAGTTTCTCTTTATGGTTGTGGTATTTGTTATGCTCCTTTTCTTTGATGGCTTCGCTGTTTTCCATGTTAGCAATCTGCTTAACTAGTTTGGCATCATGCACGTGTCGATCACGTTGATTTTTCAGGTATTCTTGCCTCTTCAATTCTTCAAGAGAGGTTTCTTCAGGTTCGATGATTTGAAGCTTCCTTCTATATCTGTCGAGCACGAATAGTGTGTATTGGTCTTCCTTTTCAAATGGCATGAATACCTGTGGTACAAAAGTTTTGTTGTTAGAGGAGAGTTTAGAATATAGTATTCTGTTTGAAATGCTTATTTTTATTTTGTTGTATGGAAAACACTATTACCATTTTTGCTGTTTTGAGCTTCTCTGATTGACATTTCTTAAGGAACAAAGGAACCAAGACATCCTTTTCTCGTGTGAAATCATCTCTGAAGTCCTTCATAGATTTTATTTTATCCTTTAAACCCAGAATATGTTGCAGGCAACAAATAAAAAATGATAAAAACGAGTTAGAAAAAATAGATCGGTACCAAGAGATTAAATAATAGTTCGAAAAAGATGAGTTTATATGATCACCGTGATTTTTTTTGAAATTTACCTCTGCAAAGCTTGGGCCTAATAATAGTCTATGTCTTATGTGTATAGTTTGGTTGCTGCTTTCCCATGCTTCTGCTAACTCATAGAGCACCTTCTTTTCCATTCCTTGACGTTTTTTCTTGTTTGCAGGCCCAAATATTTCCTTTAGCTTTGATCCAGTAAGAGTTGTGCTTTTGCTCTATCGTTGATCTCTCGAGAATACTACTTTTCTGCTTACATACAAGGCAGTAGAAGAAATTTTTGTTGAGAAAGTCATAAACTAAGTAAGCTGATAAACAGGAATTTAAGGTTCTTTCCAGTTTCCTTTCTTATTTGTGTGATTGCTGCCTAACTTTAACTAATTTGAGGTGTAAAAGGAACCAAGTTACCTTTTGAATTCATCATGCCATGTGTCACTCATGACTATGTTGTAGAGCTCGTTTGCCCTATCCACATGTAGAAACGAATGCCGGTGTTGCGGGTATTTCTTGCTGCTCTCTGATTGATGCTGGTTTTTTCGTCCCGCTCTGTCAAAGCAGATAAAAATTATGGCTGTTTTTTCTAAAAGAAATATTTGAAGCTCTAGTAATGTTGACTGATGGTAAAAATGAAATTAGTTATATTACCTTTCGTTGGTGAAAAAGGTTTGTAGTCTCTGGTTTGTAATCTTTGAGTTTTCCAGGAAGTTGATGGTCCTTTATTTGGTTGGTTTTACCGAATATGAGTGTGTATACGTACTCCGGTTTCCATTTGGCATCGACCTTGCTGGGCTGCAGGCATGTGAAAATGTATGGTTTATAGTTACGTGTTGTTCACAATTGTTAATAAACTAATTACGGTAATAAAGAAATCAAGTTATTTTACTGGTATGTAGTGGTAACTTCCATGAAAATCCTCTCTGTCCTTGACCAGTTCTTTCCCATTATAGTATTTCGCAAATTGGGTCGTGAAGTGACCGCATTGTGTTCCTTCTTGCTTTGGTGTGAAGACCCTGTGAGGCCTTTCTGCTATCCTTTCCCAGTCTGGTTCATTCTTGTGTTTTAGTTTGTGGTGCTTGTTCATCAGCAAGGACATCCTTCTCATATGTTATTGGATTATGGTTTTGTTGTTTGGGTGTGTCATTGAGAAAGGTAAGAGTATCATATTATCATGAGGAAAAGAGCAAATCAATGTACAAAAAGTACGTACCAGTTCTTCTCGATGCACGTGGTGTTGACTCCAAGACAAATCGGCGTAGTTTACTTAGTTCAGTGAGTCAAGGATGTCGATGCTATCTCTGTACTTGTTCAGTACATAGAGCGTGTAGTGATTGTTTGTGTGATGAGGTATCATGATCTATGTTGAGAGAGGAGATCATTGTTGATGTAAAAATTGAATTTCATTTTATCGTTGAAGCTCAAAGAGAATAGGTCATGTGCTAAGTAATAATACTGAACTTACCATCTTCAAATGGAGGATGTCTTTACCTCCCACAAGGAGTCCAAATCCTTTTAGTGCATCGTCCTCGTTGAATTCTAATAGCTCTCCGTTATCATAATTGAGACCGAGTACCAGCTTCAAGAAAGAGAGTGTGGTTTTAGTTAAATATTCTATCATAGTAATGGCGGTGGTGTTTTTGTGGGTGAGGTATGCATACATTTGCGAAACCTGCAGGGAGTACAGTTGTGTCGTCTGGGTTGAATTGTTCTTGTTTTGTCCATTCCTCCAGTAACGCGTTTAGCATGGAGCCCTCCATCTGTGTTTCTTCTTTTCCTGCTTGTTCCATGAAGGATTTTGCTGAAATGCAGTCTTCTCGGTCTGAGCTTTTATATTTATATATCACTTGTCTGCAAGGAGGGTTTGGAAGTAGGTGAGTGAATTGTTAGTTGGATGTTAGAGAATCTGTAGCTCTCTACAATTGTTTCCATGCAACTAGGAGAATCTGCTTACCCTGCGCATTCTCTCTGTCCTTGACTGCTCATCAGATATCTATAGAGTTGTATGGCCTTTTCTCAGTAAATGAAATCTCCTGGAATAAGTGATGCAACCTTGACTTTCCCAAGTTCCTTGCTTGGTCGTTTGAATGGCCTCTTAATTAAGATTATGTTTGCTGAGCTGATCTCTGATGATTGAATCGTTCAGGGTTTTGGGGAACTTGTCTGTACTCTTGCAAGATGCCTTGCCTTTTTCTTGTCGTGACCTAACTGCGCCTGCTCGTTAGGTTGCCTAGGTGTTGGTGTCTCCTTTTGTGTGGTGTTGTTTTTGGTGCTCGGTTCTACTGAGACTGCAGCATCGCGTTTCCTCTGTTCAAGTATCTTTTTTGTTAAATCCTTCTCTTCCTGCTTTTTTTTCTTCGTGTGCATGTTTCACCTCGGGTGATGTTCCTGGTTTGCAATCTTCGTCAACAGGGTTCTTCATCTGTTTGGAAAGCTCTTGTTGGCGAGTTGGTACACTCTTTGTCCTGTTAGCACCTTCTAAAGGAGAGCCTGTTGTGTCTTCTGTCTTTTTATCTGGGGGTGGTCTGTCTGGTTCTATCGGTGGATCTTTCCGTTCATCTTCCTTTTGTAAATCAGTGTCTGGCTGCGCGTGTTGTTCCCTCTGTAAACCAGCATCTGTCTGGGCTTGTTCTTCCGTGAGTGCTTCTTCAGACGCCTTGGTGGTATCCTTGCTGCTCACATGATAATCTTATTTCTCCTCATCGTTGCTTGTGTCTTTAATGTCAATAACTTGTATCTCTTGAGTGCTCGTCCCAATGTGCTCGGGAGTTGGAGGAATCTCTTCTTGAATTATGTCACAATGTATTCGTTGCATTTCACTATCTTCCGTATCGACCTCGGAGTTCAGCATATCTGTTAAAATAAAAAATAAAAACTTATTGGTGTGTCTCTGAAAATTATATAAGTAGAATTTTACTTTGTTGTCTTCAGAAAGAGAAACCTTTGGTGTAGTTGATTAATGACAGTGCGGCCGTATCTCTGTATTGGCTGATTATTTGATAGAGAATTTTCTTCCTCAACTCCGGGACTTGTTCTTCTGTTAGGTACACTGTTTCTCCACCGTCGGTGTAGTGTTTTGCGTTCATGAACATATAGAACACACAGTCGAGTCTGCAGGTAGAAGGATGAGTGGTTATTGTCGTTGTCCAAAGATGGTTGGGCAGTCTAGGTGAAGTTGTCCTAACGTCCTATGTTTTTTATGGATTGCATTAATAATTTAATTGTTACAGTGAGTAAGGAAAAGGAGAAAGGTTTGTAGTGCTTACGTTGCTCCCTGAAGTGGCACCTGCATTTTGACCTTTTCGAAATGGTCAATACTACTTGGAGACAGCTGGAGCAATTTGCTTATTTGCTTCCATATCCTCTTTACTCTGCTTGTTGTTGTGTTGAAGTAATCCATTGTGCCTGGTAAAGAGTCAAGGAGTTCAAAGCGCTCTTTTTTCATATTTATTGTAACAACGAAGTAGTGGCCCACAGCTCCTTCTTGAACAGGCCCGCCTATGCAAACTGGTCGAAAGAACTGCAAAATGCAAAATAAATAAATAAGGGATCCTTCTTGGATTTAGTCATGATTTGTTGATCATTAGACGGAATTGTAGTGCCGAGATTGTATTTCTTATCTGTAACATGAGATGTGCTTACTATGTCGAAATCTTGTAGTTGCTCTCCTTCTTCCAGATCAAGGAATCTTTTAAGCCTTTTAGGCATTGTCTTGTCTCTGACGTGTGCTTCGTCTTTATTTTTGAACTCCAATGGATCTTCGTGGTTGGCCATGCGTATTGATGCCTGCTTTTTTTTGTCACATGTGCGTAAAAGAGATTTGTATATTCAATTGTACAGAAAGGTTGATTGATCGATAGAGTGATATTCATTGTTGAAACTTGAGGTTTACTTACGGTGTTGTATGTTGATAGAATCTTTCTCTTTGCGCCCCTGAATTGCTTTTTCAACATCTGTAGCATGACTGCCATGGTTT
>LR880968.1:23328326-23338780 GCA_904067115.1 Aegilops sharonensis | reverse complement strand
TTGCTAAGTGTTAGTAACTCGAAATAAAAGCTACGGAATAAACGGAGACTAGCTAAAGGTGAGCTGACGATATGTGTTGGAAGTGTTTCCAAAGGTTGATGTGATCAAGCATCGCCTGCTCCCTCTACCATCGAGATTTGTGTTAAACCTAAATAATTGTTATTTGGTGTTTGCGTTGAGCATAGACATGATTGGATTATGTCTATCGCAATACGGTTATTCATTTAAGGAGAATAATGGTTACTCTATTTATTTGAATAAAACCTTCAATGGTCTTGCACCTAAAAGAATGGTTTATTGAATCTCGATCGTAGTGATACACATTTTCATGCCAAAAGATATAAGATAGTAATGATAGTACCACTTACTTGTGGCACTGCCATGTAAATCATATTGGTATAAAACGCATGAAGAAGCTCCATGATGATGGATCTTTGGACTCACTCGTTTTTGAAAAGTTTGAGACATGCGAACCATGTCTATTGGTGTATATGCATGAAGAAACTCCATGCAGATGGACCGTTTGGACTCACTTGATTTTGAATCACTTGAGACATGCAAATCATACCATATGGGCAAGATGACTGAAAGCCTCATTTTCAGTAAAATGGAATAAGAAAGCTACTTGTTGGAAGTAATACATTTTGATGTGTGCAGTCCAATGAGTGCTGAGGCACGCAGTGGATATTGTTATGTTCTTGCTTTACGGATGATTTGAGTAGATATTGAGTATATTTACTTGATGAAACACAAGTCTGAATTATTGAATGGTTCAAGTAATTTCAGAGTGAAGTTGAAGGTCATCGTGACAAGAGGATAAAATTTCTATGATATGATCATAGAGATGAGTATCTGAGTTAAGAGCTTTGGCACGCTATTAAGACATTGTGGAAATTGTTTCACAATTAATACCGCCTGGAACACCATAGTGTGATGGTGTGTCCGAACATCATAGTTGCACCCTATTAGATATGGTGCGTACCATGATATCTCTTATCGAATTACCACTATCGTTCATGGGTTAGGCATTAGAGACAACCGCACTCACTTTAAATAGGGAACCACGTAATTCCGTTGAGATGACACCGTATGAACTATGGTTTGGTGAAACCTAAGCTGTCGTTTCTTGAAAGCTTGGGGCTGCGACGCTTATGTGAAAAAGTTTCAGGTTGATAAGCTCGAACCCAAAGCAGATAAATGCATCTTCATAGGACACCCAAAAACAGTTGGGTATACCTCCTATTTCAGACCCGGAAGCAAAAGTAATTGTTTCTAGAAACGGGTCCTTTCTCGAAAAAGAAGTTTCTCTCGAAAGAATTGAGTGGGAGGATGGTGGAGACTTGATGAGGTTATTGAACCATCACTTCAACCAGTATGTAGCAGGACACAGGAAGTTGTTCCTGTGGCACCTACATCAATTGAAGTGGAAGTTGATGATGGTGATCATGAAACTTCGGATCAAGTCACTACCGAACCTCGTAGGGTGACAAGGATGCGTACTACTTCAGAGTGGTACAGTGATCATGTCTTGAAGGTCATGTTGCTAGACAACAATGAACCTACGAGCTATGGAGAAGCGATGGTGGGCCCGGATTTCGACAAATGGCTCGAGGCCATAAAATCCGAGAGAGGATCCATGTATGAAAACAAAGTGTAGACTTTGGAAGAACTGCTTGATGGTCGTAAGACTATTGGGTATAGATGGATTTTAAAAGGAAGACAGACAATGATGGTAAGTATCACCATTAAGAAATCTCGACTTGTCGTTAAGATGTTTTCCGACAAGATTCAAGGAGTTGACTAAGGTGAGGCTTTCTCACTCATAACGATGCTAAGAGTCTGTTGGAATTGGATTAGCAGTTACTGCATTATTTATGAAATCTTGCAGATAGGATGTCAAAACATTGTTTCCTCGACAATTTTCTTAAGGAAAGGTTGTATGTGATACAACCAGAAAGGTTTTGACAATCCTGAAAGACGCTAACAAGTATGCAAAGCTCCAGCCATCCTTCTAAGGACTGGAGTAAGCATCTCGGAGTTGGAATGTACGCTTTGATGAGATGATCAAAGATTGTGGGTTTATACAAAGTTTATGAGAAACTTGTATTTCCAAAGAAGTGAGTGGGAGCACTATAGAATTTCTGATGAGTATATGTTGTTGACATATTGTTGATCAGAAATGATGTAGAATTTCTGGAAAGCATATAGGGTTATTTGAAAAGTGTTTTTCAATAGAAAACCTGGATTAAGCTGCTTGAACATTGAGCATCAAGATCTATGAGGATAGATCAAAAAACGCTAAATGGTACTTTCAAATGAGCACATACCTTGACATGATCTTGAAGGTGTTCAAGATGGATCAGTCAAAGAAGGAGTTCTTGCCTGAGTTGTAAGGTATGAAGTTAAGAGTTAAAGCTTGACCACGGCAGAAGAGAGAGAAAGGACGAAGGTCGTCCCCTATGCTTCAGACATAGGCTCTATAGTATGCTATGATGTGTACCGCACCGGAAGTGTGCCTTGCCATGAATCAGTCAAGGGGTACAAGAATGATCCAGGAATGGATCATTGGACAGCGGTCAAAATTGTCCTTGGAGTAAATAAGGACATGTTTCTCGATTATGGAGGTTATAAAGAGCTCGGCATAAAGGGTTACGTCGATGCAAGCTTTAACACCTATCCGAGTGACTCTGAGTAGCAAACCGGATACGTATAGTGGAGCAACCATTTGGAATAGCTTCAAGTGGAGCGTGGAAGCAGCATTTACAATATGACCTAGAGATTTGCCAAGTGCATATGGATCTGAATGTTGCAGACCCGTTGACTAAAACCTCTCTCACAAGCAAAACATGATCAAACCCCAGAACTCATTGAGTCTTAATCACATGATGATGTGAACTAGTTTAGTGACACTAGTAAACTCTTTGGATGTTGGTCACATGGCAATGTGACCTGTGAGTGTTAATCACATGGCGATGTGAACTAGATCATTGACTCTAGTGCAAGTGGGAGACTGTTGGAAATATGCCCTAGAGGCAATAATAAATTAGTTATTATTATTATATTTCCTTGTTCATGATAATCGTTTATTATCCATGCTATAATTGTATTGATAGGAAACTCAGATACATGTGTGGGTACATAGACAACACCATGTCCCTAGTAAGCCTCTAGTTGACTAGCTCGTTGATCAATAGATGGTTACGGTTCCCTGACCATGGACATTGGATGTCGTTGATAACGGGATCACATCATTAGGAGAATGATGTGATGGACAAGACCCAATCCTAAGCCTAGCACAAAGATCGTGTAGTTCGTATGCTAAAGCTTTTCTAATGTTAAGTATCATTTCCTTAGACCATGAGATTGTGCAACTCCCGGATACCGTAGGAATGCTTTGGGTGTACCAAACGTCACAACGTAACTGGGTGGCTATAAAGGTGCACTACGGGTATCTCCAAAAGTGTCTGTTGGGTTGGCACGAATCGAGACTGGGATTTGTCACTCCGTGTGATGGAGAGGTATCTCTGGGCCCACTCGGTAGGACATCATCATAATGTGCACAATGTGACCAAGGGGTTGATCACGGGATGATGTGTTACGGAACGAGTAAAGAGACTTGCCGGTAACGAGATTGAACAAGGTATCGGCATACCGACGATCGAATCTCGGGCAAGTACAATACCGCTAGACAAAGGGAATTGCATACGGGACTGCTTGAATCCTTGACATCGTGGTTCATCCGATGAGATCATCGTGGAACATGTGGGAGCCAACATGGGTATCCAGATCCCGCTGTTGGCTATTGACCGGAGAACGTCTCGGTCATGTCTGCATGGTTCCCGAACCCGTAGGGTCTACACACTTAAGGTTCGATGACGCTAGGGTTATAGGGAAGGTATGTACGCGGTTACCGAATGTTGTTCGGAGTCCCGGATGAGATCCCGGACATCACGAGGAGTTCCGGAATGGTCCGGAGGTGAAGATTGATATATTGGACGAAGGGTTTTGGAGTCCGGAAGTGTTCCGGAGGTACCGGGTGATGACCAGCATAACCGAAAGGTGTTTCGGGAACCCCGGCAAGTGTTGGGGGGCTTCATGGGCCAAGGGAAGGGGGCAAACCAGCCCACTAAGGGGCTGTGCGCCCCCCTCACCTATTCCCACGTGACCAGGGGGTTTGGGGCGCCTCATCTAGGGTTTCCACCTCCTGGCTTGGGGGCCAAGTCACCCAAGGGGGAGATCCCATCTGCCCTGGCCGCCCCCCCCCCCCCCCTAGGGGAAACCCTAGGGCGCCTCCCCTCCCCTTTGCCCCTATATATAGTGGAGGTTTTGGGGCTGCCTAACACACGAGTCTCTCTTTCCCAAGGCGCAGCCCTACCTCTCTCCCTCCTCGTCTCTCGTAGTGCTTGGCGAAGCCCTGCTGGAGTACCGCGCTCGTCCACCACCACCACGCCGTCGTGCTGCTGCTGGACGGAGTCTTCCCCAACCTCTCCCTCTCTCCTTCCTGGATCAAGGCATGGGAGACGTCACCGGGCTGCATGTGTGTTGAACGCGGAGGCACCGTGATTCGGCGCTTAGATCGGATTCGGCCGCGATCTGAATCGCTTCGTGAACGACTCCACCGACCGCGTTCTTGTAACGCTTCCGCATCGCGATCTTCAAGGGTATGAAGATGCACTCCCCTCTCTCTCGTTGCTAGTTTCTCCATAGATAGATCTTGGTGATGCGTAGAAAATTTTGAATTTCTGCTACGTTCCCCAACACCAACATCAAAACTACCATCATCAATCTTTCTTCTTCGACGGATTGCATTGATGAACATGAGGGAACTAATGTGGAGGAGAATGAGTTTGAGGCCTTTATGGGTAAACTCAAGGGCAAATCCAAGAAGCACTTCGTTGCTCTCTTGGAACAACTTGGTGAAGCCAATGACATGATCGAGGCTCACGAAGAAACCATCTCTAAGGTGGAGGGGCATAGTCGTGACTATGCCGATGAGATTTCGGATCTTTCCAATGCTCTTGAGGAAGAGCGTGGTCTTCGTTTGGCTCTTGAGGAGTCATACAACGATGATCATGCTAAATTAAAGAAAGATCTTGATCATGCTCTTGTTGTGTCTCATGTGCTAAGCTCCGAGAAGGTGAAGCTTGGGGTTGATCTTGCTAGACTCAACGAGGAGTTTGACATCCTCGACAAGGCTCACAAAGTCTTGAAGGGTGTTCATGCTAGCCTCAAAGAGTCTCATGATCAACTCCAAGTGAAGCTAACCAAGGAGAAATCCACTTTTCCTCATATGGTGTTGATTGATAATGCAAATGCTACTAACCCTTGTTGTGAGCATGTGCATCTTGTTGAGGAGAATGCTAAGTTGAAGGAGCAACTTGAGAAAGGCCTTGTCACATGCATACAAGGTGAGAAGAACCTCAACGACCTTTTGAGTAATCAAAAGGAAGTTGTGGCCAAGGAGGGGATTGGGTTCGCGCCCAATCCCAAGAACAAGAAGAAGAATGACAAGACCAAACGACCCCCTCCTCTCAAGCAAACTTTTTTGAGGGAGGGAGAGGGTGCTTCCAAGGAGAAGAAGATCAATGCAAAGGGTGGCGATGCCAAGAAGGGCAATGCCACCCCTCCCAACAAAGCCGGCAATTTTAATACCTCTTATGTGTTATGCCGTGCTAGTGATGGGCACGTTTATGCCAAATTTGTTGGTTATCCTCATGAGTACATTGAATGGTCTATTTGGGTTCCTAAGACCCTTGTTACTAACATCAAAGGGCCCATTACAAAATGGGTACCTAAAACCAAGCATTGATCTCTTGTAGGTGTTTGCTTCCGGTGGAGGATCATGGTTGCTCGATAGTGGAGCTACAAATCATATGACCGGAAGCAAGGACTTGGTGGTGGACGTGCACAAGATTCCTTCTATGCCCACCAATGTCGATTGGGGTGATGCCTCGTTTTCTAAGGTATTGGGACTCGGCAAGGTTGTCATTTCTCATGATCTCACGATCGAGAAGGTCATGCTTGTTGAGTACCTTGCATACAATTTACTTTCCGTTCGTCAACTTGCAATCATGGGCTTTGCCACTTTCTATGATATTGATACCATGGCCCTCTTGTGGAGCAAGACTCTTAAAGTAGCCTTTGTTGGGCATGTCGAGAACGGTCTCTATGTGATTAACTTTTCGGAGGTACCCACTAAGACCACAACATGCCTAATGGCTAAAGTTGATGTGGGATGGCTTTGGCATCGCCGTTTAGCCCATGTTAATATGAGATCTTTGCAAAGTCTTCTCAAGGGGGACCATGTCCGTGGACTAACGAATGTTAGTTTTGCTAAAGATCGTGCTTGCAGTGCTTGTATCGAAGGAAAGCTACATGAAAAGGCTCACCCTCCCACGACTATCATCTACTCGAAGAGGCCTTTGGAGCTCCTTCACTTGGATCTCTTTGGGCCTCTATCCTTTGATAGTCTTGGGGGTAGGAAGTATTGCTTGGTTATTGTGGATGACTACTCAAGATATACTTGGGTGTATTTCTTCAAGAGGAAGAGCGAGACCCAACAAACCGTCATTGACTTTGCAAATGAATCTCAACGTCAACACAATGCAAAGATCTTGACAATACGAAGTGACAACAGCACCGAGTTCAAGAACTACACCTTGGATGAGTTTCTTAGTGATGAGGGGATCAAGCATCAATATTCTGCACCATACACCCCTCAACAAAACGGTGTCGCGGAGAGGAAGAACCGGACGTTGATGGATGCGGCAAGGACCATGATGGCGGAGTTCAAGTCTCCATACAACTTTTGGGCCGAAGCCATCAACACCGCATGTCATGCATCCAATCGGCTCTACCTCCGCAAGGGCTTGAACAAGACTCCATATGAGATACTCACCGGTAACAAGCCCAACCTCAAGTACTTTCGGGTGTTCGGGTGTAAGTGTTTCATTCTCAAGAAAGGTGTTCAGTTGTCTAAGTTTGAAGCTAGAGCTTATGAGGGCATATTTGTTGGTTATGCTACAAACTCCCATGCTTACCGTGTCCTCAATAAATCCACGGGACTTATTGAGGAGACGTGTAACGTGGAGTTTGATGAGAATAACGGCTCCCAAGTGGAGCAAAGTGGCACTTGTAATGTAGGTGATGAAATTCCTCCTCAGGCCATAAGAAGAATGGGTGTTGGCTTTATCCTACCCGTTGAGGAACCCCTTTAGCCGAAGGAGAAGGACAATGCTCCACTCAAGTGGAGCCATCACCAACCCAAGGCCCACACGCTTCCGACGAACAAAGTGAAGGCCCTCAACCTCATGAACAAGACCAAGGGCAATATCATGCTCAAGACGATGTTGACACTCCAAGTGATGTCCAATGTCAAGTTCTCTCCCCCGAGCAAGTTCAAGATCAAGAACATACTCAAGACGGCGCTCAAGATGATCAAGTGACCGCTCCTCAACTCACCCCCGAGGAGGAATTAGAGTGTCGTACCGCCAAGATTGCTTCCAAGCTCACCACCAAGGGTCATCTCATGAAGAATGTACTTGGAAGCATTGAAAAGAGGGTAAGCACTCGTAGACAATTGGCAAACTATTGTGAACATCACGCGTTTTTTTCGTGTGTTGAACCCCAAAAGGTATATGAGGCACTCGAAGATCCGGATTGGCTTAATGCCATGCATGAAGAACTCAACAACTTTGAGTATAACAAGGTGTGGACATTGGTGCCAAGGCCAACGGGGAACCACAATGTCATTGGGACCAAGTGGATTTTCAAGAATAAACAAGATGCTCATGGAACCATCATTCGCAACAAGGCAAGATTGGTGGCACAAGGTTACTCCCAAGTCGAGGGTATCGACTACGGTGAAACCTTTGCTCCCATTGCTCGTCTTGAATCCATTCGTTTGTTGATTGCTTATGCTTCTCATCACAACTTTAAGTTGCAACAAATGGATATGAAGAGTGTCTTTCTTAATGGTCCTATTAATGAGTTGGTTTACGTCAAACAACCCCCAGGGTTCGAGGATCCCTACTTTCCCGATCATGTGTACCAACTCGATAAGGCACTCTATGGCCTTAAAAAGCCCCACGTGCGTGGTATGACCACCTTACCGAGTTGCTACAAGATCGTGGGTTTGAAGTTGGGCTCATCGATCCCACTCTTTTTACTAAGAAGGTCAATGGGGAGTTGTTTGTGTGCCAACTATATGTTGATGACATTATCTTTGGTTCCCCTAACAAAGCTTTCAATGATGAATTTGCCGCACTAATGACCTCAAAGTTGAAGATGTCTTCCATGGGAGAGTTGAAGTTCTTTCTAGGTTTCAAAGTGAAGCAAAGAAGAGAAGGCACCTTCATCAACCAAGCCAAATACACTCAAGACATGCTCAAGAGATTCAAGCTAAGTGATGTCAAGCCGGCTTCCACTCCAATGCCCTCTAGATCAAAAGGTATATCGCTCCATGATTGGATCCTTGCTTTATCTTTGTGCGTCTAGACCGGATATCATGTTGAGTGTGGGAATTTGTGCACGGTTTCAAGCAGCACCTAAGGAAAGCCACTATGTGGCGGTCAAGCGAATCTTTCGATATTTGGCTCATACCCCAAACTTTGGCCTATGGTACCCGAGAGGAGCAAACATCAAGCTTGAGGGATATTCGGATTCCGATTGGGCGGGAGACAAAGTGGATAGGAAGTCCACTTCTGGAGGGTGCCAATTCCTTGGTTGATCTTTGGTAAGTTGGTCTTCCAAAAAGCAAAGTTGTGTATCTCTCTCGTCCATCGAAGCGGAGTATGTAGCGGCCGGTAGTTGTTGTGCACAACTCTTATGGATGAGGCAAACTTTGAAGGATTACGGTGTCATTTGTGACAAAGTGCCTCTTTGGTGTGACAATGAAAGTGCCATCAAGATTTCTCTCAACCCGATGCAACACTTCAAGACGAAGCATATTGAGATTCGGTATCACTTCATCCGGGATCACATTAGGCGAGGGGAGATCGAGCTCAAATACATCAACACTCATGATAACCTTGCAGATATCTTCACGAAGCCTTTGGATGAAGCAAGATTTCGCGAGTTAAGGCATGAGCTAAATATCATTGATTCAAGCAATGTGGCTTGAACCCTTGCACACCCCACCATACTCAACTTGTTATCTTGTTTAGGTGTAGGCATGGACATAGGGGGAGTGTTGTTCTCTCAATGAACTCTCCCTCCCCCCATTATGCATAAATCTATCAACTCTTTCACATTAGCCATTTTTTATGATACTTGTGCTTCAAAGACGAGTTTTGGTCATGGGCCCAAGGATAGTTCTTCGCGGTGCCATACCAATTGACTCAAACATAGGTGGCTCCGGCCACCGCCTTCTCCTTGGAGAGGTGGTGTCGCGTGGTTGTTTCTTGTTGTCGGTTCCCGTTCTGCCTTTGTGTTGTGCGTGTTCTTCTGTTACCTCTTGTGCTCAAGTTTCTTTGCGAAGACCCCTTTTTGCGTGTTTGAAACCAGCTTCTTCCTGAGTTCACGGTACTACCGTGGCATGCCACGGTACTACCGCTTTGAGAGGGCATGGTACTACCGCACCTGCGCGGCAGTAATTTTTTACTGCCGCCCAGGAGAGCGGTACTACCGCTCGTGCGTGGTACTTCCGCCGAGCGGTACTACCGCGATGATATGCGGTACTACCGCGCCGTCGCAGACGCGTGGGGGATAAGGACGGTCAGGGGGAGTTCTAACTCCCCCATACCCATTCGTCAGTTTCCCCACTTCGTCTCTCTCTCTCTCTCGCTCAAGAACGAGGGCCGGAGTCCCTCGCCGGATCTCCGCCTCCGGCTGCTCTTCTTCGATTCCATCCGGTGGGATCGTTCCCCACCACGTGCTCTTGCCATGGAACAAGGTCTTTCCCCAAATCCCTCTCTCTTTTGGTTGCTTTCCTTGCTTTAGGATTTGGGGAGATGCATGTGTTCTTGAGATTTTAGGCTAAATCTTTGCAAGAGTTGGATGTAGGAGGGTAGTAGAGTGTAGGAACTATACTTACTATGTTGTCTTGTGATAGATCTGATCAACTGTAGTACCACTGTGATTCCGCGGTCCTTCTGTTGGGGAACGTAGTAATTTCAAAAATTTTCCTACGATCACGCAAGACCATGGTGATGCATAGCAACGAGATGAGAGTGTTGTCTACGTACCCTCGTAGACCGAAAGCGGAAGCGTTATAACAACGCGGTTGATGTAGTCGTACTTCTTCCCGATCCAACCGATCCAAGTACCGAACGTACGGCACCTCCGAGTTCTGCACACGTTCAGTTCGATGACGTCCCTCGAACTCCGATCCAGCCGAGTGTTGAGGGAGAGTTTCGTCAGCACGACGGCGTGGTGACGATGATGATGTTCCACCGGCGCAGGGCTTCGCCTAAGCTCCGCAACGGTATATTCGAGGTGTAGTTTGGTGGAAGGGG
>LR880968.1:23268089-23292203 GCA_904067115.1 Aegilops sharonensis | reverse complement strand
CTTGCTCCTTTATATACGGGGGCAGGGGGCACCCCAGAACACACAAGTTGATCTACGGATCGTTCCTTAGCCGTGTGCGGTGCCCCCCTCCACCATATTCCACTTCGATCATATCGTCGCGGAGCTTAGGCGAAGCCCTGCGCCGGAGAAGTCATATCGTCGCGGAGCTTAGGCGAAGCCCTACGTCGGTGGAGCATCATCATCGTCACCACGCCGTCGTGCTGACGGAACTCATCCCCGACACTTTGCTGGATCGGAGTCCGGGGATCGTCATCGAGCTGAACGTGTGCAGAACTCTGAGGTGCCGTACGTTCGGTGCTTGGATCGGTCGGATCGTGAAGACGTACGACTACATCAACCGCGTTGTTATAACGCTTCCTCTTTCGGTCTACGAGGGTACGTGGACAGACACTCTCCCCTCTCGTTGCTATGCCATCACCATGGTCTTGCGTGTGCGTAGGAAATTTTTTGAAATTACTACGTTCACCAACAGTAGTAGCTTGTTCGTCTGCTTATGCTCCTGTTGTTGTGCTGGTATCATCTGTATTGAATACGAAGGTGTTGCTATGTTGGCATAGAAGATCCTCTCTGTTGTTCCTTTCCATGTCTGCATTGTTTCGCCAGAATGGAATTGGTTAGAGTGGAAACCGTTTTCATTAGGGAATGCATATATATTCAATAGGGATATACCTTTATCTTGCCATATTCATAGTCATCTGGTCGTGCTTTTCCGTCCCTTTTCATGTCTGCTCTAGCTATTTTCTTTAGGTCACTCTCTTTTAGGTGGTTTTCTTGCGGTAATGATGTCTTGTCCATTGTCTTTGCAATCTTGCGCATTTCTATTGTGCCGGTCGGCAGCAGCAGGGAGTCGAGGTACATTATTACTGGTCCCTGTGCCAAACCATTGAGATGCTTTTTCTTCTTTTCTTCCTGAGGCAACGACCTATGCTTATGACATATCTTGGCTCCTTCCTTAATACTTTCGACGATTACCTCGCAGAAATCCATCTTTGCCATCTCTGGATAGTCCAAGTCCTTGACCATAATGGCTTGTTTGCTGAAGGTACGGGACGTTTTTCCACAGACAACGTTGTGGAAAAAAATAAGGAAAAATATTTTAACTGATTTCCTGTTTGATTGTTCGTCATCTACTTTCACCAATTTTTGTAGTTCTTTAAACAGATCGTCATGATGGAAATCCATTTTCTTAAGGCCAAGTTCTGTGATCAGTTCTTGCATTGAAGTTGGGCTCTTCGCTGGCCTTGGTGCTGACATTTCCGTGCCGTTTGGGTATCCAAACACCTTGTGTATAGCTTCCTTGGTAATCTTGATTTCTTTCTGCTGATCAGCATCACCGAATGTTATTGTCATGCTTTCTTTGTCCAGGTTGTCGTAGATGTGTGCTGCAAGCGGTTTTGAGATGGAGCGCTTTATTTGGCATTCCTCTATGTTTCCAAACCCGGCCGTCCTAACATCTTGCCGGTGACGTTCTTCTAGTAAGTTCCATGCTTTATTGACCTGATCAAATGTTGCTCCTGCCTTGATTTCGCATTTGTCCTTATTTGTTGTTGCCTCATGTTCATCATCCGTTGGTGCTGCCAATTCTTTTCCACTTGTCTTTATCCTCTTTGTCCGCTTCTGTCTTGGTTTCACCTGTGTAGAAAAAGAGTGTTTTGTTATAGAGGATGGTTTGGTTTTCATGGGTGAAAAGCGGTAGGAAAAATCTGTAGAGAAAATGTGTTTTACATCATTGTTGTTGTCCTCTGCGGCGCCACCGTTGTCCCCTGCGGCGTCATCACCCTCTGTACGAATGAGATCATCATCATGTTTTGTGCCATCGTCGTCGTCGGCAGCATCACGCTCTGACTCTTTGCTGGCATCATCCTCGCCTTCTTCCAACCATTGTATTTTGTTTTTCTTCTTGGTTTTAGTTAGTTCATTCTTGACCCCTGCAACTGCTGGCGGGAGCACCATTAGAGGTCTTGGATGCTGCTGCTGCAAGGTAGCACTGTCGCTGGTGAGTTGAGTTTTGTCCTTTATCTTTTTTCTTTCTGTTCTAAGAGGAACGGCAGTCTTGGTTTCTGATGGCCTCTCTTTTTGTAGCTCCCTGCTCGAAGTTGGTGCTAGCACTTGCTCGGGTACTTCGTTGTCCATGTTCCGCTTCGTTCTTTTTTCTGACGGGTCAGGAGAGATGATTGGTTTTTTCTGATATGCACTATTAAGTTCAGACAAAATCGTTTCAATATCTCCTTTTGCACCTCCGTCACCTGCACGATGATTATGTAACAAAACGATTACATAGCAAAATCAAAATAAATGGGATATATTTATAAACCATGTCTTCTACGACTGGACAAAAAGAATCTGAAACTTAATCTACATAGATTCATAAGATATCCCTTTTCTTTCATTTCCTGAGCTAAAAAGGCGATCAATCCATTGTTTTCTTGTTATATCAAGTCTTCCTCCTAACTCTTGGTTTGGCCAATCAGTGATAGAAATTACGGTCAGGTGTGAGCAGTACGGCTGCTGTCAAGTCCATATCAGTGAGGGGAAGTCTTTTTTTATAGGAAGAAAAACACTACAAATGATATTCTGTAAATATAATTGTAAGGTTTAGAGGGTAAGATAAAATGGTCTCGAATGAATAATAATACACATAGTGTGTGAAAATTTTCATTGAAGTGTAATTTCCCAGGATTTTGTGGACGTAAGTGGTTAACTTATTGCTGCTGCTACATAGTTTTTTTATATGGATTGTGTGAGCCTTTTATAGTACCTTGCTGCACGGCAGGCAGTTCTGCAGGTACCCTATTTTCCTTATTACCATTCCTTGCTGCATAAAAATGCCCAGGCGTTAGCAGCAGTAGAAGCAAAATTTAATTTCACAGCAAAAAGAGGAGATGCATCCCGTGGACAAAAAAACGGCATTGTCAGAGAGGCACAGATTGTTTCACACTATAAGCACACAGCTAGATCTATTATTGGAGCACGGATGTTGATATGAGAGAGGCACATAATTTGAAACAGATACAATTAACGGATATATAGAATCTCGTGTAAATACCAGGTTTTGAATTTAAGGATGCTCTCATGGTTTGAATCTAGAGCGGTGTCCTAGATAGTTCTAGCATGCACAGTACGTTTTAGGCAAATATCTTGCGAGCATATTTCTGTGACGGGTGAGGGTAGCATCCTATTGCACGCGTGCCTACCTTATTTCAATTTTGCTAGAAAAGTCTAGACAGACTTTTTGGAAACACGATTTTGTGTGGCGGTTAGGGTTCATGTCCGTCAAAAAGGGGGGAATCGCTTTCATCGACCTGTGGTAATGGAATGTAATGGATTAATATTTTTTTACCTTCGATTGCTTGTGAGGGATTCGTCGCATCCATCGGCTTGTTTTTTTCCTTGCTCTCTGTTGGTATCTCCGCCGCGAGCATGGGTCGTCACCGTCAGTCGCCGCCGCCGCTGGGAGAGGTTTTTGATGCTTTCGCGGGCACCGACCGACTGCCTTTATCTCGAAGTGGATGGCGGCTGGTGGGTGAGGCGAACGCGATTTGGATTTTTGGTTGGTCTGCTGAATTGGACAATGGGGGCAGAAGGAAAGACGGGGGTGTTCAAGAGAGGGGAACTGGTGAAGTGTTCAAGATTTTTGGTGCGAACGCAAAAGCAAGAAAGTAGTGGAGGGAGAGAGGGAAATGGTCGAACCGTCTTGAATCTTCGATCGTCCGTCTGGACATCAAGATTGGTGTAACTTTCTGTGGGCTTTGATGGGCTTGTTTTTTTTCCTTGCTTGCTCAACTGCTGGAGCATTTTTATTTTAGTGTGGTGACATCCACGGTGGCCTGGTTTGGTGTTACCCAGAGTCACATTCGTGCCTGCGTGTGTTACAGACGTTTTCTATGACGTTCCATTGTGAGGCGCATGGAAGTGAGGCCACCAGCGCTCATCCTCCTATGGAAAAAGGGGAAGCGTCTCGGATCTTAGACCGTACGTTTGGACATCAAGAGTGCTGCATCTTTCTGTGTACTCCGATGAGCTTGTTTTTTGCTTGGCCTTCTTAACTCTTAGTCTATGGGATGTTAGCATTTTTTTGATTTTAGTGTTGTTGTGTGATGCACAGGGGCATGGTTTGGCGTTACTCAGAGTCACGTTTCATGGTTCTTTGTGTTTCAAATGATTCCGGTCGCCAGTTCAATCGGAGAGGCATGGACATGAACTCAAGGGAAGCATGTTAACGCATTGGTCAGAGTCTCCTTACCACGGGTGTATGCTTTTGGTATTTCCAAATGATTCCGTTCACTCGTTCTGTTGGAGAGGAATGGACGTGAATCCGGCGGAGGCAAGTCTTCTTATTAGCCAGAGTAATGTTTGTTCACGCGTGTGTTACGTGCATTTTCCCTGGCGAGTCACTGTGAGGTGCGTGGAACTGAAGCCGAGTTGGCATTGTGTTACTAATGCAACAGGCACGTTCCTGACGCTGCGTATATAAATGTTTTCCTTGTCAACTCGTTGCTTTGTTGTGGAGAGTCACGGTGCTGCGTTCCAGGGAGGCATTGTTTGATATTAGGGGGAGTCACGTTCGTGTATGCATGTGTTATGGACGTTTTCACTAAGGTGTCACCTGGAGACGCGTGCAAGTTAATTCCTGTATTTGTGTTCGAAATGATTCCGTTGACTCGATCAGTCGGAGAGGCACGGGCGTTAATCGCACAAAGGCACAGTTTGGTTCGAAGTCATGGTGAACACCCACTGTTTACTCTGTGAGGCACGGAATGGCCTATTAGAGAGACGTTGGTGTGGTATATTCTGTGCACGGTCATGGGTTGCAGGAAGGCAAGGCATGGTATCATGTATTTGTGTTCGAAATGATTCTGTTGAGTCGTTCAGAAGAAGAGGCACGGACATGAATGCCATGAGGGCATGGTTGGGTCTGTCGGAGCGTCACGTTTTGTACGTTTATTATGGAAACAAAGCGGAATGGGTTTAGATGTTAACGCTAAAAGTTTACTTTGCACAGTTGAGGTGTTTAAAAGCCTAAGCTCCTTGTTTTTAAAAGCCACGGCTTCGTGCTGAGTTGCGTGGAGCTTCTTTTACTAGAAGCACGGGCGTGAAGTGAATACAGCCACGTTTCTGTACCAGGTAGCGACATGACTTGTACACTGGCGATGGCGTGGATGTTTGTGGCAGTGTTAGGGGTCACAGGCACGGGTGTGAAGCTCTAAAAGGCATGCTACCGTATAATATAGAGTCACGCTCCCGTGTGTTTGTGTTCCGAATAATTCTGTCGACTCGATCAGACGGAGAGGCATGGGCATTCAGCCCACAAAGGCACCGTCAGGGTTCGTTCCTTGGTTGTTAGGCGCACAGACGCGTGGATGTAGAAGGCACGTTTTTCAAGCAAAGAACGCACATCACGATCCCACGTTTTTCAAGCAAAACGCGGACCTGAAGTCCGTATAGCCACGGTTCTGTACTAAGTAGCGTCATGAACGAGTCACCTGGAGTAAGATTTTTATATAAATACCATTTCAAAACAAAAAATGTCAATGGATAATGGTATGAATTCGACAGTAAGTTCTCTGGAATACAGACAGACGTACACAGTAAGTTAACTATGTTTGAGATGTTTTCTGTTGAATATGTACGGACCATTGGAAAGAAGTTGAGTGGTTGTGGTGTGGACGAACGCACGGGGAGACGAAATGATAGTACTGGTGTTTCCCAGGCATGCAGAGTTCGAGGTATTTAAGAGAGATTGGGAGAATTCGAGGCGCTGGTTACTCCTTTTGACCATCTGACTGGTGTGCGTATGTTATAAAAAGCTACCTACTCATCGAACACCCCACGTCCACAATTCTCCAGAGACAGGCACCTCTTTCTTGCTGGTAGCTCCTTGCTTTCGCCATGGCCGGTAAGAGGGGTTCTGGGTGTTCAAGCAACCAGGCAGCAAGGACAAAAGCCGCGGAAAGAAGGGAGAGGTGTCGCCGCTACGCCGTAGCGGCGGCAAGAATATCCTGCCCCGTTGCCCAGGTGTCGAACGATCTCTCGCGTGGATGCGATTCCTCCCACAAGCGCATTCTCCATGGAGACGATCTCGGGAAGATGGCAGTACATAATTCCTTAGCCAGCGACGACTTGCTCGATGAGCTAATTAAGCAGCAGCAGTTCATCGCTCGCTTGGAGAAGTTGCTGCAGCAGAGCAATGCCTCTGTGGAGAAGTCCACTTGTCTCATAGTTTGATCTGTGTGTGAGAATGAGAAGCTTCTCAACGAGCTCGACCGGAAGGATCAGGAGATGACCTCACCGAGGATGGCGTCCGGGAGGTCGCCGATGCGGTCCGGACCAGACTGCTCTTCTTGATCCTCGGATCCGGTAGGCGCACCCTCGCCGCTTCCAGCCGCTACCGCCAAACCACCAGAGGATGGCATCGCCGGTGGCGCGAGCTTCGCCCTCTTGGTGCATGGCGCACCGGAGTGGATCTCCATCTCCGTCTCCGCCTCCGCTGTTGCTATCGCGCTGCCTGCGAGCGCTGCTATATGTGGCGTGGATCTGAAAAGACCAAGGAAAAGGGTGTGTCTAGGGTTTCGAGACACCGTCCGTTCGCCTTAAATAGCCGGAGCCTGGTCTCGGGTCCCGAGCCAGAGCAGCGTCGCCGGAGGGGACGCCCGTCGGACCCTTGGGTTTCCGAAGCGGTGCCACGTGGCGTTCATACCCGAATACGAGGAGACACCCATCGAAAAATAACTGGGGACGGGAGGGAAGGGGAGAAGAGTGGAGGGATCCGTTCAAAATGATTCCGTTGACTCTATCACTAGGAGAGGCACGGTATGGCGGCCAGATAGGCATGCTTGAGTTTTACGTGGGGTCACGTTCGTGTGTTTATAGTGGAAACCCGCGGCAGCCTCCTCGTCCTTGATTCAGTGTTTCGGGTCACAGGCACGGGCATGTAGCGCTCAAAGGCATGGTCGGTGGTATTACATAGAGTCACGCTAGCCTGTGACTCTATCAAACGAAGATGCAGGGGCGTTTAGCCCATGGAGATGAACCTTTGTCTTACGCACAGCCACGGACGTTTACTCTGTGAGGCACAGATTGGCCTATAAGAGAGACGCTGTTTTTAAAAGCTTATTTCCTTGTATTTAAGAGCACGGACGTGCAGTCCATACAGACATTGTTCCGTGCTGAATTGTGTCACGCTTCTTTCTTGATAAAGGCGTCAACGTTCGTGGTTGTCTGTGTTTCATTGTCAAGGGTCACAAGCACGGGCATACAGCCCTCAAAGGCATGGCGTGCTATTATATAGAGTCACTCACAAAGGTTTTCTGATTGTATTCCGAATGGGTCGGTGGGCTCGGTCAAAAGGAGAGGCATGGACGTCAAGCCCTCGGAGGCATAGTTTGCTCTTACTCGGAGTCACGTTTGTGCGTTTATTACAGAAACCTAATAGATTCAGGCGACTGTCCTTGTTAGAATTGTTTTCGTTGTATGATTTTAACTCAAATCCACGAAGGCGACTTGATATTTTTAGTAGCACACGGTCCTTTACGCATGAAGACGACTTTCTGGGTGTCAGTGTTTCAGGTCACAGGCACGGTTGTCAAGCCCACAAATGCACGAAGGCGACTTTATATGTTTAGTAGCGTCAATGTCCTTTACGCGTGTCAGTGTTTCAGGTCACGGGCACGGTTATCAAGCCCACAAACGCATGACCTGTAATTATCCAGAGTCACCTTCGTGTCTCTTTGTGTCACCAGGAGAGGCATGGTCGGGATGCCGGGGGAGGCATGCTTGTGTTTTGCGCGGAGCCACGTTCGTGTATTGATTGTGGAAACCCAACGTTTCTACGAGCGTCTCCTCCTATTCGGGTGTGAACGACATGTGGCCTCGCTCCGGAAACCCAAGGGTCCGACGAGCGTCTCCTCCCGTGACGCCACTCTGGCTCGTCGCCCGAGGCCAGCTCCGGCTATTTAAGCCGGACGGAGTCTCGAAACCCTAGCCACACACTCTCCCCCCTCTGCCCGCCGCCAGGCCATCCATTCCTCTTGTTGCTCTCTATCCTGACCCTCTCCGCCATGGCTGATCAGGAGGAGACTACTGCGGAACCCAGTGTCCAGACACTGCAGGAGATCCAGGCTGGCGAGGGTTCCTCATCTATAAGTTCACTCCACTTCCGGTTCATTCGTTTTTTCTTTCCTTCGACTACTTGGTTTAGTTGTGAAACGTGAATAAGCCAGACGGAGTCTCGAAACCCTAGCCACATCCCCTTCGTCCTTTTGTCCGCCTCCAGGCCATCCAGTAATGTTGCTGTTCTCTATCCTGACACTTAGCCATGGCTGTGCAGAAGGAGACTCCTCCAGAGCGCCGTGTCCAGTCGCAGGAGAAGATCTCGGCTGGCGATGGTTCCTCATCTGTAAGTTCGCTCTCCTTCGGCTTCATTCGTTTTTTCTTTCTTTCGGCTACTTGATTTAGTTGTGAAACATGGATCATTGTGGTGAGCTTCATCCTAATGTTGATGAGGGTGCATCAACCTGACACCTTATCCTTTGACCAACTGAATAACCTGTTCAACACTGTGGAAGACTTCATCAAGACATCCGCGAAGTTGGACGACGAGAGCAGAGCCATCATTGCACGTCTTATGGATGAGAAGGTGCAGATCAAACTTGAGGGCGATAAGCTGAAGCTGGAATCATACGTTATGAAGAAACAGATCGAGGAACTTCGCGCCGAGCAACCAAAAAAGAAGTCTCGCCGGACTAAGTAGACAACAGCGACCCTGATCCTCGTATCTGACGCTATTAAGAAGTGCACTAAAAGTTTCTTATTTTGTCTTGTGTTACCTCGTGTCGTCAGTAACTTTGATAACAAATGTGTTTTGCTTTCCTGGGTCACGTTCTAGAGATGTTGTTTTTAAAAGCACGGACGTGAAATCTCTGCAGCCAAAGTTTTTGAACCAACCAGAGTCATGTCTTGTGCACACATGAAGGCGTGGACATTCTTGCCTTTCTTTGTTTCAATGTTTCGGGTCACAAGCACGGGCATAAAGAGCTCAAAGGCATGGTCGGTGGTATTACATAGAGTCACGCTCGCCTGTGACTCTATCAGAAGGAGACCCACGGGCGTTTAGCCCATGGAGATGAACATTTGTCTTACGCCTAGCCACGGGCGTTAACTTTGTGAGACACTGAATGGCCTATGTGAGGGACGTTGTTTTTAAAATCTTATTTCCTTGTATTTAAAAGCACGGACGTGAACTCCCTACGGACACGGTTCCATATTTGAGCTGTGTCACGCTTCTTTCTTGATGTTACGTATATTGTTCGATAAAGGCATGGACATCGTGGTTGTCTGTGTTTCAGTGTGAAGAGTCACAGGCACGGGCATAAAACGCTCAAAGGCGTGGCCAGTGGTATTACATGGAGTCATGCTCACGGATCAAGAGGGAGCACGGTCGCCTCTTCCTTCTGCTCCGATGACAAGCACACCACAAGAAGGCAGCGTCGCCGGCGAAGCCACTCTGGACCTCTTGGTACTCACTACTAGGGAAAACGTTATACACAGAGGTATAGCAGTAGCGTTGGTCAAAACTCGGCGCTAGCACTACTTAGTAGTAGCACTTGTTACAAAACAGTGCTACAACCATTGTTTTAGCAGTAGCGCGTCTTCATGGAAAAGCGCTACTACTAAATTTCGCTCACTAATGCCGGTAGGCTAGGAATAGTAGTAGCGGTTCTCCCAGAAGCACGCTACTGCTAAAAACATTGTAGCAGCGCGTTTATGCTGTAGAGCGCTACTGCTATGAAAAAGAAAATAAATAGAAAAATAAGTATAAAAGTAAATGAAAATGAAAGAAATAGAAAAAGGAGAAATGAAAAAAAGAGAATGTAAAGAAAACAAAAGAAAAATAAAAATAAAACAGCAAGGGATAGCTGTAGCGCGTTTCTCTCGAACACGCTATAGCTATCTTAGCTATAGCACGTTTCGGCAAAACGCGCTACTGCTAGTTTGACTCAAATCCCGGCAGCCCGCGGGCTCAAAATTTCGCTAAGTCCCCCCCCCCCTCTCTACTCCCCCCCTGTCCCCCAACTGCTCCATCGCCGCCGTCGCCCTGCCGCCTTCGACCACACCGCCACCACCCGATGCCGCCTTCGACCACACCGCCGCCGCCCGAGGCCGCCCCCTCGACCTCACAACCGCCGCCCGAGGCCGTCGTCGACCTCACCATCGCCTCCCTCGAGCTCACCGCCGCCTCCCTCGACCTCACCACCGCCGTCCGAGCCAGAGCCTGCCCTCGCCGCCGACCGTAAGGCTCTGCCTCTCCTATCCCCTACCCTCCTCTCTCACTCTGCTAGGGCAATTCATATATATGTTGATACTGTGTTGATGTTCATATAAACCCTAGGTGTTCATATGAACCCTAGATTTTTTTAGGGCAGTAGGCATTTTATAGCATTTAGGAAAAATGATTAGCAATTTTTTTAGGAAATTAGCTAGGGCAATTTTTATGAAAATGCCTAAACAGTAATTCCATTTAGCTTTAAACTAATAGAGGGTATATAAATAATAGTAGCATTTAGATTTAAATTAACAGAGGCTATAAACAAAAAACACTTAGCTATAAAAAAATATTTGGACTACGGACCTGAATTTGTTCCAAATTTCATTCAAATGAAATTTGAATTATTTGGACTATGGACCTGAATATTTTTGAAGAAATTGGGTGTAGGTACTAAGGTCTTGCTGTGGAAATTTTGGTGAGGTCAGAAGGGTTAGAGAAATTGTAGTTCCTAGACTTTTAGCTTTAGACAAAAAACAAAAGTATTTAGCTATAAATAAAAAACCGTAGCTATGGCATTTAGCTATAAACAAAAAACAGAATTGTTTTTCTTTTCAAAAACTTGGTCAAACTAATTGTTGCTATGTAAACAAAAAACAAGATTGTTTTTATATGATATATGTCATTGATGTTCATTTGCATATTCCATTATTGTTGATTATATCTTTCCATTGAAGTGGCCATGTTATATGAAAATTCCTCAATAGTGTTTGCTCACGTTATATCTTTTCATTGAAGTGGTTTGATTGTGCCCAAGTGGCTTTGTTGTTTCCAGGGAATGAAGCTGAGTGGCCTATGTTTTGCTGGAATGTTGATTCATTTCTGTTCCGGCAAATTTCAGGTTCTCGATTTGTCCACTTTTTAGCAAAGGTCATGCCAAAAAATTTCGTGAATTTCGGCATGACTTGTGCTACAAACTAGGACATATCGAGTGCCCCGGATTAGCCGCACCAGGAAGGAGTCAACGTTCCTGCAAAACAATAGGCCTTTTTTATGTCATTATTCATTTTATTAGGTCTAGAATTAATTGACTAGATTTAATCATAGGAAACATGGCTAGCAACAATGAAGGACAGGGTTCTGGTGATTGCGACGACGTCTACCGGGCGGCAGACGAATTTTTTAGCCTTGCCGACGATCAACCAATGTTGTTGTTGGGCCCACCGGTGGCATCGGGGACTGAGACCGACACGCAGACCGGTGCTGAGACTGAGACCGGCGCTGAGACTCAGACCGGCATCGAGACCGGCGCTGAGACTCAGACCGGTGCTGCCTCGGGGAGCGGAGCCGGTGTAGAACCGAAAGCAAAGAGGCAACGGCTTCCTAACAAACTCAGGACTACTAGACTGGTGGTCACGGAGGTGGACGACGGCAATTTTGAGCCAAAGGCGCTCGAGGAAGCGTGCTCGTGCTACGGCAATCAAATAGGCTGCATCGTACGGACAACCGCCACCATCAACGATGAGAAACTACAGAAGATAGAAAATATGAGGAGCTCCCTCCTAAAGAAGTTTCACCAGATATTCTTGTTCCCGGGCCGGCATGAGAAGTATTATGAAGATCCAGATGAGGACCCGGCAATGAAGAAGATAAACAAACACGCCATGACCAAGTTTAGCGACGCGTTGGCCGCCTAGAAAAATCGAGTGAAAGCAAAGATCACCGACAAGAAGGAACCCTACTCCGAGATTGTAAAGGATAATCCGACAATCACGGAAGAGTAGTTTCAAATATTCAAGGAGGTTTGCGAGGCCGAAGCTGACAAAAGAAAGTCTAAGTACATGAAGGGGCTTCAAGAGAGGAACATTGGGAGCCACCACCTCGGAAGCCATGGTTACGGCGGAAAGAGGTCCAAATGGGCCAAGGAGGACGCGGAAGCCGCGAGTCTGGGCATCCCAGACCCCTTGGCGGAGTTCACCGTCCCGCAGGAGCGTGACGTCCTCAGGGCCCGGCACCGTTGGGACCCAGTGAAGAAGGTTTACCAGACAAAACCGGTCATTACGGAGTTCATGAGACTGCTGGTAATTTTAGTTTCTGATCAATTCGACTGCACACGTTAGTCATATTTGTAAACGATCCTTGTGCCTTTTGCAGAGAGAGCAGCACAGGATTGCGGCCGAAAGCGACTCGCCGTCTGAGGCATTGGCGAGGCCCAAGTGGGACACTCCATTCAACCGGGCGTTGAACATATTGAAACGATAACTGGTGGATACTCGACCGTCGTATGGATGCGTGCACGGTGTAGGAGACAGCGCCACGTGGAAGAAGTACTACCGTGAGACCACGGAGGAGAGAAAGGAAAGACGGAGGTTAACTGAAGAAAACATCGACAAGAAGGTTCAGATTGCGGTTGAGAAGAAATCATCTCAGACAGTCGCAACAGCGGTAGCTGCCGCAAAATAGGTGGTTGCAGATTTGCCTACTTCCTTGGTTCCGGCCGTTTTCACTTGGACAAGGAAAAATCCAGAAAAAAATGCAGAGGACTTTCCCCTTGCTGACTTCTTGGGGAGCAGCTCGACTAGCGTTGCACCAGCACCTGCTCCCGCACCGGACATGCTCGGCGGTCCTTCTTCTTTGGTTGAGCTCGACGCCCTCACGGTATCTGTCACACCGGCCCCCTTGAATATAAATGTATAATCTCCCGTTTTCGTTGCCTTTCGGATGTCGCACGTCGCAGACTTTTTTTGCAGGCCGACGAAACCCCGTGCACCATATTGTACACCATCGGCGACCAGAAGGTGGACGTGGGGAAGGCGACGATAATGGAGCCGAAGGAACCATTGTTCCACAGCCGGCCGATCCCCCCAAACGTTTTCAAGGTTTCCGTGGCCAGTGTCAAACCGGGCCACGAGAATTTGCCTCTTCTAATACTAGTGGGGGATGACGACGAGACCCCGCGGCGGCTTGGTGATTGTTGCAATGGGTGGGTCCTGTTGTGGCCAAAGAGTCTGCTTCGTCTGGAGGCAGCCGGGAGCACACCCACGAGCACGCAGCCTCAGCAAGGTATGAACATCAACACCCCACCTACCCAATTAGCGTCAGGTGTCGGGTTGGGTGATAGCGGATGGGGTAAGGAGGAGGCTCCATTAGTCGCTGACAACGTCACCATGGATGAGGATGAGGATGACGATGGCGCTGAACAGTATGTCTATACTGGCGCCTCCTCAGGGTTTGAGCGTCATGAGTCGGTGCCTGAATTGCCATCTCAACGTATTATGGACGACCTTCCGATAGTAATGAAGTCTAGGAAGAGAGCGAGGAAAGGCAAAAAAGCTGATTCTATGATCCAGCCGCCTCAGTAGCCTCGGCTTCAGGACCGTATAGATATCCCCGATGCGGATAAATGTCATATCCCCGGTCAACCAATCCTTCCTGTAACAGCGCTACGGGCCAGATTCTGCGATCTAAGGAGACTTCATGACGATGTGATGCGGGTAGAGAAAGGCATCATCGCCTCGAAAGATCCAGGATACCCACTCTACGTGGTTAACGTTCCGCGGCAAATGTCGTACGTCGACTGCTTCCCCGCGGATAAGTTCTTCCTCTGATTCGATTACATATTAGAAATGTTTCACGTGAAGAAGCTGGATTTTACGTTTTTTCTGCCTTTATGCCTTGCACATGAACTACATCATCGGGGTTGAGCAGATACCTCATATCTGTGTCGCTGACCCGTACTACATGCACGAGGACTTCTTGGGAGTCTGCGCAAAGCACAGTGAATACGCGAGGAATTACATCGTCAGTTTCATGCTCGCCAATAAGGACAAGGAGGCGATTCTCATGCCTTATCATCCCGTGTAAGTCATCCACGCTGCTATCCTTCCTTCAATTTCAATCATTCATTTGCACGGTGGAGGCTAATTAATTTGAGGTGTACTTATTTTGTGCAGCGGCGGGCGCGCCGTCCTCATCATCCTCTACCCCCGATTCTCCCACGCTCTTTACTTGGACTCGTCGAAGAACATTCACAAAAAGGATTACACCCACATCAAGGATGTTCTCGACAGTGCTATGTTTTACTACCAAGCAAGGGGTGGAGAGGTCAGGGACAAGAAGAGAAGGGGCGGCAAGGTCGCCTTCACCCATAAGACCGACTTCTGCTGCATCTAGCAACCGAACGATTCTCTTAATGATGGATTATATATCCTACACCACAAGCTGGAGTACAGACGGGATCACCAGAACCTTTGCATGTCACCTAGATCCGGCGATGCCCATATTCTGCAATGGGCAAAGGACATAGGAGATATCAAGGATCATTGACTTCGAGTTGAGTTCTATAACATCCAGCGCGAACTTGCCCAAATCATCATGAAGGAGGTCGTCAGAAAAATAGGGATGTTCTACGGAGAAGGACAAATGTCGCGGGAAGACGCCCGAACATGGATAGCCTCTCAGCGTCTCGACATGAAGCCTTTCACTAAGCTCGAGGACTATCTCCCTGACATGGATGGATGGCACGACATGGTGGAGTGATTGTCGATGACAATGTGTCCGTTTAGTCCGTGCTTTCTGTATGACAAAACTTTGAGTTATGCACGGTGAAACTTTATTTGTGATGTAATTAAACCGTCCTCCTCCTCGACTAGCGAAAATCACTCTAGTTAGGGCATTTTGGGTACGATGAACTTTGTTATTTATGCTTATGATATGTTGTTTCTATTTTTGCCAAGTCTGTCTCTTTCTGTTGCTCAACTATATATGTTGCATATCATCGACTCATGTGACGATGCAGGTGCATAGATCATAGATGGCGAAGAAGTGCTACACCAGGAGTATATATACGATGAGTGGCCGGAGTGTCAGGCCCAGGTGTACCGGTTTTCGGTTTTCGAGTGACAGGCAGTAGTTAGTTTAGGTTCACACTAATGCGAGAGAGGGATACGAACTCATGTACTCAAAGTGATAGCTCTTCTCGTGTATATCATTGTTCAGATAGATGACGATGTATTTGCAAGTAATCGAGACTTGTATCGCTATTTTCGAGATGATGACGAGAGACCACTTTGTGTTGGATGATGATTATGATGATGACATGATTTGATGAGACTAACTGTATGTATATGCTATGATTACATTCGTATGTGTATGATATGCTAAAGATTATTGTATAAAGCCTATTCAAATACAAAACAACTATGTAGGGGAAAAAACTAATAAAACTAGTAGTAGCGAGGGGGGGAAATTTAGCAGTAGCGCCGCCTTACCAGTAGCGCTTCCTTGTAGAGAGCGTTGCAGATAATATCAGCAGCGCCCTTTTATAAAGAGCGCTACAGCTATTCATGTATAGCAGTAGCGTGGGACAACAGGCGCTACTGCTATACGTTAGTTGTAGCGCCTTATTAGTAGCGCCGGTCCCCGCGCTACTGAGAGGCCTAAAACCCGCGCTGCTGCTAGGTTTTTCCCTAGTAGTGACTACGAGCAGCGCATTCCATCTCCACCTGCATTGCTGCCGTGACGCCGCCTACGACCATTGTTCGGTGAGGTGGATCTGGAAGAGGCACGACAAGAAGCCGATGGAGGCATACTTTAATATTAGGCAGAATCACGTTCATGCGTTTATTGCGCAAACCGTACATTTCATTAGTTGCACGGGCTTGAAGTCTCTGCAGCCACGGCTATGTGCGTTTGTGACTTTCTGTATTTCAGTGATAAGGGTCGTAGACACTAGCGTCAAATCCACAAAGGCATCGTGTGGTATTATATAGAGTCATGTTCGCCTGTGTCTGTTCTCCGGATGATTCCGTCGACTCGTTTAGACGGAGAGGCACGGACGAGAAGCCCATGGAGGCATACTTCAGTATTAGGCACAGTCACGTTCGAACGTTTACTGCACAAACCGGACACGAGATAGACACTTAGGTTAGGTCTTCACTGTGCACGTACAAAAAACACAAGAGCTTAAAAGAGGAGGAGGAGAAGATCTCAGAAAAAAACGAAGATGAGGCATAGTGCAAGGAAATAATTCCAGATGTCACCACTGGCGCGCGTTTTTTAAAAGCACGGGCTAGCACTCTCTGCAGCCACGGTTATGTACGTTTGTGACTCTCTGTGTTTCAGTCATTAGGATCACAGGCACAAGCGTCAAATCCACAAAGGCATCGTGTGGTATTATATAGAGTCATGTTCGGTTGTGTTTGTGTTCCGAATGATTCAGTCGACTCATTCAGACGGAGAGGCACGGACGAGAAGCCCATGGAGGCATACTTTAGTATTAGGCAGGGTCATAATCATGCATTTATTACGCATGGTCGATTGTATTACATAGAGTCATGCTGGCCTGTGAGACTCGACCAGGCGGAGATGCACGGGCGTTTACTTTGTGAGGCACGGAATTGCCTATACGAGAGACACTGTTTTTTAAAGCGTGTTTCCTTGTATTTAAAAGCACATACGTGAAGTCCATATAGACACGGTTAAGTACCGAGTTGCGTCACGCTTCTTTCTTGATAAAGGCGTCGACGTTCGAGGCTATCTCTGTTTCAGTGTCAAGGGTCACAAGCACGGGCATACAGCCCTCAAAGGCATGGCGTGCTATTATATAGAGTCACGCTCAAAGGTTTTCTTATTGTATTCCAAATGAGTCGATGGACTCGGTCAAAAGAAGAGGCACGGGCGTCCAGTCCACGGAGGCATGGCTTTTTCTTACCCAGAGTCACATTAGTGCCGCCGCTATTCGGGTGTGAACGTCACGTGCCACCGCTACGGAAACCCAAGGGTCCGACGGACGTCTCCTCCGTTGACGCCGGTCTGGCTCGTCGCCCGAGGCCAGGCTCCGGCTATTTAAGGCGGACCGAGGGGGTCTCGAAACCCTAGCCACACCCTCTTTCTTGGACGGTCCAGATCCACGTCACATAAAGCGGCGCTCGCAGGCCGCGCGATCCCAGCAACGGATACGGAGATGGAGGTTCACTCCGGTGCCCCGAGCACCAAGAGGGCGAGGCTCGCGCCACCGGCGACGCCTTCTTCTGATGGTTTGGCGGTAGCGGCTGGAAGCGGCGAGGGTGCGCCTACTGGATCCGAGAATCAAGAAGAGCAGTCTGGTCCAGACCACATCAGTGACCTCCCGGACGGTGTCCTCGGTGAGATCATCTCCCGTCTGTCCACTAAGAAAGGAGTTCGTACTCAAAACATCGCACGTCGTTGGCGCCCTGTTTGGCGCGCCGCTCCTCTGAATCTGGACTGCCGTGAGATCCCTGTCCCACGTCTTTTTAACCCTCTAGATCAAGTACATTTCGAGTTGGTCACCGCGTACTCCGCCACACCGGAGGAACTCGTCCGCGTAACACTCACTGGAACTTTTTTTAGAGGAGAACATGTCAGTGAAGATAATTCGTATGATGATTCGTACCTTCCAGAGACCATCCTCTCCAGCCGTCAGAGTGCAGTTCACCGCCTCTGCATTCCGGCGTCCTACCTCCACTGCAGGCACTCCACAGTCGACGCCTGGCTTCGATCCCCAAGACTGAACAATCTCCAGGTGCTCGAGTTTTACTACCTGTTCCCGCCATGCTTGAGAGAATAGGACATAGGGCCATTCTCATGCCCTTCGCTCATGCCATCACCACCAGCATTAAACCCTCAGATTTCCTCCTCTCTCCAAACCATCGCCTTTGCTCTTTGCAAGTTACCAGACAATTATGTACGGGCGCTTAAACTACCACTGCTCAGGAGACTCTCGCTAGTAGATGTTGATGTATCAGACGTCTCATTACAAAGCATCATCAGCTCTACGTATCCTACACTTGAGTCTCTGCTGCTTGTTTGGACAGTCAGGTACCATTGCATCAGAATAAACTCACCTAACCTTATGAGCATCGGCATTTCTGGTATCTATGGGAAAATTGTTATAGAAGATGCCTTGTCATTTCAACGGTTGCTCTATGATGGTGATTGCAAGAAGTTGCGGATAGTTATCACCTCTGCACCTAAACTGCAGGTCATGGGCAAATTATCTAATATTTTCTCTGAATCCGGCATCACAAATGACCGTATAATTATTCAGGTACTGACTTTCAACAATACTTTCACCTCCATTCATTGGTACAAACAAGTTCCATGCAATTCAACCTTTACTCTACTAATATTATATTTTATTCCACTTGAAGTGTTTGCCGACGGTCAGCACATCCACAACAGTTCATTCTGTCAAGACGTTGTCTATCAGCATGGATTATGACCTGCACGCAGTCTTTTCCTTCGTGCAACACTTCCGAAGCTTGGAGAACTTGTATATCGAGGTGATGCTTCTCACACAAATTGTAAACACATACCATGCATGGTGTAGAACTCCATTCAACCAAAAAAAATCATCACTTACATTTGTATGTAATGGACAAAGCTTTATATACTCATGGACAAGTATTAGGACAAAACTAAAAAAAAGCTTTTATCACAGCAGAGGTTATAGAATTATTCCTTCACTTGCTCTCCCAGCAGAATCACTCTTTATGGAGCTTAACCATTTCAAATCTTCATGTTTATTCAGGAAATAGCCTCTAATGAAGAAAGTCTTGCGAACGACTGTTCTTGCAAGCACCATCATGACGTTCGTTTGAAGTCATTGTCGCTGGAAAGCTATGTTCAATGCGAGAAAAGCATTCGATTTGCGACATTCTTTATTCTCAACGCAGCACAGCTGCAGACTATGAGGATAAAGTTTCTTCGTCGGGAAGACTTCACGGAAGAATTCTACAAACAGCAACAAGACGTGCTTCAGTGGGACAAAAAGGCTTCTAAACATGCTTGCCTTAGGTTGTCGCCAAGTTGCAACCACGGGAACTTGGATCTAAGGCACGCATGCGTTGAGCACCTGGACTTAAAGGATCCATTCACTTGTAAGTGCTGAAAACAGTCTTGGAGTGAGATGTTGCCGCCACTTTCCAGTTTGGAATTTACGTAGGTGTGCTAAAACAATGCCCGTACCTTTTTGCTCAATATGTAACCTTGCCAACAGTGAACACGGTATTTCGGTCTATGGCTAAACGGTCTTTTGCTCATGCCGTACATTTCATTAGCTGAACGGGCTTCAAGTCTCTTGCAGCCACGGCTATGTACGTTTGTGACTGTCTGTGTTTCAGTGATAAGGGTCATGGGCACGGGCGTCAAATCAGCAAAGGCATCGTGTGGTAGTATGTAGAGTCATGTTTGCTTGTGTCTATTTCCTGAATGATTCCGTCGACTCATTTAGACAGAGAGGCACGGACGAGAAGCCCATAGAGGCATACTTTAGTATTAGGTAGAGTCACGTTCATGCGTTTATTGCGCAAGCCGCACATTTCATTAGCTAAACGGACTTCAACTCTCTGCAAACACGGCTATGTACATTTGCGACTTTCTGTGTTTCAGTGATAAGGGTCACATGCACGGGCATCAAATCCACAAAGGCATCGTGTGGTATTATATAGAGTCATGTTCGCTTGTGCTTGTGTTTGTGTTCCGAATGATTCAGTGAACCACGGTTTGTCAGCAAACACACAGACGATCATGCCTGTCACACGGGCACGACCATGGCAAGCGCACGGTTTTCCACGTACCACACAACGGTCGTGAAGTGATACGACGCGCACTGTTCTACATGCCACGCAGGATTCTTACACAGCAAACGCCGTGAACCTACTGCCAGGCACTATATCCATTTGTGAAACAGAAACGCAAACACGTTCGCCTGAGTTTCATGTTTCAGTCATTAGGATCACAGCCACGGGCGTCAAATCCACAAAGGCATCATGTGGTATTATATAGAGTCATGTTCGCTTGTGTCTGTTTCCCGGATGATTCCGTCGACTCGTTTAGACGGAGAGGCACGGACGAGAAGCCCACGGAGGCATACTTCAGTATTAGGCAGAGTCACATCCATGCTTATCACATACAAATAAATGTGGGCTATCATACATATTCCCGCCTGAACCCAACGTACATGAAAACAGTGGCGCCCTGGGTCAACGACTGCTTGAAAAAAAATTGCAATAACAGAGTCACGAACTGTGACTCCATTCCAGATACAAAGTGCCTCTCATTAGGAACCATCATGCCTCCCCTCAATTTGCCTCCCCCGACGTATCGACCATGCCTCTCCTGCTACAACGACCGTGCATCTAATAACATCATCACCGTGCCTCTCCTAAAGACACACCCAACCATATCTGATTAAACATGTGATTACAAAATTAAAACACAGAAGCACGAGCATGCTTTTCAGCATGTATAACCGTACCTCACAAAAAGTACGTGAGGCAGGATAGGCACGTAAAAGACTCCGCTCGGAGGCAGCACAGTTGGAAAACTATAATGGGAGGCAGCTGGACGAGTCAAACATCTCGTGTCCCCATAACACCTCGGAATGCACGCACACCATCTACAACCAGCATTCATTCCATTTCGCAGAATAAAAAATAAAACTCATTACTACTATTGCTCTCTCCCGTCTCCTTTATATTTTAATAAGCTCTGACTCCCTCAGCCACATCACAAATCATTTGCCTTCTCCGTCGCCTGCTTCTAGGGTTCGTGCTTCTTCTCCGTCTCCTGCTTCTAGGGTTCGTGCTTCTAACCCGCACACAATCGATTAATTTCTCAGCCATGCTTCTGTTGGGGAACGTTGCAGAAAATTAAAAATTTTCTACGGTTTCACCAAGATCTATCTATGAGTTCATCTAAGCAACGAGTTACGAGAAAGAGTTTGCATCTACATACCACTTGTAGATCGAGTACGGAAGCGTTCGAGGGAGTGGTGATGATGAAGACGTTCCCAACGTGATTCCGATCACCGATGACCAAGTGCTGAACGGACAGCACCTCCGCGTTCAACACACGTACGGGACGACAGCGTCTCCTTCGTCTTGATCCAGCAAGGAGGAAGGAGAGGTTGAGGAAGACAACTCCAATGGCAGCACGACGGCGTGATGCAGATGGAGGGACTGTTCTCCGGCAGGGCTTCGCCAAGCTCACGCGGAGGAGGAGAGGTGTTGGGGAGGGGAGGGGCTGCGCCTTCAATGGTGTGTGCAGCCCTCCCCTCCACCCCTCTATTTATAGGGGAAGGGAGGAGGGGGCCGGCCCCCTCTAGATGCATCTAGAGGGGGGGGGCGGCGGCCAAGGGGAGGGGGCTTGCCCCCCAAGCAAGGGGGGCGCCCCCCTTAGGGTTCCCCCCTCAACCGTAGGCGCATGGGCCAAGGGGAGGGGGTGCGCCCAGCCCACCAGGGGCTGGCTGCCTCCCACGCAGCCCAAGTGGGCCCCCAAAAGGGGTGGCCCCTCCCGGTGGTCCTCCGGAACCTTTCCGGTGGACCCTCCATAAAACCGATATGACCCGAAACTTTTCCGGTGTCCGTTTGACGACTTCCCATATATAAATCTTTACCTCCGGACCATTCCGGAACTCCTCGTGACGTCCGGGATCTCATCCGGGACTCCGAACAACATTCAGTAATCACATACAAGTCTTCCTATTAACCCTAGCGTCACCGAACCTTAAGTGTGTAGACCCTACGGGTTCGGGAGACATGCAGACATGACCGGGACGCTCTCAGGTCAATAACCAACAGCGGGATCTGGATACCCATGTTGGCTCCCACACGCTCCTCGATGTTGTCATCGGATGAACCACGATGTCTAGGGTTCAAGCAACCCCGTATTCTATTCCCTTTGTCAGACGGTATGTTACTTGCTCGAGACTCGATCGTCGGTATCCCAATACCTCGTTTAGTCTCGTTACGGGCAAGTCACTTTACTCGTACAGTAATCCATGATCCCGTGACCAGACACTTGATCACTTTGAGCTCATTATGATGATGCATTACCGAGTGGGCCCAGTGATACCTCTCCGTCATACGGAGTGACAAATCCCTGTCTCGATCCGTGTCAACCCAACAGACACTTTCGGAGATACCTGTAATGCACCTTTATAGTCACCCAGTTACGTTGTGACGTTTGGTACACCCAAAGCATTCCTACGGTATCCGGGAGTTACACGATCTCACGTTCTAAGGAAGAGATACTTGACATTTGGAAAAGCTCTAGCAAAACGAACTACACGATCTTTGTGCTATGCTTAGGATTGGGTCTTGTCCATCACGTCATTCTCCTAATGACGTGATCCCGTTGTCAATGACATCTGATGTCCATAGTCAGGAAACCATGACTATCTGTTGACCAACGAGCTAGTCAACTAGAGGCTCACTAGGGACGTATTGTAGTCTATGTATTCACACGTGTATTACGATTTCCGGATAATACAGTTATAGCATGAATAAAAGACAATTATCATGAACAAGGAAATATAATAATAATGCTTTTATTATTGCCTCTAGGGCATATTTCCAACAGCTTCTCTCGTAGATTGCTGGCCGTGGGTGCTTGCCATTTGTTGGAATCTGGGCCCGCCATCGCTTCTTCATAGTTCGAAGGTTCACCGTTGTCTAACAACATGATTTCCAGGACAGGGTTGCCGTACCACTCTGGTGCGGAACGTGTCCTTGTGGACCTACGAGGTTCAGTAGCAACTTGATCCGAAGTACCTTGATCATCATCATGAATTTCCTCTTCAGTTGGTGTAGGCATCACATGAACATTTTCCTGAGCTGCACTACTATCCTGTTCAAGAGGTAGTACTTCATCGAGTTCTACTTTCCTCCCACTTACTTCTTTCGAGAGAAACTCTTTTTCCAGAAAGGTTCCGTTCTTGGCAACAAAGATCTTGCCCTCGGATCTTAAGTAGAAGGTATACCCAATGGTTTCTTTAGGGTATCCTATGAAGACGCAATTTTCCGACTTGGGTTCGAGCTTTTCAGGTTGAAGTTTCTTGACATAAGCATCGCATCCCCAAACTTTTAGAAATGACAGCTTAGGTTTCTTCCCAAACCATAATTCATACGGTGTCGTCTCAACGGACTTAGACGGTGCCCTATTTAAAGTGAATGTAGTTGTCTCTAGAGCGTATCCCCAAAATGATAGCGGCAAATCGGTAAGAAACATCATAGACCGCACCATATCCAATAGAGTGCGATTACGACGTTCGGACACACCGTTACGCTGAGGTGTTCCAGGCGGCGTTAGTTGTGAAACGATTCCACATTTTC
The DNA here is from genome assembly GCA_904067115.1 of Aegilops sharonensis. NCBI lineage: Eukaryota > Viridiplantae > Streptophyta > Magnoliopsida > Poales > Poaceae > Aegilops > Aegilops sharonensis. The sequence goes on along the minus strand of LR880968.1, from coordinate 23,268,785 downwards.
TTAAGTGTGTACCAAATTCGTGACTTAAATATTCTCCTCCACGATCTGATCGTAAGAATTTTATCTTTCGGTCACGTTGATTCTCTACTTCATTCTGAAATTCCTTGAACTTTTCAAAGGTCTCAGACTTGTGTTTCATCAAGTAGACATAAACATATCTACTCAAGTCATCCGTGAGAGTGAGAACATAACGATATCCTCCGCGAGCCTCAACGCTCATTGGACCGCACACATCGGTATGTATGATTTCCAACAAGTTGGTTGCTCGCTCCATTGTTCCGGAGAACGGAGTCTTGGTCATCTTGCCCATGAGGCATGGTTCGCATGTGTCAAATGATTCATACTCTAAAGACTCCAAAAGTCCATCAGCATGGAGCTTCTTCATGCGCTTGACACCAATGTGACCAAGGCGGCAGTGCCACAAGTATGTGGGACTATCGTTATCAACTTTACATCTTTTGGTATTCACGCTACAGACATGTGTAATACTACGCTCGAGATTCATTAAGAATAAACCATTGACCATCGGAGCATGACCATAAAACATATCCCTCATATAAATAGAACAACCATTATTCTCGGATTTAAATGAGTAGCCATCTCGCATTAAACGAGATCCAGATACAATATTCATGCTCAAACTTGGCACCAAATAACAATTATTAAGGTTCATAACTAATCCCGTAGGTAAATGAA
>LR880968.1:23224451-23262443 GCA_904067115.1 Aegilops sharonensis | reverse complement strand
CGTGTCAACCCAACAGACACTTTCGGAGATACCTGTAATGCACCTTTATAGTCACCCAGTTACGTTGTGACGTTTGGTACACCCAAAGCATTCCTACGGTATCCGGGAGTTACACGATCTCACGGTCTAAGGAAGAGATACTTGACATTTGGAAAAGCTCTAGCAAAACGAACTACACGATCTTTGTGCTATGCTTAGGATTGGGTCTTGTCCATCACGTCATTCTCCTAATGACGTGATCCCGTTGTCAATGACATCTGATGTCCATAGTCAGGAAACCATGACTATCTGTTGACCAACGAGCTAGTCAACTAGAGGCTCACTAGGGACGTATTGTAGTCTATGTATTGACACGTGTATTACGATTTCCGGATAATACAGTTATAGCATGAATAAAAGACAATTATCATGAACAAGGAAATATAATAATAATGCTTTTATTATTGCCTCTAGGGCATATTTCCAACAGCTTCTCTCGTAGATTGCTGGCCGTGGGTGCTTGCCCTAAGCTTCCCATCACAACCCATCTGCCTTATCCGTCCGCCTACTTCTAGGGTTTGTGCTTCTTCCCCGCACGCAGTCTCATTTCAAACAAGTTATTGTAGAGTTTTTATTGGGTCTCTTGATTAACTTCTAAGGTGTGCTTCTCTCGTAGATTTGCTAGCCATGTGTGCTTCCCTAAGCTTCCCCTACCCCAATCTCCGTTCGTCAACCCTCGTTCTTCTTTTCTCCTAGGTAAAATGCATATGCGTAAGCAGCATGCTCCGATTCGTATTTACGTTTTACGTTTTATTGAAGCATCAGATCCGGTACAACAACTTCATTCTCTAAAGGAATATAAAAACCATTTGAAAATCTAAACAAGTGTTCTAAACTCTGTCATACTGCTTTTCTGGAAAGAGTAGATGAGAAGATTTATGGTAAATTTGTAGTTGTTGTCTACCTTCTTACGGATATTTTTAACATGGCTAACATAGTTGAAGCTAGTCATTGTCTACCTTCAACGTTGAAGCTTGTTTTAAATTTTTTATTATATTCTTGTTTTCTTAACAAAGTTGTTCTGAATTATTTAGGTATGATTTGCCCTACCTGCCGCCAACCAGGCTGCCCTTGCGAACCACACCCTGAAGTTCTCCAGGAGTTTGAGGTTATTCTTGATGAAAATTGCTGGAGCCACATGGTTAGTAAGCATCACTAACATATTAGTTGCTTACAACACACAGTAGAAATCGTCACTGTCACTCATACCCCCTTGCACCTACACTAGGTTCCCCTGCTGTCACTTCTTCGCACCTGCCTTGTGTTTTCATTTTCCATTAGTTTGCCTGCCTATGCCCTAATTAATATAGTCCATTAGTTTTGCCTGCCTATATGCCTTGATTACAATAGTGCATCTTCAGTTCTAATTAAAATTAGTCAACATATGCCAAAAATATGTATCCATTAATTTAGAATATCGTTATGTTGTTATCTGAAATTGTTATCCAATTTAAGAAAACTTTTAACATTAGTAGTAAGTGAGTTCAAATTTATACTTACTGGTTGTTATTTTTACTATTTTTTCCAGTATGTACCTTGTAATGTCAGAGCTTTTCTCGCTGAATACATTGACAAGAGGAAGAAAGAAGCAAGAAAATTGCGTAAAGAGCAGGTAGAGCCAGCCCTTCTTACACATGAAGGAAGGTCTTACAATGCTTTGTTTAAGCATAGGGCGAACTACACAAAGTTCTGCGGTGGTGAGTGGAACACCTTTGCGTATGATTATGATCTTCGTGCTGGAGACCGCATAGAATTTGAACTACCAGACGAGGGTCTCAATCTCGAAATACAAACATATCGGGATGACAAAAGGCTGCTTCCATTACCCCACGTTGGTAGGTATTTAATATTACAAACCTATCTTCTTTTGCTGTATTTTTATATGCAGGCATCGAACTCAATAATATTAACCCGTGTTGCATAAAACTTTATCTAACTTTAAAATCTTGTTCCTTTTCTAGCTCTCGACGACCTTTCTGATGACGATTTCGACCATGTTCACTGTTGTGTCTACTCTAAAGATATTGAGCTTACCTACGACCAGACACAATTCTTTCTGCAACGCCTTTTTGGAGATACTTTCATCCGTTGCCGTCCATTTGTCCACGTCTTGACTCCCACTAACACCAAAGACTATGTCATGGTTGGTTACATCTGTCCTTGTTAAAATACCAAACGTATTTTGCTCATATGAAATATAAACAATACTGACGTAATATTGCTTATATGTAAAATTATAAAGAACCTATTTATTCAAACCTAAAACAACAAAACTTTTGTTGTTCTCTTACTATGTTGTTTTATCTGTTTACACACAAACCTGAACATGCCAGGAATTATATTACTTTCAACATGGAATTTCTTAATGTTTGCGCACTCACCGTATTCAGCCATTCTTTTATTTATTGTCCAAGTGACAAATCAAAGGTTTTAATTTCTATTAAATTTCGATTTCTTCTAGAAAATTCCAAGGAGTGTTGTCTCGACAGTAAAGAGATGGGTGGACATGCCAACCAATGGCAGTGTGACCCTTGAAGCTCCTGATGAACCTACCCATGCCATCACTCCTTCGTCGTACTACATCTCAAAATGATGGCAGGATGGTAATAGAAAAGTCTTCTTTCAGAGACTTCATATCAGCTGCATCCTTTGTTGAAAAGAACATTGTTCTAATCACCTTCATAGAGCGCCATGACCGTTCTGTGTCGATCATCATTCAGCGCATTCTGTAGATTCCGTCGGAACCAACACCTAAAATGGAAGCAAGCAGTGTATCTCCTAGGATGCCAGCGCTCATTTCACGATGATGCCTCAAGCAGCTAAACATTGGTTACTATAAGTTTGCTAGTTAGGATGGTAGAGTAATGTAACTATTTTGGACCATGTGCTTGCTTGAACTATCGGAATGATCTTTTGCAACTTATGTAGCTCTTACGGACACTCAACTTGCTGTTTCAACCATCAAAATGATCCTTTGCAACAAATACTATTTGAACTATTGGAATGATCCATGCGAAAAAATCATAATTCAAAAAACCAAAAAACAGAAAGAATCATTTTCAAAAATCAAATGAAACAAGAATTAGTTTTTGATTCAAAACCTATAGCAATGCCATGTTATCAAACTTATTCAAACCATCTAGTGGTACATATCTCAATTAAAAACCAAACAGGACTCCAGTTTCAAGTCCAAACTATATTTACTTCAACTTTTCCTAAACACACACTTGTGCACCGAATAACATAACAACAGTGCCTCCCTAACCAAGGAAGATTGTTAATTGAAAAAAAACGTTTTCACAACAAAGGCACGACCATGCATCTGCTGAGTGTTCTACCGTTTACATGACTACTTTCACAGCCAAGATGGAATACGCGCAAATGGATCACGCACGCAGCACATAACGAATAAAAACAATTCTATTAACAAGATAAGTGAAAATCTTAAAAAACAGATAAAACAAACGCCTGTTTCCAAAAATCTACGCCTGGAACCGCCGGGTGACTAGCAACTGCTCTTTGGTGGTTTCCTTTTTTGCACGACAAAAGATCCCTTTCACTTTTCCGACTCCATTTGCATCCTCTTCCTCGAAAGTTTCTCGCCGGCCGCAGTTCACCACTGCACACCTCCAGCCATGGACGAGGGAAACTAACAACACTCACCGAACGCATCACTACCCACGGTACAACCATGCTGGAGGTGGTGTACACCAACGACCCAAGGACCGTGGAGCGGATCATCAAAAAGTACGAGAAATGGCTAAAGGAGGAGAAGAACAAGTTCGTCGGCCTCGACCTCGAGCACACACGTAAGAGCAGTTACATACGACAAGGGATTGTCGTTGTCCAACTTGCCATGCGCGAGCATGTCCTTGTATACCACTACTACAGATCCGAGTGCTCCCAGGCGTTAGTTGACTTCCTACAACGGAAAGCGGTAACTTTCACTAGCGTCGACACCAGGAACGACAAGACCATGCTTGCCCGTGCATGGATCAAAATTCCATACGAGCACCACGTCGACATCCAAAGGCTATTCTGCATCAAGGGTGGTGGAGAAAGGGACTCCATGGGTGACCATGCAGCGGCCATCATCGACCCCACATACAAGAACATGAAGAAATCATTCCCACATGAGAAGCACTAGTTCTGGGAGTGGAAGCCACTTTACGCGATACACCTTGAGTACGCGGCAAAGGACGGGTATGTTAGCTATGAGTTGTACTGTAGAATCCTAATCATCAAGAACGGGCTACGTCACCTTCACCAACAACCAATGAAAGAAAGACTCCGCCCACATAAGAACAAAGATGAGGGATCTTCTAGCGGCTGGAAGCGCCGGAAGGGAAACAGTGGTTGGTGAATTGCGAGAAAATGGATGTCTACATTAAACTAGTAGGAACTACTATTATCATAATTCAGATTGTATGAACCTATGTTGTAAATATGTTTGTTGTTTCTCAAAGATGCTCTGTGTATTGTATTACTATTTTACGTTTGAACTTTGAACACAGTGGTGTGCTCGTGTACAAATGCATACTACGTTTTGCATGTCAAAATGCAATTAATAAGTTATGTCCCAATATTGAGCAAGCATATATTGTATCCATGATTATAGAACGAGAGGTATGTCGCACGATATTGTATTATAATTTTCATACTCAACCTTTACAAGATGCATCGTGCATTTACAAGAATATGTGATGATATCGTAGTAAACTTTCAGTACAGTGCTTATTAAACATTGGCGTGAACAATTTAGAAATATTGAAGAAGAACATTCGGTACAAAGACACAAGCGACAGAACTTTGTTACTTTAACCACATTGAAAAAAAATCACACAACACAACCATTTCACATCAAACACCGCTCCGTCCATTCAGAACATCCTTGCTATTGCACACAGGTTCCTCTCCGTACACCATTTCTGCACGATGCCACAAAACTACACTACCATGTGCAACTGACCTATGTACAAGCGTGGCTCTCTAAGTGTCTACTCAATCCATGCCTGTGGTGCCACGTAATCGTGACCCCTAGAAACTTCACACCTGTGCATCCACAACCGAGCCCCTCTAACCCAAATATTCGGACCGATGCCTCTACTGCCGTACATCCGTGCCTCTAGAAACTTGACAGCACCAAGAGGGTTCAAAACCGTGCCTCCACACAACCATGCTTGTACTAACTTCACTTCTGTGCCTCTCTTTGCTTGATCAACGTGCCTCACATGAAGCCCCTAGTAACTCTACGTGTTACGCACACGTGATCGCCATTGCAACTTTGGTGCTGCACAGACGCTTCTCTCAGTATACCCGTGCCTCCACACAGCCGTGCCAGTACTGACTATAATTCCATGCCTCCGTTTTCCTCAATCGACGTGCCTCACATAAAACCAACAGTAACTCTATGTGCTACACACACACGTGCCTCTCCCATGAAACCCATAGTATCTCTACGTGTTCGGCACGCGTGATCGCCCGTACAACTTTGGCGCTGCACATAGGTACCTCTCAGTATACCCGTGCCTCCTCACAACCGTGCATGAACTCACTTCAATTCCATGCCTTCATTTGCTTAATCCACGTGCCTCACATAAAAGAGATGCACAACCGTGCCTCAGAGAAAACAACGCACGTGCCTCTACTGTATTGATAACTATCACACCAATTAAATAACATCCGTCCAAAAAAACATCTTTCAAAGGGATGCACAGCCATACCTCTTCTACAAACATACAACAGCAATGAACACTTTGGTTCATATCGTTTCATATATCTAGATAACATTAAACCGTAGCATAGATTTTTAAACAAAATCCATTTATGTTCAAAGGCTATAACTAACATCACTGCGGCAGAAGATTGAAGATAACAACAAGCCTCCCATCACTCTCTTTGAAAGTTATCAGCACCAAGCTGTTTACTTTAATAGACGATGCCTGGAGAAAATCACTGAAACCTTCCTGTTTGAACACCATTCTACTACCCAAGCCAATGAAGTAGGAGCAAGGAGTGCTCACATATATATCATCATCACCAGATTCCAAAGTAACTTCAAGGGTTAAAACGCTAGTCCTAGGAAAAGTCACAAACTCCTTCAAACTCCTCACAACAATACCAGGAATAACCTGACAAAAAACATCAAGCTATCAGAAATAGAACAAAAATTCAAAACTATAAATAGAAGAGATAATAAAAATAAATAAATAAACAGAAACAAAGAAAAAACAGTGGGAAAAAATCTGACCATATGATGACCATTAACATTCATGGAATCAATCCTGTGAACAAAAGGACAACAGGGGATGTAGTCATCATCAAAGAGTTGACACCTCATGAAATACATCTGCTGATAATTAATAAAAACACCACGGGTGTAATAACAACTCCCAACAAGTTCCATCTCGGATTCGCTCAAACCATCAAGAGCTACAAAATATAATTACACAGGCTCAAGGGAACAGAAAAATCATCATGTGCAATAAAACAAGCTAAAAACTTCCTTAAAAATAAACCTTACCAACAGACGGTAAAGGAGACAACGCATCTCCACGACCAACACGATAAAAATCAATACCAATCCACGTTCCATAATGTTCAAGCCTAATGGTCATTATATCACGAGGACGAACACCATAATCACTGACCAATCGTTCCCAGGAAGGACCATGGAATTTGCTCCTCAACTGACCATGACTAAACAGAACACCATACAAATAGCCCTCATTGCACTGAAGAGCAAGATCAGTATCTTCGTCATCCCTCCTTATGGCTAAAGCCCTACACTCCTCGATGTAACGAGCAAGATGAGCTCTAACACTGCACGGAACATACTGCACAACAAATCAAAACAAGGATCATAATCAAAACCTAAACAACATGAGCAGCACCAAAAGAAATAAGCGTGTGTGCCAAAAATTGAACAATTATAAAATGATATTCTTACAACACGCCTTCAACAACGCCGATCCAGGACCACACTGAACCCATCGATCAACAGAAGAACACGGGCCACCAGGCATACGGCAAAAAGGACAAGCCATAACTGCAAGGAACACAATGATTATCAAGAACTAATCCCACAAAACCTAGTTGAAACTTGACATCTGATAGTGTTGGTAGTCCCCACCCGTAACTACCCCATAAATCTCCATATCCGGAAATATAATGGGAACAAAAAGAGAAACGAGAACGGGAAACAAGGAACCCACGAAGGCAACCGGTAGGGAACGACGATATCGCGAACGGGGAAGCGTGGTTGACGCTAAAGAAGGACCGTCGTAAGAGTAGGCAACAAGCACGGCGGCTGAGACAGGGGCAGCCGTAACCACGCGACAAGAGTCGCGGCCGCGACGGGCGGAGACGACGGCAAAGAAAGAACAGTGCTCCACGACGGTTCGCCTACACCAGAGAGAAACAGATCTCAAAACAGATCAAAAGGTTTTACAAAACATTAAAGGTATAAGGACTAAAGTGAAAAAAGGAAAAACCAGAAAGGGAAACCGGAACCTGGAAATCACGGGAGACGCCGTGCGCACGACAAGTGTCGCGCGCGGAGCACCTCGGAAAAGTCTCACGACGGCTCCGCGCGTGACACTTGGCGCGCGGGGAGCGCTCCCCGACTATTCGTTGCGAGGAGCGCTCCTCAATTAGTGATTTCGTACTATTTCCGCGAGCTCGAAAACGAGCGTGGACGGGCAAATGGGAGGGGTCTGCGAGGGGGAAAGGAAGGGATCGAGCCCTACGACACCGGGGACCAAGTTATACTCGTCGAGGAGGCATAGATGGCCACTGCGTGGCGATCCCCGGTCATGGACGCGCTCGGGTTGTCCACCCATCCTGGTGAACAGAGGAAGGAGATGAGGGAAGAGTTGGGCTGGGCCGTGCACTGTGCACGTAGAACCCAGTCCAACAGTGAGTCCTTTTTGCTTTTTGCTTTTTTTATTTTTCTGTTTTATTCTTTCTTCTTTTTTCTATTTTATCTTAATGTCAAATGTTTTCATTGAACTTGATATTTAACACATAAATAGTAGGCAACATTTTGAGCAAGCACGCACAGTTTTAAGTGGTTTGAAGTTACTAAAATATTTATTTATTTTGAAATGGCTCATTTAAATGTTATTGGTTTGGTTTTAAATAGGTTAGGGGCATTTAAATAATTCAAGTGATGTTGGTCCCGCATGACAATTACTTAGTGATTATTCGCAATTCAACCAACTTTTTTTTACAGTTTGATGAAATAATTCAAGTGATGTTGGAGACTCTAAACCCGACCACGGCAGAAGATAGAGAGAGAATGAAAATCATTCCCTATGCCTCAGCCACAGGTTTTATAAAGTATGACATGCCGTATACCAGACCTATTGTGTGACACTTAGGGCCTGTTCTGAAACCATCTAACTTCTCCAAAACATCTCATATCTAGCTTCTTATGTCGCTTCTTGCTTCAATTGGCGAACTGAAAACGTTCTGGAGCTGCTATTGCTTCTCCTAGCGCCTGGATGACCTGGCAGCCCAACTGGGGCGCTCAAGGCCTGCTTGATGCCACCTTGGGCCAGCTGGAAAGAGCCCATATTGGGCCGAACTGCTCACATGCCGAAAAAAAGGGGAAGAGCTGGGCTATAGTCCTCGGTGCGGTCGTCCCGATGCTGCTCCTGGCTCGCGGAGGGTCGGGGCTAGCTCCTCCGAACGTCAATGGCGTCGGGGCTAGCACCTCGGATCCATGGGGTCGCAGCTCCTGGCTGAAGGAAATATGCCCTAGAGGCAATAATAAAGTTGTTATTTTATATTTCCTTATATCATGATAAATGTTTATTACTCATACTAGAATTGTATTAACCGGAAACTTGATACATGTGTGGATACATAGACAAAACACCGTGTCCCTAGTAAACCTCTACTAGACTAGCTCGTTAATCGAAGATGGTTAAGTTTCCTAACCATAGACATGTGTTATCATTTGATGAACGGGATCACATCATTAGGAGAATGATGTGATGGACAAGACCCATCCGTTAGCTTAGCATAATGACCGGAGGAATGCCTTGTGTGCTATCAAACATCACAACGTAACTTGGTGATTATAAAGATGCTCTACAGGTATCTCCGAAGGTGTTTGTTGGGTTGGCATAGATCAAGATTAGGATTTGTCACTCCGAGTATCAGAGAGGTATCTCTGGGCCCTCTCGGCAATGCACATCATAATAAGCCTTGCAAGCAATGTGACTAATGAGTTAGTTGCAGGATGATGTATTACGGAACGAGTAAAGAGACTTTCCAGTAACGAGATTGAACTAGGTATGAAGATACCGACGATCGAATCTCGGGCAAGTAACATACCGATAAACAAAGGGAATAACATATGTTGTCATAACGGTTCGACCGATAAAGATCTTCGTAGAATACGTAGGAGCCAATATGAGCATCCAGGTTCCGTTGTTGGTTATTGACCGGAGAAGTGTCTCGGTCATGACTACATAATTCCCGAACCCGCAGGGTCGCACGCTTAACGTTCGTTGACGCTAGAGTAGTATTGGGATATTTGATGAGTCGTAAACAAATGTTGTTCGGAGTCCCGGATGAGATCCCGGACGTCACGAGGAGTCCCGAAATGGTCGAGAGGTAAAGATTTATATATGGGAAGTCATATTTTGGGTTCCGGAAATGCAGTTTTTTTGGTATTGTACCGGGAAGCTTCTAGAAGGTAACGGAGGGGTCTGGAAGTCCACAAGGGGTTCCACCATGACCCAAGGACTAGCATGGGCTGCGGGGAGGCGCCCTGGCCTTATTGGGCTAGGCGCACCAAGTCCTCAGAAGCCCATGTGGCTAGGGAAGGCAAAAAAGGAAGGAGTCCTAGTAGGAATAGGATTGGACTTGGAGTCCAAGTCCTCTCCCCCTTAGCTGCGCCCTAGGCCTTGGAGGGGTTGTTTACCACGCCCCTCCACCTATATATAGAGGGGAAGGGGTGCCCCAAGAAAACACACCAAGCCCTTGGCGCCCCTCTCTCTCCCGTTACTCCGTAGTTCCACCGCCTCATCCTGGCGATGCTCAGGGAAGCACTATCGGTGTTCCACCACCACCATGTTATCGTGTTGGTTGTGATCCGATCTACTTCTCATCTCCCGCTTGCTGGATCAAGAAGGAGGAGACGTCATCGAGCCGCACGTGTGTTAAACTCGGAGGTGCCGTCCGTTCGGCACTAGATCGGTTGGACCGTGTTCGGATCGCGAAGAGTACGACTACATCAACCGCGTGATAAACGCTTTCGCTTAACGGTCTATGAGGAGGGTATGTAGACACACTCTCCCCTCTCGTTGATATGCGTCTCCTAGATAGATCTTGCGTGAGAGGTAGGAAATTTGAAATTGCATGCGACGTTTCCCAACGCTACCGAGGATTGGATCCAGCGGGAAACAAGCTATGACGGGAGGAACTGTAGGCAGAGGCGAGGATCCGGCCGGCGACGGGGGCAGCGGGGCGCGGTGGCGGGGAATGGCGGCCGTGAGGGTTCGAGGAGAGAGACGAAGGACAGAGGAGATGTGAGCGACGGTTGTGTGCAGGGTTCGATCGGGGAGGAGGCGACAAATTGTTTCTTTTGGCGGTGGCATACAACCATAAATAAGCTCCAGCTTCAGATTCACAAAAACATGGAGCTGGGAATCGGTAGCTTCAGAAATATGCACTACAGCTCATCGTGGCTTCCTAGATTTCAGCTTTAGAAAGCTATTGCGTTCGGGCTGGCTTCGGGCTGAAATTTTCAGAAGCTTGGAGTGGGAGGAGATCAGAACAGGCCTTTATTAGGGTCCTAATAATTTGGGTAATATATATGATTCAAAAGGAAAGAAAAGTCATTCCTGTGTAATTTCGTAGTAAAAGAGAAGAAGAAGAAGAAGAAAACATTTTTTTCTGTGTGTTTTATATTGGTAAACGTTTCCAGACGGCGCACCGGCGGAAACGTTCCGCCGGACACGCGCGGGCCCTGCAATCGCTATCGATCGTGTGAGTGGCGATAGGAGCAACCCTCAGAAAAAAAAAACTAGGTAACGAGAGCACTTCTTTCAGATCGTTCTTTTCCATCGTCTCCTTCTTCCCCACGAACCCCACTCGCACCGCTAGAACGCATGTCTTCGGCCGCCACCACGGCACCCTCCACCCATGCGCGCGCCCCCGATGAGATCCATCAGCGCAAGCCTTTCTCCCCATGCATGTTTCTCCTCCACACCTCCTCCTCAAGGAGCAAGTCCATCTCGAAGCTCGGGCCTCGGTGGGTTTGTCACCATGGTCGCGCGCACTCACACTCTCGGCTTCCTCTGCTTGCCATGGTGGTGGTGCGGGCAGCAGCGCCGGTGCACCACCGGAGAGCAGCGCCCGCGTCGTGCGATGCTGAAAGCCACAAACTGGATCACTGGATGTTGCAACTGGTGACCAAGAATGCTGGAACCGGCGGGGAGGTTTGCTGGAACCAGCACCCAAAAATGCTACCGCTGGAGTTCATCCTGCTGGACCTGCGACGTTTTGCTACAACCGTAGCCTTTTTTTGCGACCACCGGCGACCTTTTTTGCTACATGCATGCACGGCGGTGTTGGTCGACAGCGGCGATGCCTTTTTTTGCTGCAATCGTTTTGGAGTTTGCTGGAACCGGCGTACAAAATAGCTGGAACGGGCTTTTTTTCTTCCTTCGAAGGTGCCCATGGTGACCATGGCAACCAAGGGGTGAGCTGATTTTGCTGCAACCGGCAAACCAAAAAGCTACCACCGTTGAGCTGATTTGCTACGGCGTTGTTAAAACCGTGTGTGCTGGTGCTGCACGGGCTCGTCGCCGGCGAGGCTGCAAGCACGAGCACGCAGGCGAGTTGCAATGGACAACGGCTGGATTTTTTGTTGCAACCGGCGGCGAGCACCTGTGCTAGGGCGGCGGCGAGCAGGTCCGCAATCCAGGGCGACGCGGGTGAATGTTACAGCCATGGTCGGCGGGGAACTTCAATCTGTCAGCCCGTGGGAGGCAGGAGACGCACGGTTTTTGGCCGACGCGAGCGAACGGCGTCCTTTTTTGTTCTTGTGGTGAAGCTATGATGGATGGGGCTAATCAGGGGAAGCGCGTTGACCCAAGCTGAAGACGACGGGAAGGAAGAATGTGAGATCCAATCAAACAACTGTGCGTGCATGTATCCGGCGGCTGCGGTGCGACCCGCCGAAACTTTCAGCCGGCGCACCGGCGCAGAGCGCTGCCCACTTTTATATTAGAGTAAAGAAAAAACACTTGCTACCTGTGCAGTGTAGGAATCCCTAAAAAAAGCTCTCTGCGCACTCGTCCATTCGGCGACTAGTCGACGCAGCTGACGCCACCACGCGGCGGCGGCGGCGGCGGCGCTTGTTCCCATCGCCGCCACCGGCATGGCCGAGGGCGCCGCCGCAGAGGAGATGGGTAAGGGAGAGATCGCAGGCGCCGCCGCCGGTGCCGACGGCGTCTCCGCCGCGCCCCAGCCTGTCGAGCCCACCTGGGCCTTCTGGATCGGCAACCCGCAGGAGGAGTCCGCCGGCAGGGGCAACACCGTCCACACCTTCTCCACCGCCGACGAGTTCCGGAGGTCTTTTCCCCCATCCTTGCCTCCTCCCAAACCCTCGTTCGTTAGTCCCAATCTGTTGGTTGCTTGTGAATGATCTATGAATCGATGATAACTGTAAATTTAGATGCCCTGCGAGCAACTCGCCTTAAGCCGACACAAGACTGCTGATCTGATGCTCGAGTCTAATCTAGGACTAAAGTGCTCTCTGGCTCTAGTTTTGTGACCGGATTTCAGCCTCCCGCAAACAGGGATGTCTGAAAATCCACCAGTTATTTTTAATTAAGCTGAACTGAGTTGTGTATATTGACTGACTCCCTGGGTTGTCTTCTCCCAGATGATAATCTATGTTACATGGTACGGGGATACGGATACGGCGATACGGGAAAACGGCACTTTCTGAAAATAGACTTACGAGGATACGGCGGGTACATATATAAATGCATAGAAAATCAGCACCCCTAAACAATACCTTGAGGATGAGAAAATTGACGTCAATGAAATAATCTAATAGTCTTTCATTCATGGTGATCTGAATCATCAGCGGTGTTACTCCTAGACCCAGTCCCAGAACGAGCGACAGAGGATGAAATGTTCAACCTAGACGCCATTCCCTAACAATTGAGAAAAATAGATAAATAGATGCCCTCATTCTTCCCTAAATCCTAATCCAAAGCATGGAGGTAAAACAACACAGAGAGCTGTGAGGAATGGATTGAAGCTTGCTTGCGTACAGATTCTTTAGATGGACAATTGACGAAGACTTGAAGACGAGCGGCGAGGCGCTGCTGGCGGCGCCTAGACGGAGCTTAGATGCGTCTCAGAGACTTCGATTCCTCGCGATGTGGCAACTGCCAGGAGAGGCGAGAGGATTACAGGCGNCGGGGATACGGATACGTGGATACGGATACGGCGATATGGGAAAACGGCACTTCCTGAAAATAGACTTACGGGGATACGGCGGGTACATATATAAATGCATAGAAAATCAGCACCCCTAAACAATACCTTGAGGATAAGAAAATTGACGTCAATGAAATAATCTAATAGTCTTTCATTCATGGTGATCTGAATCATCAGCGGTGTTACTCCTAGACCCAGTCCCAGAACGAGCGATAGAGGATGAAATGTTCAACCTAGACGCCATTCCCTAACAATTGAGAAAAATAGATAAATAGATGCCCTCATTCTTCCCTAAATCCTAATCCAAAGCATGGAGGTAAAACAACACAGAGAGCTGTGAGGAATGGATTGAAGCTTGCTTGCGTACAGATTCTTTAGATGGACAATTGACGAAGACTTGAAGACGAGCGGCGAGGCGCTGCTGGCGGCGCCTAGACGGAGCTTAGATGCGTCTCAGAGACTTCGATTCCTCGCGATGTGGCAACTGCCAGGAGAGGCGAGAGGATTACAGGCGATTAGGCTGTTTTGTCATCCATCGAGCAGGCCTTTCGATGGGCTGTAACAGGCCCGTACGTATGGCTCATGTATGTCATGCGTGTCCCAGCCGTTTTCTGATTTTTTGCTCTTTATTTTAATTCAAAAAATGGGATACTTTGGGATACGCGTATCCCAGGCGTATCTGTGCGTATCCCCGTCCCGGTGCAGTATTCTGCACTGATACGGCACCTCCTCGCCGTATCCCTGCAACGTAGATGATAATACCTGCCATTACTCTCGCTACATTTGTTTCAGGGCAAAAATTTCTGCTTCAGAAATCTGGTTATGTTTGTTTTGATAATTTGTTTCATTCTTTACTGTATTTTTCACCTTTTGCATTTACTACTAATTTCATACTCCCTCCGTCCGAAAATACTTGTCGGAGAAATGGATAAAAATGGATGTATCAAGAACTAAAATACGTCTAGATACATCCATTTCTCCGACAAGTATTTCCGGACGGAGGGAGTATATCCCTTCATGGCTAACAATTGAGTTGGGTGGTCTTTCAGCCTTTACAAAAATATCCTCCAACCTAGTAAATTGGGTGTGGGAGCTGACCTCCATTGCTTCAAGAATAAGATTGAGCCGAAATGCGAAGGCCCCATATGTGCTAATGGAGGTGCATGGACCATCAGTTGTGGCGAAGGCAAATCACAGCCATTGTGGTTGGATACAGTAAGCATCTTTCGCATCATTCGTTTTGTACAAATACTTTTTCTGTAAATTCCATCCTAATTCTTTTTCACCAATATTATGTTTAGCTACTGGCATTGATTGGTGAGCAATTCGAATATGATAATGAAATTTGTGGAGCGGTCCTTAGCGTGCGTGCGAAGCAGGAAACAATAGCTATATGGATTAAAGATGCTACTAATGAAGCTGCTCAGGTACAAGTCCTATAATGCGTACTGCGAAATTGTTTGTTTCATTTCAGGCAACAGCAATGTGGTGTACAATATCATAGATTTTTTTTTTCAAATACTATAAGCAAGTATAATACTGTGACCTTGATATAAACAAGGATGACATGGCTGTATGGAGCCTTTTACGGTTGTGCTTGTGCCAAATGTCATTCTGTAACTAGAAATGCACTTAATGGTTATCTGACGAGTTCAACACAATTTAAGAAACTTATATTCTTCAAAGGATATACATGGTACTTCAAACGGCAGAACATTGTCGAAGAAGCTTGTACCTGAAAGGATTTTCCTTTTTGGTTGTACTATGCATATTGCATCTATGTTTGTGATTTCCAACCTAAATTTTCCGAGGTAAAGGTTTCATTTTTTCAGCCAAAATAGCGTGTTGTGTTGTATGCTGGGATTAATTTAACTGCTTTTTCTAATGAAATTGCAACATTTATTTGTTTCTCGGTGCATTACTTTGAAGTATATTTATATAAGATCTTGTGTAAGCATTTGATTTTCCTTTTTGTTTAGCATTTTCATAGTTCATACAATTGTTCTGCAATAGTATCCTAAAATGCGATAATTTCATGACATTTTTATACTCGATTGAATGATGCAAGGCATGCTTTTTTTGAAGCTTCTTTGATAAATGTATGTAGTGCTAATGAAGTATTTTACCCAGCATGCTCCTTTCTCCCTCGTATGCACTTATTCATTAGCACTATCACCCATGCAAAATACTCCTTCATTCTTGTAAAGCAACCATCAGAGCTCCATTTTATCACCTGTCTCTGTGCAAAGTACAAAAATACCACGCAATAATAAACAGAGGGGGTATTAGTACCTTTTTGTAGGTTGGTGGTCTGTGGGCATGTTTATTTAAGTTGTTTCTGTCTGGATCATCCACATTTCATATTGTGCTGAATGTCTTGTTTTTTTAACCAGCTAAGCATTGGCAAGCAGTGGAAGGAATTTCTGGATTACAAGGACTCTATTGAGTTCATTGTTCATGATAGTGGTTCAACGGAAGTACAATGCTGGTCTTCCACGTTTCCCGACGACCCCCTTGATGTTATCTACAGCAAGGTCCACAATCACTGCAGCCGCGTGCGCTTTGCTGCCGTCTGCAGGTCATGGTTCACTACAGCTTTGCGGCACCCTGCGCTGCCTGAACTCCCATGGCTGCTCCTCTCGCCACGAGACCGCGGCACAACGAAGCGCCTCTACTGTCCTGAGGATAGCAAGATCCTGCGCATCTCGCTCCCGAGCGATTTCATCGGCAACTGGTTCGTCGGCTGTCATGGTGGTGGCTGGGTTGCTTCGTTCGAGCCACCCCCGTTCAGGATCGTGAACATCTTCTCCAGTGTTGAGGTGACGCTCTCTGAGAAACAGAAGGGGATCGTTTGCTCAGGCCGCCTTGGCCAGATCATCATTTGGAAAGTCATTTTCTCCAAACCACCCACTTCGATTGACTGTATCCTTGCAGCCATCACCGACAATCACGGCATTGCGCTCTGCAGGGTTGGGTCTCCGAATGGTGGGTGGACGACAAAAGGAGATGTGAGCTACACCATGGAGCTTGCAGACATCGCCTTTTGCAACGGTGAGCTCTATGGCCTCACACGAGACAGATGGGAACTTGTCAAGTTTGCGATTGGCGTTGATGAAGACGGCGCGCCTCTGGTCACAGCCGTGGATCGGCTGGTGGTCACCCCCGAGCACCAGCAGCCCCCAAGTGTCTGGGCCAACCGGGTGGATGCCAGCTACATTTTTGAGCTACACGGCAAGCTTGCGACGGCGGTGAGGTCCCCATGGTCACCCAACCTCAGACCTTTCTTCAAAGTGTTCGAACTTGTTGACATCGACGCCGGCGAGGGGATGGCACATGGCACACACAAATGGACAGAGGTGATGAGCTTGGGTGACTTTGCCCTATTCCTGGGTGCAAACTGCTCCAAGGCGGTGCATGTGTCAGCAGACGGGCGCGGCGGTGTCAAGAGAAACCACATCTACTACTCCTACCATCGCCGCTTAGCGCAGAAGGAGGTCCTTCTCAGCACTGACCTGGTGTTCCTGACAAGCTCCAACGCTGATGGTGATTCCGTGTACTACAGGGAAGATGAAAGCTTATCCGCAGCCGTGGGCGGCGTTCATAGGATCGGGGCAGTAGGATACTATGTCAGGGGTAGCCCTAATCCTCCAGTGTGGCTTCTCCCCCTAGCATAGTGGTGGTGTTTTTTTTATATACATTGTATTGCTGAGCTGCTGCGCATGCTTGAAAATTGTACCGTTCGCTGTATAACCGTAAATGCTCTATGGTTTCAACCATGTTGTATTTAGAACAAATGTACAGCAATTATAACCGATCCGTACTCATGAATAAGAAAAGAAGTAGTGAATCTTCTACTATATTCTTTTCCCGGTTAACTTGGGAGTTTGAGTTGAATGCCGGTGCATGGGAATAGCTTGCGGATATGAACTCAAATGAATAAGCTGAGATAGTATTAACGTCTATGATAAGTAATGTGTCATGTGTCAAGATAGTTCAGGGTTGTTTTTTAAGTTGAGAAAAAAACTTGTGCTGTTTGCCTGAGTGATCAAACTCCCGTCCTGTATTTTTCTTGACAGCAGTTACTTTTTCTTGAAACATGGGTAAAAGCTTTGCTTCATTGCATTGAATTGAATAAAAAGAAGGTTTTATGAACGGAAGTGTTGCTCTGCTCCTGGGTGCATCAGAAAAAAACAGGGAAAAGTCAAAAATAAATTCCTGACAAACATTGTTGAATGTTTTATCAACATGCAAAGTTTAGAGATGGAAAACATTGGTGGACGTCTGGAAATAAATATTATTAAAAATCATTATGTTTTTTTTGTTGTAGGCGTGTTTTAGCGGCATCTTGCAAATGGAGGTCCAGTGTTGTAGGCGGTTGTGACGAACTTTTAGCAAATGGGCCGACGTTATATTCTAGAAGGAAAGAAGTATACAAATCACCCCCAAATCCAAGCTTTGGGATACATACCCCCCTGAACTCAAAACCGGGAGAAATCACACCCTCAAATTACTAAAACCGGGTTAATCCACTACAGGGTGCTATTAACCCGGTTTTAGTAATTTGAGGGTGTGATTTCTCCCGGTTTTGAGTTCAGGGGGGTATGTATCCCAAAGCTTGGATTTGGGGGTGATTTGTATACTTATTTCTTCTAGAAGAGAAAGATAACCTGCTGGCTCCGGCCCAAGGAACGACTGGGCCTGGTCCTAGCCCAAGACGTTCAGTCACTCAGAGTGCTGTAGCGCAGCGCGTTTGTCTCTAAAAGACTGACGCTTGAGCAAGAAGGGGAGGAAAATGGACACCCTGTACTGCTGTACTGATTACCGAACTGTGCAGCTGCTCGCTTCGCTTCATCTTTGCTTCCCCGTTCCCTCCTGTAATCTGTTCGTGATCCAACACTGCCCATAACTGCCAATTGTCACCTATAAAAACCATTACAGTAGTTTTCAACCAAGTTTGCAAGCTAATCACTCCGCCCAGTCGCCTCGCCGCCGGCATCCGCAGGCAGCCCGCGCCGCTCCTTCTTGTTGGCGCGCCATGATGATGACGACGATGAACCTGTAGCCCACGGCCATGGCCCGTCCATTGGTTGGTTAGTTTATCCCAAACACGCTCCGCAATTCCCACATCCCGAGGCACGCCGATCCATGCAGCAATTATTGCTCACTCCCTCCCACTAGGACATGAATTCCCTCCTCGGCTTTTATTATTATTATTACCACCTCCGTCCGTCGCTCACTGACATGTCCCCATCAACCGAAAACCCCCAACGACCACACCGTCCCGTCCCCAGCCAGCCCCACGGACCAACGGACACGTCGGTCGTCCCCTTGCTGCCTGCCTGCCCGTACGTGCTCTCGCTCCGGTCGACCGATCAGTACACTACACCAGCCCAGCAGTGCATGCAGCAGCGGCGCACTGGTGGTGGCGACTGCCTGACAGCCACTGCAGCGTGCGCCTTTACTGTGCGGTAAAGCTGTTGAATGCGGAGGAGAGCCGGAGGTGGAGAAAAAGGCCCGGGCAGAGGGCGACAGGGCGTGACAACAAGAACTCCCCTCCGTCTCGCCGCTTTGCCACTTCTGCTCTGCTCGCACCGCCCGCGGCGACCAGTCCACCTCCACCACCCCAGACCATGCTTCGTCCCAGCGGCGGCAGCGGCACCACGCTGCTGCTGCTGCTGCTGCTCGCCGTCCTGCTCGTGCGCGGCGCCAATGCCGGCTCGCTGGAGGGCGACGCCGCCGCGCTCGCCGACTTCCGGCTCGCCACGGACCGCTCCGGCGAGCTCGCCACCTGGAACGCGTCCGCCAGCCTGTCCCCGTGCGCCTGGCGCGGCGTGACGTGCGCGGGCGGGCGCGTGACGCGGGTGGTGCTCGAGGGGCTCGGCCTGACCGGCGCGGACGCGCTCCCGGCGCTGGCCCGGCTCGACGGCCTCCGCGTGCTCAGCCTCAAGGGGAACCGGCTCTCCGGCGCCGTCCCCGACCTCTCGCCGCTCCAAGGGCTCAAGCTGCTCTTCCTCTCCCGCAACGCGCTCTCCGGCGCCATCCCGCCGTCGCTGAGCAAGCTCTACCGGCTCTACCGCCTCGACCTCTCCTCCAACAACCTGTCCGGCGTCGTGCCGCCCGAGCTGGCCCGGCTCGACCGGCTGCTCACGCTCAGGCTCGACAACAACAGGCTCACCGGCGGGGTCGACGGCATTGCGCTGCCGAGGCTGAAGGACCTCAACGTGTCCAACAATCTTTTGGCGGGGAGGATTCCGGTGGCGATGGCGGGGTTTCCGGCGGGCGCGTTCGGCGGGAACGCCGGTCTTTGCGGCGCGCCGCTGCAGCCGTGCAAAGAGGAGGTCCAGAACGCGTCCCCGTGCCCTCCGGCTGCGGCCATGGCGGCGTCCTCGCCCTCGTCGAAGCCGCCGGATGGCAAGGGGAAGATGAGCCGCGGGGTCGTGGCGGCAATTGTGGCCGCGGACTTCGCCGTGGTCGGGCTCGTGGCCGGCCTGCTCTTCTGCTACTTCTGGCCGCGCCTCTCCGGGCGGCGGAGCGACAGGCGCCACCGCGAGGGGGAGAAGATCGTCTACTCCTCGAGCCCGTACGGCGCGGCCGGCGTGGTCGGGGGGGCGGCCGCTGGCACGTACGAGCGAGGGAAGATGGTGTTTCTGGAAGACGCCGGCGGGAGGCGGTTCGAGCTGGAGGAGCTGCTGCGCGCGTCCGCGGAGATGCTCGGCAAGGGCGGCTGCGGCACGGCGTACAAGGCGGTGCTCGACGACGGCAGCGTCGTGGCCGTGAAGCGGCTCCGCGACGCGGCGCCGGCGGCGGCGTCGACCAAGAAGGACTTCGAGCACCACATGGCCGTGCTCGGCCGCCTCCGCCACCCCAACGTCGTGCCGCTCAACGCCTACTACTACGCCCGCGACGAGAAGCTGCTCGTCTACGAGTTCATGCCCAACGGCAGCCTCTTCTCCCTCCTCCACGGCAAGTCCTCTGCTCCCCTTAATTCTTCGCCATTAATTCCGTCGAACACTTGCTGCTTCCGTTGCTAAGAAATTGAAGGTGGGAACCTCCGTCTGTCGTCGCAGGTAACCGAGGGCCGGGCCGGACGCCGCTGGACTGGGCGGCGCGCATGCGCATCGCGGCGGGCGCGGCGCGGGGCCTCGCCTACATCCACCACGCGAGCCGGCGCGGCGGGATGGCGCCCAAGCTGGCGCACGGCAACATCAAGAGCACCAACATCCTGCTCGACAGGTCGGGCGAGGCCCGCCTCGCTGACTGCGGGCTGGCGCAGCTGGGCACGTCGTCGCCGGCGGCGAGCTCGGCGGGGTACCGCGCGCCCGAGGCGCCGGCGCCGGCGTCCCGGCCGTGGGCGTCGCAGAAGGGCGACGTGTACGCGCTCGGGGTGGTGCTGCTGGAGCTGCTGACGGGGCGGTGCCCGGGCAGCGAGCTGCCCAACGGCGGCGTGGTGGCGGAGCTGCCGCGGTGGGTGCAGTCGGTGGTGCGGGAGGAGTGGACGTCGGAGGTGTTCGACCTGGAGCTGATGAAGGACAAGGGCATCGAGGAGGAGATGGTGGCGATGCTGCAGCTGGCCCTGAGCTGCGCGGCGGGCGCGCCCGACCAGCGGCCCAAGGTCGGGTACGTGGTGCGGATGATCGACGAGGTCCGCGCGTGCGGGGACCCGCAGGTATCCTCGCCGTCGCACGGGTCGTCCATGGACGAGTCCTCCGGCGTCTCCGACTCGCCCGCCGTGTCGGATGGCGGCGGCGCCGCCAGCCAGTGACTGGAACTGCAGAGAGTTTTTAGGTACTGTACTTGGGGCTTGATTGAACTGCGATTTGTGCTTTGGTTAACTGCTTTTTTGTCTTCGTCTGGAGGAGGATTGGTGTGGTCCGTTGGATCTGATCTGATGATGGTGTTGTACATGATGGTGATGATTGATCTGATTAGAATAGCCGTACTGGGATGCTGGATTATTATTGTGTGAGTCGATTGATCATGGCTTTTGTCTTTTTCTTGCGTCGATGTGATCCTCTGCTACTGCAGCACTACACTGGCTTTCAACTTGGTTTTCATCTCATAATAATTCAGCTCTTATAGCAAACACTGTACTTTTGCACTGGATGCCTATTATTGCAATGCAACGGTTTGTTGTTTTAACTAAAGTAACATATTTGTAAATTGGACGAACGATCAACTAATTTCCATAAAAGAAACTTATTTTCCAGTTCATTGACACGATTTTACATATTTTTTTAAGTGAAAAATATTTTGATTTCAAGGTGAACATTCTGTTGTACTAAATTTATTCGGTTGAACATGAAGAGATTTCCTCCTGCCCAAGACCTCCATGGAGAACCCCGGCACCTCGCCGACTAGGGGGCCCCATTCTCGTTCTTCTTTGGTTCAGTGTCCTGTTTGGGGCTCAGCGACGGCGATGATCTACTCCAGGAGTACATTCGATGCTCCCATCCTTGTGGTGCTACCCGTGTATTGGAAGCATATTTTGAAATATTTAAAAAATCTAGCACATTGACACAACATCCATGTATACAGTCACAAAATTTCATATCAAAAGTCAAAACATTCCTCGAGGTACGAGAATGACAAATTTGACATCAATGCGATTATGGGTCAAATCTGAAGCCAACTTATGTTGGAGTACTATTCAGCGCTGAATTTGTCATTTTTGTTTCCCGGGCTATGTTTCGAATTTCAATTTGAAGTTTCTTGACAACATTGATGTTGTATGAATGTGCTAATTTATTTTCAGAGTTTCCTGAACATTTAAAATGTGCTACAGAGACTTCAGTGCACCAGATATTCTCCCATGTACCCTAGTAGGAATAATTTCTCACACGCATGATCCCCATCTTGATTGTGTGTTTAGCATTGTTGGAGGGCTTGTGGTGGTCTTCAGTGAATTAGTTTGGATGCATTTTTCGTTTGTCTTTTATCGTGTGTCTACAAATTTAATCCTGGGTGATCTAACATTTTTCTTCCTAAGTTTTTTATTTAGAAAAGGAAGATGACCCCCGGTGTCGGTGTCAAAACCAGCGGATCTCGGGTAGGGGGTCCCGAACTGTGCGTCTAGGCGGATGGTAACAGGAGACAAGGGACACGATGTTTTTACCCAGGGTTCGGGCCCTCTCGATGGAGGTAATACCCTACTCCTGCTTGATTAATATTGATGATATGGGTAGTACAAGAGTAGATCTACCATGAGATCAAGGAGGCCTAACCCTAGAAGCTAGCCTATGGTATCGTTGTTGTTCGTCCTACGGACTAAAACCCTCTGGTTTATATAGACACCGGATAGGTTAGGGTTACACAGAGTCGGTTACAATGGCAGGAGACCTACATATCCGTATCGCCAAGCTTGCCTTCCACGCCAAGGAAAGTCCCATCCGGACACGGGACGAAGTCTTCAATCTTGTATCTTCATAGTCTTGGAGTCCTGTCGTGACGATAGTCCGGCTATCCGGACACCCCCTAGTCCGGGACTCCCTCAGTAGCCCCTGAACCAGGCTTCAATGACGACGAGTCCGGCGCGCATATTGTCTTCGGCATTGCAAGACGGGTTCCTCCTCCGAATACTTCATAGAAGGTTTTGAACGCCAGGATAGTGTCCGGCTCTGCAAAACAAGTTCCACATACCACCGTAGAGAGAATAACTTTTGCACAGATCTGCTGACGTATTCCGCGGCGTGACATCACACCACGACCAGGCCTTTATATGAATCGTTTTTTACTGTTCCACCTCAGCGCGTTTAGCGAGGCGGTTTCCTTGGCACGTCTTATCAAAGCATAGATCGTGCCCCCGTATTCCGGGATTCTCATCAATACGGACGTGGGTAACCCATCCGCGCCATTGATTACGACGCTTGGGAAATAAGCGAGTTTTACCAGACTGGTGGGGGACGCATAGCTTCGTCCGTCCATATAAGGGGATAAGGATCCACCTTTTCACCTACGCCTTCTTCCTCCTTTGCTTATCCATTTCCGCGCACTCGAGCTCCAGCGCCCAAGTCCGCACATCCCACCTCAACCTTCTCCAACCATGTCAGGAGCGGGAGGCAGATGGATGGCCTCCTCCGTCACGGAGGGGCACATCACAAGACTGCGGGAGGCCGGATACTTGTCCGGCAACATCGCGCACAGGCTGCCCGACGCGGGGCAGCTCAATCCAACCCCCGGGCCCCATGAGAGGGTGGTATTTCTCCCTCACTTCCTCCGCGGACTAGGTTTTCCACTTCACCCATTTGTCCGGGGGCTCATGTTCTACTACGGCCTGGACTTCCATGACCTGGCCCCGAATTTCATCCTCAACATCTCGGCGTTTATCATCGTGTGCAAGGCCTTCCTCTGCATCCAGCCCCACTTCAGCTTATGGCTGAAGATCTTCAACGTCCGGCCGAAGGTAGTGGGCGGCCGTCAAGCGGAGTGCGGAGGCGCCATGGTTGGCAAGATGGCCAAGGTCCCATGGCTCGAGGGCGCCTTTGTGGAGACAATAAAGGGGTGGCAATCGGGGTGGTTCTACATCACCGAGCCACGCGACCCCGAATGGGTGGCGGCCCCCGAATTCAGATCTAGCTTCCCCACACGGCTCTCGTCATGGAAAGAGACGGGCCTGACGTGGGGGAATTCGGACGAGACATCCGGACTTCAAACATGCGTCCGAAACCTGGTGGCCAAGAATCTTAGGCTTGTCAACGTAATCCAGGTGATGCTCATCCGCCGGATTCTCCCATGCCAACAACGGGCCTTTAATCTGTGGGAGTTCGATCCGGCACAACACCGAACCTTGAGCCGGCTCTTTGACACTACGTACGAAGACGCCTGGAAGGTGCTGCTCAAGGGCGCCGAAGCCCCAGCATCCGCTATCAAAGATCGCGGATACAGCTCGCAGCGTCAAGCCGGCGAGGTAAGTTATTTTACCCTTTATGGGACTCTTTTTTCATAGATTGACTCTACGTGGGATCTAAAACTCCCTAAATTTTGACAGGACTGGTTGAAGACGTCCGGACAGATTAACTGTCCGGCTCCTTTGCCGGAAGACCCAGCGGACGCCCAATTAACGGGGCTGCTGGCTCTGGCACCCCATGTGGTGCTGGAGAAGAAGGCCAGGAAGGAGGTCACGAGAACTCAAAGGAGTTCCCGACGCCAGGTGCTGTCAGATTCTAAAGCAGAATCTTCTCCTGAAGACGAGGAGGAAGAAGAAGAAGCTCCTCCCCCGTCGGGGGAGGAGAAGAAAAGGACGGCCGCCCCAACTGGGGAGGCCGGAGGGTCCAAGAAGGGAAGAACCCTTCCTCCGGACTTCTCCACCAACGTCGACGACGACGAGGAGGATTGGCCAATAAGGGCCAAGCCCCTGGCGAGATCGTAAGTGTCCGGATACCCATGGCTTTTTCATAATTGCATAGTGTTCTCTAATGCCGAACAATCATGCAGCCCGCCCAAGGGCGAGTTCGCCGATTCATCGAGCGGGTCCCTGGGCTCGTCGGAAATGGAGAGTACTTCGCTTCCGACCGCCTCCTCGCCCCACGTTGCGGACGACACCGAGGCGGTGCCCCAAGGGGGGCTTGGTCAAGAGAAGGTGGCGCGGGAGGAGCCACAAGGCAACCTCCCGGACTCCAGGCGCATGGGGGGCAAGACCCCCAGGGGCTCTAAGCCCGACCCTCGTCCGGACTCCATGCCGGAACCATCAGCGGTTCCGAAGTCCGGACAACGGATCCTTCGCAAGAAGGGTAAGACGCCGGTGTCCTCCGTCCAGCCGGAGGCACCGGATAGCTTACTGGAGGCGCTTAACAGCGCTTCCATCGAGGAGGAGCACCGCACTGTTATGAGTGCGGTGATCCGGACAGTTCAGTCCGCCAAGAGCAGACTGACCGAAGCATGTACTAGCCTTCTAACAGGCTTTGAGGTAAGTTTAGAATATGTAAAAATATTACCGCATAGACAGTAGCCCCTGATGCTTAATTCGGTGTTCGAAAAGAAAAGCCGGATTAAGGATCTAAAAAAGATATCGCTGGAGTCTAACATAGGTATGTCAATATGGGAATGTAGGCTGCGCTGCTGACCTCTGCCGCACTGACTGCAGAGGTCAATGCATTGAAGCAGAACCTCGAACGGTCCGAGAACGAGCTCGGACAAGCCAAGAAGCAGCTCGAGGACAAGGAAGGTAAGTAATACCTTATTAAAGAAATACCTTATAGAAAAGGTTTTGGTTGCAAAAAATAACAGGAATAACATGGGTACTGCAGGGGCCACGAACGAGGTGGAGACCCTAAAGGAAGCGGTGTCCATGGCCGGAAACAAAGCGGCTGCGGAGCGCACCGAGCGAGAGAAGGGGGAGGCGCAGCTGGCCAAGGTACGGCAAGAGCTCCAAGCTCTCGTGGAAAAACACGAGAGTTTGGAGCGTGACTCGAAGACTCGAGAGTCCGAGCTCGCCTCGGCTCTTGAAAGTGCCAAAGCTGCTAAGGCCGAGGCCCAAAAAGCCCTCCAAGAAATTGAATCGTTAAAGAAGATAGCGGCGGGTAAGGCATTCTTTATGCAAAGCAAGCATGTGAAAGTGAATTACCTATTACTTACCCGGATTCGGAGCTCTCCAGGAGCGTTCACAGATTTGCCCCGCAGTGCGTCTGATGATGCCGCATTCTACCGCGCCAAGGAGGGGAGCTCGACAGAGAAGGTGTTCTGGTCTCAGTATGCTGAGGCCGGACATCCGGTGCCCCTGGGCGACCAGCTGAAGCAGTTGGTCAAGCTCCACAAGGTCGCCGAACAGGCCATGAAGGGCCTTATAGTTCGGCTATGGCCATTAGAAGCCATGCCTGGGAGCTACTTTGGCTTGGTGCAGCGGCTGGTGGATGCCTGTCCGCGAATTGAAGTCATCAAGCGCTCCGTCTGCATCAAAGGTGTCCGTCGGGCCCTTGCCCGTGCTAAAGTGCACTGGGGCAAGCTGGATGCGGAGAAGCTTGTGACGGACGGGCCACCGAAGGGCAAGGAGCATCGCACGCCCGAAATGTATTATGAGGGCCTCCTAAAGGGTGCCCGCCGAATAGCAGATGATTGCTCCAAAGATGTAATATTTGAATAGACTCGCATTTGTTATCCTGTACGCTAAAAACTTGTTCATATGCGCTAAGCAACGCTTGTTAAATTAAAATATTACCTTCTGTGCGGCCGTTTATCAAATTTGAGAGATGGCAAGTCGTTGGCTTCAGCCCCCATGCCACGAGTGCTGGGGTGTTCGGGATAAACTTAAGCACTCTTGTTCCCATTCTTGGGTCCATCTAGGGAGGCGCTCAACACAACGAACAAGGCAACCGGACTTATAATGCTTGAACACTCTCACTTAGCCATAGAATTCTACAATTTTAAATTTCGGCGAAGCCCCTAGTATTCGGAAGACCGAGTTCGGGGCGCTATCCACGCCTTGGCCGGACAATTCCGGTTCCTCGCTCTAAGCGGCATAGGTCTTTAGGGACCCGAAAAAAACCTCTCGAACAGCGACTGGCTCTCGCCTTATCATGACGGTCAGTTTTAGCTTTCTCCACTAAGGTGCTCGACCCAGCATAACTGGGGCACAATCGCAGTGGTTCTCCCGGTGCTACCTTAGCCGATATAGCGGAACGTAAGGTACCAAAACACGGGAGTCGGGCAAACCCAACTATTGACCCAAGACATGATTCGGAGCCGATTCATATAATGCTATAAGTTCGGGGTGCCGCACTTGTGAAAGTGTTCGGACTTATCACACCATAATTTTGGGGTACTTAAGCCCCTGGTGTATTGGCCGTACCAAAGTGTACGGGTGCAACATGTCATGAATTGAACATATATATAGAAAAAGAAAGGAGTGCAATAATAGACAAAAGCTATGTATTGGTTAAAAAGGTACTGCAATGAAAGCAGAACGATACAAATAGTGCAACAAGCAAGGGATGGGACTATCTAACATGTCCCCCTCCAGGGGTAAGCTGCGGGATGGTATGTAAAACAGGTATAATGCTCGTAATAGAGACCACCTGAACACTCGACGGAGCTTTACTGCTTCCCTGGCTGTTGCATCGTGAGTTCGGCGATTCTAGTGCCGGACAGGACTTCTAAAAAACGGAGTCCTGAAAAGAAACAAAAGAAAAAAGAAAAAGAATGACACAATCGGGAGCCCCTGATGCGGTTGAGCCGCATTTTTGGCGTGCCGTGGTCTTGCCCCTTCCCATATGCCCATGGTATCTCCAGAGCGTAATTATGTACGCGTAATACTAGCTTCGCAATTTCGCGAGGGCTGGGGTTGGAGCCGGATTGCTACGCGTGCTCGAATCGTGCCAGGCGGTCTTGTTGTAGGTTACTCCGGGCGCGCTTGACAGTGTCCGGACGCTTAGTGTCTGGACTCGAGAATTGCTGTGAGAGGCTGTTTTGCATCTCCGCCGCGAGGGCTGCTGTGTGCTCCTCCGTTCGGAGAGAGCGTTCGGTGTTTCCATTGACCGTGATTACTCCTCAAGGGCCTGGCATCTTGAGCTTGAGGTATGCGTAGTGCGGCACCGCATTGAACTTTGCAAATGCGGTTCGTCCGAGCAGTGCATGATAGCCACTGCGGAACGGGACTATGTCGAAGATTAACTCTTCGCTTCGGAAGTTATCTGTTGATCCGAAGACCACTTTGAGTGTGACTGAGCCTGTACAATTGGCCTCTACACCCGGTATGATGCCTTTAAAGGTCGTCTTTGTAGGTTTAATCCTTGAGGGGTCTATGCCCATTTTGCGCACTGTATCCTGATAAAGCAGGTTCAGGCTGCTGCCGCCGTCCATCAGGACTCTGGTGAGGTGAAATCCGTCAATAATTGGGTCAAGAACCAATGCAGCGAAACCGCCGTGACAGATGCTAGTGGGGTGGTCCCTTCGATCGAAGGTGATCGGGCAGGAAGACCATGGGTTGAACTTTGGGGCGACTGGCTCCATCGCATATACGTCCCGTAGTGCACGCTTCTGCTCCCTTTTGGGTATGTGGGTTGCGTATATCATGTTCACCGTCCGCACTTGTGTGGGAAAACCCTTCTGTCCTCTATTGTTCGGCGGCCGGGGCACTTCCTCGTCATCGCTATGTAGCCCCTTGTCATTGAGTTCGGCACCTAACTTGCCTGCTTGCTTGAACACCCAACAATCCCTGTTGGTGTGATTGGCTGGTTTTTCGGGGGTGCCATGTATCTGGCACAAGAGATCGAGTATGCGGTCCAAGTTGTACGGGCCCTGGGTATTTCTTTTGAATGGCTTCTTCCGCTGACCGGGCTTAGAGCCTCTGAATCCGGCATTCACGGCCGTATCTTCAGTATTATCGCCGTTGATCCGGCGCTTGTTCTTGTTGCGACGCGACCTGCCATTGCTGTCCTTGGTATCCGAACTATCAGGGTGTTTGGCCAAGTTGTTGCTTCGAGCTAGCCAGCTGTCCTCTCCCGTGCAAAAGCGAGTCATGAGGGTTGTGAGGGCTACCATAGATTTCGGCTTTTCCTGTCCTAGGTGCCGGGCAAGCCACTCGTCGCGGATGTTATGTTTGAAGGCTGCAAGGGCCTTTGCATCCGGACAATCAACGATTTGATTTTTCTTTGTGAGGAACCGTGTCCAGAATTGTCTGGACGATTCTTCTGGCTGCTGAATTATGTGGCTAAGGTCATCGGTGTCTGGTGGTCGCACATATGTGCCTTGGAAGTTATCAAGAAATGCGGCTTCCAGGTCCTCCCAACAACCAATTAATTCGGCTGGCAAGCTGTTGAGCCAATGCCGCGCTGGTCCTTTAAGCTTGAGTGGGAGGTATTTGATGGCATGTAGATCATCACCGCGGACCATGTGGATATGGAGGAGATAGTCCTCGATCCAGACCGCAGGATTTGTGGTACCATCGTATGATTCGATGTTTACGGGTTTGAAGCCCTCGGGGATTTGATGATCCATTACTTCATCTGTGAAGCATAGTGGGTGTGCGGCGCCTCTGTATTGGGCTATATCACGACGCAGCTCAAATGAGCTTTGTCTATTGTGTTCGGCCCTGCCGGAGTTTCTGTATCCGGCGTGACAGTTATCATCACGTGTCGTGGGGCGCCCACGCGATCCATAGATCGATCTTGTATGTTTTGCCTTATCCTCCAATATATCTCGCAAGTCCGGCGCGTTTTCCCGTACCCTGGTACTTTTTGAACGAAGTCGGGGTACGGCTTGAACGGAGGTTCTAGAGGCCTCCCTATCGCGGCCACGAGGTGGCCGGTCTGCCATGTCGTACGCTGGTGACTTGGGTGCTTCCTCTGATCGAGGCAACGGCCTGCGTTTGGGGTAGCTTTTGGAGGGGCGTTCGAGTTCATACTCTTCGGCTGCGAGGACTTCAGTCCATCTGTCAGCTAGCAGATCTTGGTCAGCTCTAAGCTATTGCTGCTTTTTCTTGAGGCTGTTTGCCGTGGCTATAAGCCTGCGTTTGAAACGCTCCTGTTCGGCGGGATCCTCAGGCACGACAAACTCGTCGTCGTCGAGGCTTGCCTCATCTTCGGAGGGAGGCGCATAATTATCGTCCTCAACCTCTCTTTCTGCCGCACTGTCGTGCGGACTTTCTTCTCCCTCCTCCTGCGCTGAGTCCTGCTGGAGGGGGTTTTCTTCGGCACTGTCCGGGGTGTTATTATCTCCCGTGTCGGAATCACCGTTTTTGCTGTGGCGGGATTTAGAGCGGCGCCGCTGACATCGGCGCTTCGGTTGCTTCTTGGAGGGGTCATCCTCCGTTGTTCCGTCGCTGTTCCCATCTTTGGGGATGTCCACGAGGTGGCCTTCCAGTGCCCTGTAGGCGCTGGGTCTTGGGCGTCTCCGGCATCGTCGTCCATACCGTCGATGTCTTCGGAGTCGAAGTCGAGCATGTCGGTTAAATTGCCGACAGTGGCTACAAAGTGGGTGGTGGGTGGGCGTTGAATTTCTTCGTCGTCCGCATCCCAACCTTCCTGTCCGCAGTCCGGCCAGGGCTCTCAGGATAAAGAGAGAGACTTTAGTGAATTCAGAATATCGCCAAAGGGCGAGTGCTGAAAGATGTCCGCGGCAGTGAACTCCATAACCGGCGCCCAATCGGATTCGATTGGCAGGGGCGCGGGGGGTTCGGAGTCCGGAGAGGAGTCCCGCACCTTGGAGTCGAGGTCTTCGCAAAGGACAGGGATGGAGTTCGGCTCAATCACCGTAGAGATCGTAGCCCCCGAGGCGGTGTCCAACCACTCGTCCTCGATCGGGGAATCCGGCTCTGGATCAAGGGCCAGAGCGGGTGCTGGTGCGGCCTCCAGGACACTGTTCGGCTGCAGAGCTAGATCATGCCCATCGAAACAGTACGGCGCGCTTGGCTGCGGCTCGAATCCGTCGAAGATCAAGTCCCCGCGGATATCGGCCGTATAGTTCAACCTTCCAAATCTGACCTGATGGCCAGGGGCGTATCTTTCGATCTACTCCAGATGGCCAAGCGAATTGGCCCGCAGTGCAAAGCCGCCGAACACGAAGATCTGTCCGGGGAGAAAAGTCTCACCCTGGACCGCGTCGTTGTTGATGATCGAAGGAGCCATCAGGCCTATCGGTGACGACACAGAGGAACTCTCAATGAAAGCACCAATGTGGGTGTCAAAACCGGCGGATCTCGGGTAGGGGGTCCCGAACTGTGCGTCTAGGCGGATGGTAACAGGAGACAAGGGACACGATGTTTTTACCCAGGTTTGGGCCCTCTCGATGGAGGTAATACCCTACTCCTGCTTGATTAATATTGATGATATGGGTAGTACAAGAGTTGATCTACCACGAGATCAAGGAGGCCTAACCCTAGAAGCTAGCCTATGGTATCATTGTTGTTCGTCCTACGGACTAAAACCCTCCGGTTTATATAGACACCGGATAGGTTAGGGTTACACAGAGTCGGTTACAATGGCAGGAGATCTACATATCCGTATCGCCAAGCTTGCCTTCCACGCCAAGGAAAGTCCCATCCGGACACGGGACGAAGTCTTCAATCTTGTATCTTCATAGTCTTGGAGTCCGGCCGTGATGATAGTCCGGCTATCCGGACACCCCCTAGTCCAGGACTCCCTCACCCGGCCTCTGCATCTGGGAGATGCATACGGCCACTTTATTGATTATTCTCGAGGACCTTACAAAGTATTACAATAATGTGCCTGAATCCATCATCTTGGCAACACATGCCGCTACTCCTATCCAAAATGATGAAGGGGTGCTAGCTGGGCCACTACCCAAACCACTCACCTAAGCCTAACATCAAAACCGGAAGCCGAAACATATTTGGAAGCCCCAGCCGTCGCCGCCATCTTCCACGGGTACAAACAATAGAAATGACATAATTGATATGCAGCGGAAGGTACACTACAACAAGCGAACCATAGTCAAGTATGCAATAACGTGAAAGTACAAGACTAATAGTAGCTTGGTAGTGAGGATCAAGATGGAAGATAGTGAGAAGCCAATCAACAAAAGTAGTCAAGCAATGAAGTCAAATAGGTATGATAGATAGGCAATGACTTCACGAAGACAAACTCTAAGTAAGGTGAGGGAGAGGATAGAACCAGTCACTTGTTGAAGACACATGATTTGTTGGACCAGTTCCTGTTGCTGTGACAACTGTACATCTGGTTAGGGAGGCTGAGATTCAACTCAGAAGACCGCGTCTTCACCTTATTCCCCTTGAGCTAAGGACACACAGTCCTCGCCCAATCACTCTGGTAAGTCTTCAAGGTAGACTTCCGAACCTTCACAGACTGCGTTCACCGGCAATCCACAATGACTCTTGGATGCTCAGAACGTGACGCCTAACCGGCTGGAGGATTCACAGTCCTCAAGTGTAATAAGTCTTCAGGTCACACAGACAGAAAGACTTCAGTGATGCCTAACACTCTTTGGCTCTGGGTGTTTGGGCTTTGTCCTCGCAAGGATTTCTCTCTTTCAAAGGCTTCAAGGTGGGTTGCTCTCAAACGACAAAAGCCGTGTACTAACTCTGAGCAGCCACCAATTTATGGTGTAGGGGGTGGGCTATTTATAGCCACTAGGCAACCCGACCTGATATGTCCGAAATGACCCCGGGTCACTAAGGAACTGACACGTGTTCCAACGGTCAGATTTCAAACACACATGGCAACTTTACTTGGGCTACAAGCAAAGCTGACTCATCCAGCTCTGGATAAGTTTTGCTCTCATTGTCTTCGCTCGAAGACATAGGATTTGGGTTGAGCATCACTTCAGTCATTCTGACTATGATCACTTGGACCCCACTTAACAGTACGGTGCTTCCTACGACTCAACAAAGAAGAAAAGGAAACAACGAAACGACACAGTCTTCGCGCTCCATAGTCTTCACTCAATGTCTTCTCATGTCATAGTCTTCAATGTGAATATCTTCACATACCACCATTGTCGTCAATGTCTTCATACATTTTTAGGGGTCATCTCCGGTAGGTAAACCGAATCAATGGGGGACACCACCTGCGTTATCCTGCAATTCTCACAAACGCATTAGTCCCTCAACCACATTTGTCGTCAATACTCCAAAACCAACTAGGGGTGGCACTAGATGCACTTACAATCTCCCCATTTTTGGTGATTGATGACAAACTGGTTGAAGTTTTCAACGGGGATAAAATATGTGAAATTGTAAAGGATAGGGAATTGTCTTCATAAGTGGCAAAGGCTCCCCCTGAAGTTGTGCATATAAGTAGTTTTCTTTTGGAATGCAAATGCACATGGCAGGTTGTACTTGTGGAGATCCTCTTCAGCTTATGAAGATAATTCATCATGCATGAAATGATATATCTAAGAGAATGACCTGCATAATGAAAAATGGACGTCTGCAGAATGATCTAAGTGCGGAAGTTATCGTCGCACATGCGGAATTTATCATCGCACTAGAGTAAAGCAAATAAGTAGCAGACGACCATCGAGTTCAAGTGTTACAACTCAAAGAACCAAATGTATCAAAAGCGAGAGTTGTAAACACTAGGCAAAATATTATGCAACCGCCCTTATGAACCCGCTTGAAGACTATCAAACTCATATGCTTCTCCCCCTTTTGTCAGTAAGGACCAAAAAGGTTTGAAGACATAGAGCATCTACTCGTCCTTTTCTGAAGTAGATGATGCAGTTGGGTTGTCGTTGTTGGTTGGCGGTGCAGACGAGCTTGGTGCAGTGTCGATGCGTGCAGAAGTAGGGGGCGGTGAAGTAGCATCATCTTCATCATTGATCACTCTGGCATTGACAGTTGCCGCGGAGGAAGAATAGTCAGAGTCTTCAAGTGATGGAGTTCGTCGTAGGACTGCATTCCGTGGAGGAGTGGAGTCAAACTTGAAGCGTTCAGTGAAGCCATCGTCTTGAAGATCTGCTTCAGCACTGAGCAGGGTCAAACTCTTCCAGGATCGCCGACAGGTCTCGTGAGTGAAAAAAGCATTCTTGGTGGCAAGGTTTCGAATGCGATTGACGTCCACCAAGAGGCTTTGCATTTGTCGCTTGAGCCAGGAGTGATGCTTATCTTTTTTCTGATGCAGTGCGACAAGAAGTTCTCGATCATTGATGACTCGAGAGCGCTTCCGAGGCCTTTGGCCAATTGTGCTCTCAGTGGCTTCAGTCCGCGCACGATGAGGCAGACGTGTGTTCCCAGCCAGAGGATAGACACGAGATACTGCTGGGACGCCTTCCATGGGTTGAGAGAAGCTATGGTGATCGGCATTCTGAAGACAAAGTGGCGTTTTGGCAGGCTCAGGGTATATGGCTTCAACTGACATATCAACCTCTGGTAGAAAGATTAGATGATTGCGAGCAGAGGGCTGATAGTTGATAGCAGAGTGCATCTTGATGAGGCGCATGACCCATGGAGCATAAAATTTCAGACCAAACAGATCAGATCCAGACGTAACCAATTGTCGGATGAAGAATTCTTGCGTATTGAAGCTGATGCCATTGAGGATGTAAAAGACCAATGTCTTCATTGCTCCTTCAAGTTTTGCAGACGATGAATGCCCTTTGATAGGCCATAGAGTTTGCCTGATGATGTGATATATTGTACGAGGCAGATACTCAAGGTCATCAACAAAGAAGTCCTGAGGGTATTCAGCGTCATGTGGCAGTGGCTTCATCATGCTCAACATCTGACTCATGTTGGGTTCTGGCTTATGAAATATGCTCTCCAGTGCATCGCGGTGGAGTTGACAACCAGGTTCAAACAGCTCTCTGGGAGTGGGTAGTCCTGTGAGCTCAATGACGTCAAGAGCTTTGGCTTCATGATGAACATTTCCTGTCATCCACTCGAGAACCCATGTCTTCATATCTCTGTAGTAGCCGCGGATGTGGAGGGTAGCATAGAATTGAAGCACAAGTTCTTCATTCCAGTGTTCTTTGTCTGTAATGAAGCCGAGCAGTCCTGCATCACGAAAGCAATCAAGTGCTTATTCTAAGCACGGCAGTCCGACAATGGCTTCAGTGTCGAGGCGCATATGAGGGAAAATGCGCCCTTGATCATACAGAACGCATGAGTAATAGCTTCGTTGCTGATAGCTCCAGAAATGGTCAGATGATATCCTTGGCCTTGTGTAGGGGTTCTTTGCTCTGTCAAAGAAAGTGTTGTGGGCTTTGAAGCCATTTGCATTGAAAGAACCTGTAGAGGTGGCAGTGCCTGGAAACCTTGGCAGTCTTGGCTTCGGCTTCTGGACCTGAGGCCTATGCGCAATATGATATTCAAACTGAGGACCAGAGGCATGAGGCGGAGGGACCAGAACAGGCCATCTTACTGTGATTAGCTGACCATAGTTGTATGTTTGCTCAATTGTGTAGGGCCTTGGTGGCGGAACTGGAGCAGTGGCAACAACTGAGGCTTCAGGCTGCTCAGCAGATGCTTCGGGAGCATTTGCCTCATTGGCTTCAGGCACATTTCCTTCATTGGCTTCAGGAGCTGTTGGTGCAGGCTCCACATTTGCTTCAGCCATGACCACGTCATTGGCTTCATTGGTGTTGGAGGTGGCAGCCTTAATGTTTTCAACCTCCACTTGAGGAGCTGGAGGGTCGGGCACTGGCACGTTGATATCAGGAATAACTTCTTCAATAATAGGGGGTGTAGGGACACGTTCTTCTTCTTCTTGAGTGTCTTCGGCTGATGCAGCCGGATTGTCTTCAGCAGCTTTGGCTTCAGACTCGGAGACATTCATAGTTGGAGTGGCTTCTGAAAACACTTGACGTGCAACAGGTTGGTGGTGCACTTCTCCTTCTGGAACGCTCGAGAGAGGTACTTGAGGCCTTTGACCTTTGCGAAGCCTGCGAAATGCTGGCGACGCCTTTGGAGATGGGGTTGTCTGGGCCTCAAAGTCTTCCTCTTCTTCTTGTTGTTGTTGTTGGGGAGTGACTTGTTGTTGGGGAGTACTAGGGGAGTCTTCTTGTTATGGGCGATCAGCCCATGAAGCATCCTGAGCAATGGCGTCAGAGGACGACCAATGCTGATGATTTCGCTGTTCGTATGAACAGGCGATGATACCACATTGTACTCGATTTGAGGAAGAACTTCATCATCTTCAACATGGTCATGGTGACCAATGTCTTCAGCAGTGATGGGATCAACTGCTGGAATCTCTTCAGCTTCAGGAGCCTCTGTGGAAGCAGGCTCATGAACAGTCATGCGTAGTTCTTGGGTTGCAGATGCAGGACGAACCACTGAAATGGGTTCAACAACCAAGGGCTCTGTCGGAGCAGCCCGATTCTTCTTGGTCTTAAGCTTCTTCTTGGAGGGAGCAGCATCAGAGGCTTCAGGAAGTTTCCTTTTTCTGGCTTCAGCCTCGGCAGCCCTCGTCTTCTTCTGTTCAGAAGCGGTTGACCGGACCTTTGGCTTCGAGCCAGTCATGCTGCTTGGGAAGACTATGCGGGGTTCTTCCTGCCATGAAGGTGCAGCTTGGTAAGTTGAAGACTTCTTCCTCTTTGCAGCCATTCTGGGGCAATGCCAGGACGGCCAAGAGCCTTGCGCTTCTCAGCCTCATTGTAGGCAAGCACACACTTGTCAGCCAGACTCTTCATGCGCTCACGAGAGCCTCTGGCTTCTTCACGCTTCTTGAGAAAGGCTTCCTTGAGGTCGTGCAACATGACCTTGAAGTTTTTGACATCTTGCACGCTGAGTGCAGCCATATGCTTCTTGAACTGAGCTTTTTCATAGTCGATTTTGTTCTTCAGTTCAACAATGCGCTGAGCAAGAGCTAGCTCAGAAGCAATGGCTCCATTGAAGGAGACGCTGAGGCCAATAGGAAGTTGCAGATCTTCAAAGCTGATGTTTGGGGTGTCAAACCACTCATCAATGAAGTGATGGATGATTGCCACATCAAAGAGAGGCAAATTGTTGAAGATTTATGCTTCTTCTTTGCTCTTGATAAGTTGCTCAAGGGCATCATCTGCAAGATCTTCATCACTGGACAGATCAATGTGCTCTTCACGCAGAATGGCAGCAGGAGTCAGTGTCAGTTCAGTATTCTTGACAATTTTCTTTCTCTTCTCCATCTTCTTGGATATACGGGATTGATCTTCAGACTGCACACTGGCTTCAGGAGGTGCAGTAGCCAGTGGCTTCACACGTGAAGCTTTTGGAGGAGCATCTGTCTTTGAAGCCTTGACTTTCTTTCGCTTCTGCAGCTTTGGAGCAGGAGCAGGAGCAGGAGCTGGGGCTTCATCAGACTCAGCATCGTCATCAGAGTGATCCACTTTGGCACCTTGGACCAAGATGTAAGTGATGAGGCCATCAAGGTTTGAAAAGGGACCGATGACATTGGGATCGGCATCACGTGAGCCGTCAGCACAGGGAGCAGAGGGACCAGGGTTGAAGTCTAATCCCAATGACTTCTTGTTTTCCTTGGCCGAAGCCTTTGCGTGCTGGAAGTTGCGCTTGAAGAGATTATCGTCACGACACCAGAGCAATGACGTTGGGTCGGCATTCTCAGGCTGAGGTCCACGGACCATACAAGGATAGAAACCTTGTGCAATAGCTTCAGCCATGTTCTTGGGTGGAAGGTCTCGAAAGAGAATATCACCCCAAGGGCTTCTGATAGCATTCTTCTCGGCATATTCCTGGGTCACAAAATTGTACTTGAACCATTGTTCAGCCCAATATCGACGAATCCATTGGATTCGCGTCTTGCGCTGATTGTAGTTCTCTTCGGGATCTGTCTTGTAAAGCTCTGCGAGATCATCAGGCAGATCTTTTGAGGTTCCCCCACGACGCTGTTTGCCGCCCTTCCTGACTGATTTATCTGCAGCCATGAACTTCAAACTGAATGGCTTCAATACGTTCAAAGGCTTCAAAGGCTTGCGTTTGCTGGACAAACAGGAACTGGCTTCGGGAGAGTTAGTTTGATGCTGTAAGAATTCTGCAAACGAATGCAGACTATGAGAACCAAGGGATTCTCCCACGGACATGTACCTGTGACAGCATTAGAGATGCGAGGGAAGGGGAAGAGGTCATATGCATTCTCAGAA
>LR880968.1:23207427-23221323 GCA_904067115.1 Aegilops sharonensis | reverse complement strand
ACATCTAAGTCATCAACATGCATAAGTGTTAGGATGTGTGCTTGATCACAGGACATTTGAGGATTCCAAGATATTTAGCTCACACCGTAACTTGCAAAACCTTTTCTCATCCAAGGGCTTTTTGAAGATATCTGCCAATTGCTCTTCAGTGTTGACGTGAATGATGTCAATATCTTTCTTCATGACATGATCCCTGAGAAAATGATGACGAATTTCAATGTGCTTTGTCTTCGAGTGCTGGACTGGATTGTTGGCAATCTTGATGGCGCTTTCGTTGTCGCAGAAGAGAGGTACTTGTGTCAGATTGATGCCATAGTCCTTGAGAGTTTGCTTCATCCATAGAAGCTGAGCACAACAAGATCCAGCAGCAATGCATTCAGATTCAGCAGTTGAGAGTGATACACAGTTCTGCTTCTTTGAAGACCAACAGACAAGTGATCATCCCAGAAAGTGGCATGTGCCTGATGTAGACTTGCGATCCACCTTGTCACCAGCATAATCAGCATCCGAAAATCCAACCAAATCAAATTTTGAGCCCTTTGGATACCATAATCCGAGTGTTGGGGTGTGAGCCAAATATCGAAGAATTCGCTTCACAGCTAAGTGATGCGATTCCTTTGGTGCCGCTTGGAATCGAGCACACATGCAAACACTAAGCATAATATCTGGCCTAGATGCACATAGGTAAAGTAAGGAACCAATCATGGAGCGGTATACCTTTTGATCAAACTCTTTACCATTGCCGTCGGGACCCAGATGGTGTTTGGCTGGCATTGGCGTCATGTATCCTTTGCATTCTTGCATTCCAAACTTCTTCAGACAATCTTGGAGGTATTTTTCATGAGATATAAAGATGCCATTCCTTTGCTGACGAATTTGAAGACCAAGGAAGAACTTGAGCTCTCCCATCATGGACATCTGATATTGTTCTTGCATCATGTATCCAAATTCATCACTATACTTCTGGTTGGTGTAGCCGAAGATAATATCATCCACATATATTTGGCATACAAACAGTTCACCATCATATGTCTTCGTGAAGAGTGTGGGATCAAGGGATCCAGGTTTGAAGCCTTTGCTCTTCAGGAAGTCTTTGATCGTATCATACCAGGCGCGAGGAGCTTGTTTGAGGCCATACAGTGCTTTATTTAGCTTGCACACCATATCAGGATGTTTTGGATCTTCAAAGCCAGGTGTTTGAGCGACATATACTTCTTCTTCAATCTTGCCGTTGAGAAATGCACTCTTCACATCCATTTGATAGAGCAAGATGTTGTGGTGGTTAGCATAGGCTAGTAGTATGCGAATAGCTTCAAGCCTAGCTACAGGAGCAAATGTTCCATCGAAGTCAATTCCTTTAACTTGAGTATATCCTTGAGCCACAAGCCGTGCTTTGTTTCTGACGACTTGACCATGCTCATCTTGCTTGTTTCGACATATCCATTTGGTGCCAATAATGTTATGCTTGCGAGGGTCAGGGCGCTTGACAAGTTCCCAAACATTGTTCAGCTTGAACTGTTGAAGTTCTTGTTGCATAGCTTGTATCCATTCTGGTTCCATAAAGGCTTCAACAACTTTCTTGGGTTCTGATATTGACACAAAAGAAAAGTGCCCACAGAAATTTGCTAGATGTGTTGCTCTTGAGCGAGTAAGCGGACTAGGTACATTGATGCTATCGATTATCTTCTCAATCTGTACTTCATTTGCAACTCGAGGATGAACTGGACGAAGACTTTGCTCATGCTGATCATTGTCATCATTGAGAGGATTGTCTTCAGGCTGAGCATTGTCTTATGGTTGGTTAGGTGCAGAAATGATAAGTTCCTCTTCAGGCTGTGCTTCAGAAGGCATGATTTCACCAGTTCCCATCAGCTTGATAGATTCGCTAGGCGGAGCTTCGTCTAGTGTACTTGGCAGGAACTCTCTTTGTGAACCATTGGTTTCATCAAATCGCACGTCCACCGTTTCGACGATTTTGTAGAGATAAAGGTTGAAGACTCTGTAGGAGTGCGAGTCCTTTCCGTAACCGAGCATGAAGCCTTCGTGAGCTTTAGGTTCAAATTTTGACTTGTGATGGGGATCCTTGATCCAGCACTTAGCCCCAAATACTATGAAGTAGCTGACATTTGGCTTCCTGCCAGTAAGGAGCTCATAGGATGTTTTGTTCAGAAGCTTATGGATATAAACACGGTTGATGACGTGACAAGCTGTATCAATAGCTTCAGGCCAGAACTTTCTTGGTGTCTTGTACTCGTCGAGCATTGTTCGAGCCATCTCAATGAGGGTTCTGTTCTTGCGCTCCACGATGCCATTTTGCTGAGGTGTGTATGGAGCAGAGAACTCATGAGTGATTCCCATGGTATCCAGATAAAGATCAAGTCCGGTGTTCTTGAATTCAGTGCCGTTATCACTTCTGTTATGCTTGGTCTTGACGCCATAATTGTTCATTGCTCGATTGGCGAAGCGTCTGAAGACATCTTGCACTTCAGTCTTGTAGAGAATTATGTGCACCCATGTGTATCTTGAGTAGTCATCAACAATGACGAAGCCATAGAGACAGGCAATTGTTGTGAGAGTAGAGTAATGAGTAGGGCCAAACAAATCCATGTGTAACAGCTCGAAGGGTTGAGATGTCGTCATGATTGTCTTTGAGGGGTGCTTTGCCCTAGTCTTCTTTCCAGCTTCGCAGGCACCACACAAATGATCCTTCTTGAACTTGACACCTTCGATGCCTATGACATGCTTCTTCTTGGCGAGTGTGTGTAAGTTCCTCATGCCAGCATGCCCCAGCCTCCGATGCCAGAGCCAGCATTCTGAAGCTTTTGCAAGAAGACATACGGCAAGCTGTGGACCTGCTGAGAAATCTACCATCTATAGATCATCTTTCCTATACCCTTCAAAGACTAGAGACTTGTCAGATTCCATTAGTACAAGGCAACGATATTTTCCGAATATCACAATCATGTTCAAGTCACAAAGCATTGAGACAGACATCAAGTTGAAACCAAGGTATTCAACAAGCATCACTTTATCCATGTGTTGATCCTTTGAGATTGCAACTCTACCTAGACCCAATACATTGCTTTTACCAGTGTCAGCAAATGTGATGTGACTCTTGTCTGATGGACGTAAGGTTGAGTCCATGAGAAGACTTCGATCACCAGTCATATGATTAGTGCATCCACTGTCCATAATCCATTCTGAAGCATGAGGTGTCATACCCTACAGTACAGTTAGGGGGATAGGCTTCACCAAGAGCATTGTGAAGCATAAACATTTGACGGACAAGTGGAATATTGAAGCTTAAATCAAGATTAGGACTGATAGGATGAATGGCAAACGATTCAGGAACAAAATACATAGTGAGACCATTTGGGCATTTGATCTTGTGCCCTACAAGATGTTTTAGGTCCCCAGCTTGTAACGCCCCAGATTCGATGTGCCAGGTGTCTTCCAGTTATTCGCCGTCGTTGCCATGTCATTTGCTTGCGTGTTGCACTTTGCCATGTCATCATCTGCATTTTATATCATGTCGTCATGTGCATCGCATTTGCATACATGTTCGTCTCATGCATCCGAGCATTTTCCCCGTTGTCCGTTTTGCAATCCGGCACTCCTATGTCTCCCGGCGCCCCCTTTTACCTCTTTTCGTGTGCGGGTGTTGAACGGTCTCGGAATGCCCCGAGGTTTGTCAAGCGGCCTTGATATAGCACCGGTAGACCGCCTGTCAAGTTTCGTGCCATTTGGAGGTCGTTTGATACTCCAACGGTTAACCGGGTAACCGTAAAAGCCTCTTTTATTGCAGCCCAACACCTCTTCCAAAGTGGCCCAAAACCCAGCAAACACCCCTCCATGCTCTCGGTCGTTCGATCACGATCGCGTGGCCGAAAACCGCACCTCATTTGGACTCTCCTAGCTCCCTCTACCTATATAAACACCTCCCCCTCCAAAAATCGCAGTCCAATTCCCCCCGAAACCCTAAAAATCTTCCCCTCTCCACGACGGACATGTCCGTCCGCCGCCGGACGCTTCGTCGCCGCCGCCCGCAGCCAATGGGAGGCTGCCACGTCGCCTGCCCCACGCCTCCCGCCGCCGCGGCCCTGCGGGCCCACAGCCGGCCCGCCCGGCCCGACCGCGCGCCCCGCCGCCTCCCGCGTCGGCCCGGCCGCGCCGCCGCCCGGTCCGGCCGCCGCCCGCCGCCGCCGCCGCCGGCCGCTCCCCGTGCCCTCCGCCGCCCTCGCCCGCCGGCGTGCCGCCTGCTCGCCGTCGCCGCCATCTGGCGCCGCCCCGCGCCCGCGTGTTCCCTGCTCCTCCCGCCGTCGAGCTCCGCCGCTGGCCGGCCCCTCGCCGGAGGCCGCGGCCGACCCCAGCGCCACCG
The DNA here is from genome assembly GCA_904067115.1 of Aegilops sharonensis. Lineage (NCBI taxonomy): Eukaryota > Viridiplantae > Streptophyta > Magnoliopsida > Poales > Poaceae > Aegilops > Aegilops sharonensis. The sequence goes on along the minus strand of LR880968.1, from coordinate 23,216,945 downwards.
GAGGAGCCCGGCCGCCCCGCGCCTTCCTCCTCCGCCGGAGCGCCCGGTCCGGCCGCTCCTCCGCCGGATCCGGCCTCCCCGGCCCCGATCCGCGCCGCCCCGCGTCCTCCGGCCGCCGTCCCTGTCGTCTCCGGCAAGATTCCGGCGAGATCCGGCCCTGCTTTGAAACCTGTGCAAGGTTGACTTTCCCCTCTCCGTTTATCCACTAAGTCCCGAATCTGTGATTATTTTCATGCATTTTCATCGTGTCATAACTTTGTCATCGTTGCTCCGTTTTGCGCGTGTAATATGTCAAATTGTTCGTCTCGAAGAGTAGATCATTTCGTCTCATTGAATCATTTTCATTTGAGCTCATCTTGATGCCCGAAATTCTGTTAGAAGAGGGCTGTGATGTTAGTTTCTGTTTCTTAACAGAACATGCACTTTTGTCATTTTTGCCATGATTGATGTGTGCACCCTATGATCTTGAGTCCTACATGTGTTTTTTAATATGCCATGCCATCTTTCCAGGGGTGTATGCCATGTATTTTTGTGATCTCTGTGGTGACTAGCACAAGCATGCAAACTAGGCTTCTTGATGTTGCTGATTTCAGCCCTGTTCTGCTGATATTTTTATGCCATGTAAACTTGATGCTACCGAGAGACCCATGCATATTTTGAGATACTTCAGTAAGGATGTTTTGTTATACATGTCTTGCTCTATCCATCCATTCCCTTGTTTGCAATTATGGAGTGCCATAGCTTGAGTCAATCGAGCTCTACTTTTGCTATAAAATGTTTCCTGGAAGATTGTTTACATGTTATTCGATTTTGCCAAGGTTGTTGTAGTTGATCCGTGTATGCTATGATGTTGTTATTGCCATGTATATCTTCTATGTCATGTCTTCTTGATGCATGTATGCTTAGTTTATCATGAGATGCTCTGTAGTGAGTGCATCGAGCTCTTAAACATGCCTACTTGTTATCTGTTTTTGTCATGCCCTCTTGCTGAATCTGTTAACGTAACTTGCTATATTGACATGGGTGCTATGGTATTTTCTGATCCTTTTTGGCTCATGGTCATTAAGGGACTTTTGTTCTATGCATTTAGTAGTATCATACCATGCCTTTGTTGGCCATGATAAGTTCCTGTAGCATGTTGTTTGATAGCTCTAAACATTGCAACCTGATGTTATTTCCTGATAAGTCTGAACTGTTATTATTTGCAATCTTGCCATGTGTTTTTGAGCATGTTCTTGTGATTTCTGGAGATAGCTCAGTGTTCATGTTTTGTAATGCTTTACCTGTACATCATGCCCATGCATTTTATTTTCTTATTGTGGTACTGTAGCATGTTGTTTTGGTGCTTGCAATATGCCTAGTTGATGTTTTGGACAGATTGTTGTTATAACTTGTATAGGGTGTATGTGTTGAACCGTTGCTCCGTTTTGAGTGTGCTCTATATGAAACTTGCTTGATTTTGCATGTAGTTGCATATTATCATGTTGCATCCTTGTTTTGAGGTGCTTGCTTGATGGTTGTATGCATTTTGCATCAATGCCATGCTTATCTTGTTTTGCTCATATCTTCTAGGCCGTAGCTCCGAATCTAATGAACTTTATATGTAACTTGACTAGAATTTCGTGTAGATCATCGTGGTGCATCTTAACTTGCTGTTTAACAACTTGAACTTAAGGTTTATTCAGATCTGGACCAATTTCGAAATATGCATATGAGGACTTACCGGAATTGTTATATGTTGTTCCCGGCCTCATTTAAACTTGCTTTGATGTGTTGCTCTTGTTTGCATCATCTCTTGCCATGAGTAGCCTCATCTAGATTTGTCATGCATCATGTTTGTTGTGCATCTTGTCATGTTCATGTGTGGTGTGTTTACCTTGTTGGGTGCTTCTTCTTGTTAGTTCCCGTTTCGTTGCGATCGTGAGGATTCGTTCGTCTACGCTTGGTTCGGCTTCATCCGTTCATCTTCTTCATGGACTCGTTCTTCTTCCTTGCGGGATTTCTGGCAAGATGACCGCTACCCTGGATCTCACTACTATCATTGCTATGCTAGTTGCTTCGTTCTATCGCTATGCTGCGCTACCTATTACCTGTTTATCAAGCCATCCCAAATTGCCATGTCAGCCTCTAACCTTTTGCACCCTTCCTAGCAAACCGTTGTTTGGCTATGTTACCGCTTTGCTCAGCCCCTCTTATAGCGTTGTTAGTTGCAGGTGAAGATGAAGTTTGTTCCTTGTTGGAACATGGAAATGTTGTTCCTTGTTGGAACAAGTTTACTTGTTGGGATAACACAATATATCTTATTTAATTAATGCATCTATATACTTGGTAAAGGGTGGAAGGCTCGGCCTTATGCCTGGTGTTTTGTTCCACTCTTGCCGCCCTAGTTTCCGTCATATCGGTATTATGTTCCCGGATTTTTGCGTCCCTAACGCGGTCGGGTGATTTATGGGACCCCCTTGACAGTTCGCTTTGAATAAGACTCCTCCAGCAAGGCCCAACATTGGTTTTACCATTTGCCTCACCTATGCCCTTTTTCCCTTGGGTTTCCGAAGCCCGAGGGTCATCTTTATTTTAGCCCCCCCGGACCAGTGCTCCTTCGAGTGCTGGCCCGAACTAGAGCCCTGTGCAGCGCCCCCTCAAGGAAACTTGAGGTCTGGTTTTAGTTGTACGGACTGCTCATCCGGGTGTGCCCTGAGAACGAGGTACGTGCGACTCCTGTCGGGATTTGTCGGCACATCCGGGCGGCTTTGCTGGTCTTGTTTTATTGCTGTCGAAATGTCTTGTAGCCGGGATTCCGAGACTGATCGGGTCTTCCCGGGGAGAAGGAATATCCTTCGTTGATCGCGAGAGCTTATCATGGGCTAAGTTGGGACACCCCTGCAGGGTATAAACTTTCGAGAGCCGTGCCCGCGGTTATGTGGCAGATGGGAATTTGTTAATATCCGGTTGTAGTAAACTTGAAGCAAACTCTCCTAAAATACACCAACCGTGTGCGTAACCGTGAGTGTCTCTTTTCGGGGTTGATCGAGAGGAGAACACGGTTTCTGGGTTATGTCTGACGTAAGTAGGAGTTCCGGATCACTTCTTGATCATTACTAGTTGACGACCGTTCCTTTGTTTCTCTTCTCGCTCTCATTTGCGTATGTTAGCCACCATATCATGCTTAGTCGCTGCTGCAACCTCACCACTTTACCCCTTCCTTTCCCATTTAAGCTTTGCTAGTATTGATACCCATGGTAATGGGATTGCTGAGTCCTCGTGGCTCACAAATTACTACAACAACAGTTGCAGGTACAGGTTTGCGATGATCATGACGCGAGAGCGATGTTTGCTTGTTTTGGAGTTCTTCTTCTGCTTCTTCGATCAGGGGATAGGTTCCAGGTCGGTAGCCTGGGCTAGCAGGGTGGATGTCGTTTGAGTTTCTGTTTATGTTTCATCCGTAGTCGGATGTTGATCTCGATGTTGATGTATTCTTGTGGCATTTGTGCCTTTTGTATGTATCCCCATCTATTATGTAATGTTGATGTAATGATATCCACCTTGCAAAAGCGTTCCAATATGCGGGTCTATCCTTGGTGGGACCGTCGAGTTCATTTTGGATAGGGTCGCATATTGGGCGTGATACAGCTATAGCATCAGACGCCTTTGATTTTCGGCTGGAGACCCTTTCCTGCAAAAGAGAGTTAATTCTTCTTAACCACCCACATCTTCAGGGGTGGCTTAGAAGCAATGAGTCTAAGTGCAGCATCTGAGAACTTCGGCTTTGAAGCCCTAGCAAATAGCCTTGCAGGAGATGAATGATACTCGTATGAATAAGCAGAAAAGTTCTTAGATCTATGAACATAGCGGTTTGAAGACACACGCTCATATTCATAAATTTGAGTACGGTTTCCCTGCAAAACATTGGCGTTAGGGTGACTCAGGTGACTCATCTGTCTGTATGAAACCTTTGGACCATATGACGCCTTAGGCCTGGGGTTTGTCTTCTTCCCAGGTGGTGTCATGATGACATTCACTGGAAGATTCTCAAGACAACTTTTGGGAACCCAGATCTTCTTCATAGGTGGTCCATTCCTGCAGTTAGTACCAATATACCTCGCAAACACTTCACCATTCTGATTCTTGAACAACTTATAGTTTGCATCAAAGGATTCATCAATGATAATAGGGTTAGCACAGGTAAAGCCAGATAAGGTGGAAGGATCCACTGAAGGTCCCTTTGCAGCAACCCATGTGGTTTTGGGATACTGCTCAGGCTTCCAGTAGGAACCATCAACATTCATTTTCCTCTCGAACCCAACACCCTCTTTCCTAGGGTTTCGGTTCAGGATCTGCTTTTTGAGGACATCGCAAAGTGTCTGATGCTCTTTCAGACTTTTATACATCCCTGTTTCAAGCAATGTCTTCAACCTAGCATTTTCATCAGCAATAGCAGTGGTATCCTCCGCACAGGGGTTAGTTACCACATTAGTAGTTGAAGACAATGCAACAGGAGCAGCAGTTGAACATTCAGCAACAGAGGTAGGGATATCACGCTCAAGACATTTTAGACATGGTGGTTCAAATCCATCCTGAGCGGAACTTATCTGTTGAGCGCGAAGTGACTCATTCTCTTTTTGAAGATCTTCATGAGCTGCTCTCAATTTCTCAAGCTCTTGCTTCCTTTGAAGATATTCATAGGAGAGCTTTTCATGAGTAGTTGAGAGCGTTTCATGACGACTTTCAAGTTCTTGGTACTTAGCATGAAGATTTTTAATGTCTTCAACTAAGGAATGTGAACGTGTCATTTCCGCGTCCAACATGTCATCGCTTTTGTCTAACAGTTTTTGAGTATGTTCTATAGCTCTTTGTTGTTCGGTTGCAATTTTAGCAAGTGTTTTGTAGCTGGGTTTGGATTCACAATCAGAGTCATCTTCACTTGATGTTTGAAAGTAAGCATCACGTGATTTTACCTTGGCACCGCGTGCCATGAAGCAGTAGGTGGGAGCAGGGTCGTCCTTGTCATCAGCTTCAGCGTTGGTGTAGAAGTCATTGTCTTCAGTGTTGAAGATGGACTTAGCAACATAGGCTGTGGCTAAAGCCAGACTTGCAACGCCAGGGTCGAACTCCTCTTCAGACTCCACCTCCACCTCCTCAGAAGCAGACTCCTCCTATGAATCCATTTCCTTGCCAACAAAAGCACGAGCCTTGCCAGATGAGCTCTTCTTATGAGATGAAGACTTTGATGAGGACTTGGAAGAAGACTTTGAAGATTTCTTCTTTTTCTTGTCATCAGAATCATATTCCTTGCTCTTCTTCTTCTTCTCATTGTCCCTCTGTGGACACTCAGAGATATAGTGTCCAGTTTTCTTGCACTAGTGACAGGTTCACTTCTTGTAGTCATGAGTGGAAGCTTCATCATTTCTTGAGCTGGATCGTGAAGACTTTCTGAAGCCTTTCTTCCTAGTGAACTTCTGGAACTTCTTCACAAGCATAGCAAGTTCCTTTCCAATGTCTTCAGGATCATCAGAACCGCTGTCAGATTCTTCTTCAGATGAGGAAACAACTTTTGCCTTCAAAGCGCGAGTTCGGCCATAGTTGGGACCATAGATATATCTTTTCTCAGAAAGATGGAACTCATGTGTGTTGAGCCTCTCAAGTATATCAGACGGATCGAGTGTCTTGAAGTCAGGACGTTCTTGTATCATGAGGAAAAGGGTGTCAAAAGAGCTGTCAAGTGATCTCAGTAGTGTCTTGACGATTTCATGCTTGGTGATCTCAGTGGCGCCGAGAGCATGAAGCTCATTTGTGATGTCAGTGAGGCGATCAAATGTGAGCTGGAAATTTTCATTGTCGTTTCTCCTGAAGCGGTTGAAGAGGTTGCGAAGAACACTGATCCTTTGATCTCTCTGGGTTGAGACGCCTTCGTTGACTTTGGATAGCCAGTCCCAGACTAGCTTCGACGTTTACAGAGCACTCACACGGCCATACTGTCCTTTGGTCAGATGACCACAGATGATGTTCTTTGCAGTAGAGTCCAGTTGAATGAACTTCTTGACATCAGCAGGGGTGACACCTTCAGCGGATTTGGGAACGCCGTTCTTGACGACATACCAGAGGTCGACATCAATGGCTTCAAGATGCATGCACATCTTATTCTTCCAGTAGGGATAGTCAGTTCCATCGAACACGGGGCAAGCATCGGAGACTTTGATTATCCCTGCAGTCGACATAGCTAAAACTCCAGGTGGTTAAACCAAATCACACAGAACAAGGGAGTACCTTGCTCTGATACCAATTGAAAGTGCTAGTTATCGACTAGAGGGGGGGGTGAATAGGCGATTTTTAGGAAAGTCTTCAAAACACGGATGTTTCAAAGACAAACAATAGAAATGACCTAATTGATATGCAGCGGAAGGTACACTACAACAAGCGAATCATAGTCAAGTATGCAATAACGTGAAAGTACAAGATTAATAGCAGCTTGGTAGTGATGATCAAGATGGAAGATAGTGAGACGCCAATCAACAAAAGTAGTCAAGCAATGAAGTCAAATAGGTATGATAGATAGGCAATGACTTCACGAAGACAAACTCTAAGTAAGGTGAGGGAGAGGATAGAACCAGTCACTTGTTGAAGACACAGGTTTTGTTGGACCAGTTCCAGTTGCTGTGACAATTGTACATCTGGTTAGGGAGGCTGAGATTCAACTCAGAAGACCGCGTCTTCACCTTATTCCCCTTGAGCTAAGGACACACAGTCCTCGCCCAATCACTCTGGTAAGTCTTCAAGGTAGACTTCCGAACCTTCATAGACTGCGTTCAGCGGCAATCCACAATGACTCTTGGATGCTCAGAACGCGACGCCTAACCGGCTGGAGGATTCACAGTCCTCAAGTGTAATAGGTCTTCAGGTCACACAGACAGAAAGACTTCAGTGATGCCTAACACTCTTTGGCTCTGGGTGTTTGGGCTTTGTCCTCGCAAGGATTTCTCTCTTTCAAAGGCTTCGAGGTGGGTTGCTCTCAAATGACAAAAGCCGTGTACTAACTCTGAGCAGCCACCAATTTATGGTGTAGGGGGTGGGCTATTTATAGCCACTAGGCAACCCGACCTGATATGTCCGAAATGACCCTGGGTCACTAAGGAACTGACACGTGTTCCAACGGTCCGATTTCAAACACACACGGCAACTTTACTTGGGCTACAAGCAAAGCTGACTCATCCAGCTCTGGATAAGTTTTGCTCTCATTGTCTTCGCTCGAAGACATAGGATTTGGGTTGAGCATCACTTCAGTCATTCTGACTATGATCACTTGGACCCCACTTAACAGTACGGTGGTTCCCACGACTCAACAAAGAAGAAAAGGAAACAACGAAACGACATAGTCTTCGCGCTCCATAGTCTTCACTCAATGTCTTCTCATGTCATAGTCTTCAGTGTGAATATCTTCACATACCACCATTGTCGTCAATGTCTTCATACATTTTTAGGGGTCATCTCCGGTAGGTAAACCGAATCAATGGGGGACACCACCTGCGTTATCCTGCAATTCTCACAAACGCATTAGTCCCTCAACCACATTTGTCGTCAATACTCCAAAACCAACTACGGGTGGCACTAGATGCACTTACAGATGCAGCAGAGGCGCCCCGCCGCCACCTTCCTCGGAGCGCGCGCGGCGTTCGCCGGCGGCCTCCTCGGGTGGCGGCGAGACTGGGAGGGTGAGAGGGTGGGACGCGGCGGCGCTAGATCGGGGTTCCCCCGGGTCGCCAGAGGAGGGGCGACGCGGGGGTCTCGGTGTGTCTGACTACGCACTGGTCTTATAAAATCTCAGTACGGTGAGGCCCCGATTGTATACAACAATAAGGTGTGCCACTCCAACAAGGGAGAGTAGATAACGGCGGCATATGCCTTCGGCTCAATACAGTGTTTGTAGTCATCGCTAGGTGGTTCATGGACCTGGTTGAAAAGTTTATTACCTTTGGTATCCTATATATACCTAAATAGTTGATCTTCACTAACTTAATTATGTTGACATGCAACTATGTCATGTAATCATGCCACCAAGCATGCCCCACTAAATATAACTCTCTCAACGTGCAAATATGCTAACTCACTATGCCACTATGCATTAGAAAACACCCGCCTTAACATGCATCTTGCATGCTTTACTTGTATGATCGGCTACTATGTAATAATCAAATATATTAAATCATATATGTGCTTGAGTTTCAATTCCTACATGGCTGATCAGAATACCAAAATTTCATGCCATCGAATCTCATAGAAATCACCGCATCCAGTTCCCGCCGCAACGCGTGCGCATCATCTACTAGCTCTTTACATTGCCATGATAGATAACGAATAACAGATGGAACGTGTCCCAACGTGACATTCGCCCACACCTTCTATGGCTATCATAGAGAATTTTCTCCATCCGTGAAGCCACCACTCGTGGTTTCTTGGAGAACCCGTTGATTACCGCCCTAGCAGAGGATCAGCAACGGTTCTTCTTCTTTTGCTTCCAAAGTTGCTGGTTAGCAGCAGTGGTGAGGATTGAGGCAGAAAACACAAATCTGACCTGAGGCAGAAATCAAATCACAAACTGACCTGGTCGTGAAAAAAGTTCACTTTCCTGACCCTTTTGTGTGGCGCCCGACAGCTGGCGTCGCACCCTACTGTGCAGCGCCCTTCCCTTAGGCGTCGCACGTCCTGCCAGCGTGGCAGCCCTGGTCCAGTTGCGGCCCCACAGACAGCACTGCAGCGCCTAAGACATAGGCGCCACACCTGTAATGTGCAGCGCCTAGCCCTTGGGCGCTGCACAGTGACTTAAGCGCAGCCGACCCAGCCCGACCAGGCAGTTTTCTTCATCTTTCCCTCTCTGACAGAGAGAGCAGCGGCGGCGGCGCCCCCATCTAATCCCCCCCCCCACATCCTCTCAGATCTGAAGATTTGATCCGTGGATTCGATCTCCAATCCATCCTACTAGGTAAACTCTTCCCTTCTCTTTCTTTTGCTCCGTAAATTTGTTGCCATTCTAGAGATTTGTCCAAGATTTGATGGAACCCTTGATTTGTTTGGTTTGCTCGATTTAGGATGTGTATTCATATTGGTAGTACCGTAGTGTTATTTATTAGTTCACAATATATGATTCTTGTTGTTGAAAGCCTATATTTTTTAGTTTTTTTTAGATATGTATGAGATGCCTATTTTTATAGATAACTATGAGATGTTGATTTTTGTAGACATATATGAGAAGTTTGTTTAGATATATATTAGATGTTGAGTTTATTTCAAATATTAGATGTTGAGTTTATTTGAAATATTAGATGTTTAGTTTATTTGAACACATATGACATATTCATTGTGTGAGAAGGAGATGTTGAGATTCTTGTAGTTGAACACATGTTATATGTTTAGTGTATACCGATATTTGAGATGAAGATGAACTCTTATATGTTTATTGTTTGAAATTGTAAGGATGGTTTGGCTTCTGGACGATGTCTACGACGTGCAACACCGGGCCTACATGA
>LR880968.1:23197154-23207311 GCA_904067115.1 Aegilops sharonensis | reverse complement strand
ACCCTTTGGTGTGGCGCCCGACAGCTGGGCGCTGCACCCTACTGTGCACCGCCCTTCCCTTAGGCGTCGCACATCCTGCCAGCGTGGCAGCCCTGGTCCAGTTGCGGCCCCACACGCACCTGTGCAGCGCCTAAGGGCTAGGCGCCACACTTTGACGTGCAGCGCCTAGCCCTTGGGCGCTGCACAGTGACTTAAGCGCGGCCGACCCAGCCCGACCAGGCAGTTCTTCATCTCTCCGCTCTCTGGACAGAGAGCAGCGGCGGCGGCGGCGCCCCCATCTAATGCCCCCCACATCCCTCTCAGATCTGAAGATTTGATCCGTGGATTCGATCCCCAATCCATCCTACTAGATAAACTCTTCCGTTCTCTTTCTTTTGCTCCGTAAATTTGTTGCCATTTTAGAGATTTGTCCAAGATTTGATGGAACCCTTGATTTGTTTGGTTTGCTCGATTTAGGATGTGTATTCATATTGGTAGTACCGTAGTGTTATTTATTAGTTCACAATATATGATTCTTGTTAGTGAAACCCTAGATTGTTTAGTTTTTTTAGATATATATGAGATGCCTATTTTTATAGATAACTATGAGATGTTGATTTTTGTAGACATATATGAGAAGTTTGTTTAGATATATATTAGATGTTGAGTTTATTTCAAATATTAGATGTTGAGTTTATTTGAAATATTAGATGTTTAGTTTATTTGAACACATATGACATATTCATTGTGTGAGAAGGAGATGTTGAGATTCTTGTAGTTGAACACATGTTATATGTTTAGTGTATACCGATATTTGAGATGAAGATGAACTCTTATATGTTTATTGTTTGAAATTGTAAGGATGGTTTGGCTTCTGGACAATGTCTACGACGTGCAACACCGGGCCTACATGATGCGCGAGAAGGATAAGGTAATAATGAGTAATCTAAATATTTTGCAAAATTTGCCTTTAGTTGAAATTTACATGCCCTAAGATTTGTCATTACTTGTTTTTTGCAGAAGCTTGAACCTCTGAAGATTCGGTATCACGGGGTCTCTGGTCCTGCCATGCCTTACGATGAGCGGTACACACCGTACATCAAGCAGGTAGGACTACTCCCGTGGATTCTGTTGGTCAGCCGGTCCACGCCGAATCTGAACGCTCCACTGGTGTCCGCTCTTGTTGATCGGTGGAGGCCAGAGACCCACAGTTTCCATCTTCGGACCGGGGAGATGACCGTGACGCTCAAGGATGTCTCGTTGATCACCGGTCTTGCTATCGACGGGAGGCCTCTCTGTATGAGCACCGATTCTGATGGGTGGCGCGAGCAGATGATTGCTCTTATCGGTATGGCTCCTACCGAGGCTGAGGATGATGTAGAGGAGGGAGAAGAGAAGAAGAAGAGGGAAAGGAAAGCAGCCGGAGCTGCTTTCACGTGGATTCAAAATAACTTTGCGACGTGCCCTCCGGATGCCACTGATGATGTGATCCAGACACATGCTCGTGTGTATATGTGGTACATTGTGTCGAGGACTTTGTTTCCTGACTCCACTGGTAAGAACGCTCCATGGATGTGGCTGAAGGCGTTGACCGTCTTCGATAGCAATTGGAGCTGGGGTTCAGCGACTCTTGCCTACTTGTACCGACAGGTAGTTGGTCTGTTTTGTGATCAACTCATTTCTTCATTAGCAATGCAAGCTTGCTGTCAAGTTAACATTGTTTTTCTTTCATATGTAGCTGGACGATGCGTGTTGCAGGATCACACCTAGTGCAGGCATTGGTGGTAATCTGCTTCTAGTTTCTGTATGGAGCTGGGAGCGTCTGCCTGTTGGACGCCCAAAGAGCGTCAGGTTTGATCCTTGGTATGTAGATGAACATGACGAATTACGGCGCCCCACGTGGGCTTACAAGTGGGATATCGTTTCCGAGATGACGAACGATGTCAATCTCATGTACCAAAAGTACATTGCCGAGTTGGACACGATTACGCCTGAGCAGGTAAGGAGGTCATTACTTTAGTCCTTTCTCATGCTTGCTTGAAAAATAGTCATCAAATTTGCATTGTTGCCCTGTTTCATAGGTGGAATGGCAGCCATATGGCGCGGGTGAGAGCTTGGGGTACACCGCGGAGTTCCGCCTCAACCCGATGTGCTTGCGGGATAAGGATCTCTGGCTTATGTGGTGCCCATTGATATGCAACTGGGCGGTTGAGTTTCATTTGCCGCATCGCGTGTATCGTCAGTTTGGTCTTTTCCAACCTCACCCGCCGGATTGGGTGGACACGGATAAAGCACTTCATAGGTAAGAGAGCATGTCTGCGTATTGTCTAATCATCGGGACTCCTTTTGATTGTGCTAATGTTTGGTTTTATACCACGCAGGTTGGACAGGAGAAGGCAACGGAAGATAAAGGACTGGCCCAAGCATCATTCTGCGTATGTTACCCGCTTCCAGCTTTGTGTGGAGCAAGCTCGTAGCACTGCACGCGCCCCGCTTCGTGAGCACAACCCAATTGCTTTTGATAACTACGTACGATGGTTTATTGGAACTACTCGAGTTGAGATATGCCGGCCGGCATATAATGAGGATATTCTTGAAGAACCCGTAAATTTTGAGGATCTAGCAAAGGGGAAGTACAACAGAGATGTCAGGCAAGGGCAAGGAGTCCCTGCTGTTCCGGTGATTAACTATGTGGTAAAGTGTTCCCCTCTTTACTTTCCTGTTGACCGTATTGCACATGTTTGAATGGCTAACGCATTCATTCTTTCTCATCCGCAGCGCACCGAGATCAAGAAAGCAGCTGATGAGAGCCAGTCTATTCTGGAGAAGACACCGGTTGGAACTGGCAATGATGATGGTTCACTACGAGCATTCCTCAAGGTACAGATCGCATTCACTATGAGAGCCAGTCTATGTTGCGAAGTTTGATATCTTACACACTTGTTCATGTTACAGCGGCATGCCAAGAAGTTAAGGCGGTTATCGAACCTTCTCGGTTGCCGTGATCCTGAATATGATGAACCATCTGCCTCTAGGTCTGGTACACCATCAGACCCCGCACCTCACCATGAGGGGGACGATGTGAGTTCCTCATATGCTTATATGGATGATGAGGGTGGGATCACCCAAGAGGTATGACTAATCCTTTAGATGTGATTCTCACTTGATTACGACACCGGCCTTCACCATATTGTTTCGTTGTGTGATAGGGCGATGAGCTCGATGATGACATGACTTTGGCGGACGCTCAAGCTCGGTCCGCATATGTGTTGAAGCCTAGGCAGCCCAGACGCCGGTACACGCCCAACGACTATGACAACAGAGGCAACCCAAAGGTGGTCGTAGGGACCTCGCGGATGGCTAGCTTGGATGATGAGGCGGAGGAGGAGGCGGAGGCGGAGGCGGAGGAGGAAGTGCACGAAGAGGAGCCTCGTGCTCCTAAGAAGAAGAGGCTTGCCGGCAGGCGTGCCACCAGGAACACGCGCGGAAGGAATTAGTGCTTGGTAGCCGTTTAATTAGGTTGATGAACTTGTGAGGTTATGTTATATGTTGGTGAACTCTTACTAGTGTGGTATTTGTGTTTGCGAACCTGAAGTAATGTTGAATTGTCTTAAATGATATGTTGATGAACTTCTGAGGTTATGTTATATGTTGATGAACTCTTACTAGTGTTGAAGTAATGTTGAATTGTCTTAAATGATATGGTATTTGTGTTTACAGTACTTTTATTATGTGAGTGCTGCTGCAGGAGGCCAAAATGGCATCTGTTTCTGCAGTTTTGCTTATAGCAGCACTGCAGCGCCTAAAAGTTAGGCGCTGCACTGTACTGTGTGGCGCCCAACGCTTGGGCGCTGCACTATATAGTGCAGCGCCCCGTCTTTAGGCGCTGCACTTCCAAAATGGCATCTGTTTCTGCAGTTCTGCAGTTTTGCTTATAGCAGCACTGCAGCGCCCAACCATTAGGCGCTGCACTGTACTGTGTGACGCCCAACCCTTGGGCGCTGCACTATATAGTGCAGCGCCCTGTCCTTAGGCGCTGCACTACTTCCATGACCATCCAGAGAGCCACAGTTGGCTTGCATCACATCCACAATACTTATAATGACTGCAGCATCACAACAATTTGAACAAACACAAATTTTATGCCGACGAGATCATAACTTAAGACAATTCAAACATTACTACGACATGGTTCACGACACATTCATTACAAATGACAAATGGCAGCTTGCCCTAGAAGATAGTTCACGAACATCTCACATGCCCTCACAACTTCATGACACATTCATTAGAACATCTCACATGCCCTCACATGCCCTAGAAGTCCCTACTGAGTAGAGCGAGGCCATTTCCCCTTCTTGTTACGTGCCGAGTCCTCCTCTTGTGCCTCGCGAGCCTTTGCAAGCTTTCTTGCCCTCTCCTCCTCACGAGCAAGTTTCGCTTGGCGTGCCCTCTCCTCCTCTCGTTTCTTCCGCTCCATCCTCTCCTTCTGACGACGCTCTTCCTCCAAGCCTCTTTGAAACGATTCTTCGAACCGTCGTTGCCGCCTAAGACAATCTGCGTATTGGTCCTTTTTCACATCTTCTGGCACTTCAAGATCTATCCACGTGAAGTACTTGCATAGAGGAGGCGGTGACTGCATAAAAATTTGTTGTTAGTGTTGACACACATTTGAGAGTAACATTTTACTTCTCGAGCTTACCGGTGGTTGGTCATAGGCATTAGTTGGAAGTGCACGATCATAAGCATAGTTCGGGCATACAAAATATCTCCGCCCTTCCGTCCATGCTTTCTTTCGGTCGGTGGACACCTTCACCTTGCAAACATCTCCACACCAACATGGCGGGATGTTGACATCTTTCTCCTTCGCCTTGTCCAAAGATGCGTCCTCCCACTTGTTCGGCATGTCTTCTTGGTTAGCACACGGTGGCCTCGTCATGGAACCGGATGAAGCCATGCCTACAAAACCTAGAATTATTGGTCAACCCTAACCCCCACTTAACAATAACCACAACCCTAACACCAACATAACCCTAACACCAACATCAAACACACATAACCCTAACCCTAGCATACTATGAAAGCCTAACCATACCAAATTAGTAAAGAAACACAAATTTGCAAATCCAAGCAAAAACTAGGGTTTCCCCCAAACTAGCAAGATTTGAGCAAATGTGACAATTCCTAGGGATGAAAACGAGGGGATCGAAGGAGATTACCTTAAGGGAGGGGTTGGCTTCGAAATCCACGGTCAAATACTCCGGATCTGAGAAGGATTTGAGAGGGGGAGAGAGGAGGGCAGAGGGAAGGCACTGAGCTTCGGGTTTGTGTGGAGGGTGGGGTGTGTGGGGTGGGGATGGGTGGGAGGGAGTTGGTGCAGCCTAATAAATGTCCAGGTGTGCAGCGCCTAAGGGAAGGGCGCCACACTACACAGTGCAACGCCTCTCCCTTAGGCACTGCACACCTGGACATTCCAGTCCAGAGAGCACCAAGAGCGTTCCAGTAGATTTTCCACCCCAAAATTTGCTAAGTCAGTGTGCAGCGCCCAAGGTCGAGGCGCCACACTATACAGTGCAGCGCCTACCCCTTGGGCGCTGCACTGTATAGTGTGGCGCCTGGCCCTTGGGCGTTGCACGCTGACTTAGCATTTTTTGGGGTGGTAAAGCTACTGCATTTTCTGGAATGATTCTGTTGCTCTCTGGACTGCCATGTCCAGGTGTGCAGCGCCCAAGACCAAGGCGCTGCACTGTATAGTGTGGCGCCTTACCCTTGGGCGCTGCACACCTGGACATGGCAGTCCAGAGAGCAACAGAATCATTCCAGAGAGCACCAGGAGCGTTCCAGTTTGTTTTGCACCCCAAAATTTGCTAAGTCAGTGTGTAGCGCCCAAGGCGAAGGCGCCACACTCTACAGTGCAGCGCCTACCCCTTGGGCGCTGCACTGTATAGTGTGGCGCCTTGCCCTTCGGCGCTGCACGCTGACTTAGCATTTTTTGGGGTGGAAAAGCTACTGCAACGCTCCTGGTGCTCTCTGGAATGATTCTGTTGCTCTCTGGACTGCCATGTCCAGGTGTGCAGCGCCCAAGGGTAAGGCGCCACACTATACAGTGCAGCGCCTTGGTCTTGGGCGCTGCACACCTGGACATGGCAGTCCAGAGAGCAACAGAATCATTCCAGAGAGCACCAGGAGCGTTCCAGTTTGTTTTGCACCCCAAAATTTGCTAAGTCAGTGTGCAGCGCCCAAGGTCGAGGCGCCACACTATACAGTGCAGCGCCTTGGTCTTGGGCGCTGCACACCTGGACATGGCAGTCCAGAGAGCAACAGAATCATTCCAGAGAGCACCAGGAGCGTTCCAGTTTGTTTTGCACCCCAAAATTTGCTAAGTCAGTGTGCAGCGCCCAAGGTCGAGGCGCCACACTATACAGTGCAGCGCCTTGGTCTTGGGCGCTGCACACCTGGACATGGCAGTCCAGAGAGCAACAGAATCATTCCAGAGAGCACCAGGAGCGTTCCAGTTTGTTTTGCACCCCAAAATTTGCTAAGTCAGTGTGTAGCGCCCAAGGCGAAGGCGCCACACTCTACAGTGCAGCGCCTACCCCTTGGGCGCTGCACTGTATAGTGTGGCGCCTTGCCCTTCGGCGCTGCACGCTGACTTAGCATTTTTTGGGGTGGAAAAGCTACTGCAACGCTCCTGGTGCTCTCTGGAATGATTCTGTTACTGCCATGTCCAGGTGTGCAGCGCCCAAGGCCAAGGCACTGCACTGTATAGTGTGGCGCCTTACCCCTGGGCGCTGCACTAACTGCTGTTTTCAAATAACTACTGGTTTTTTTTGTTTTGTGATTCATAAAGATGCCACATAATCATATCCAAATTAAATGTAGGCGTCCAAAACACAGAAATAGTAGTCTGCATCACATAGTCATACACACATAGCACATATACTTGTCCAAATCACATAGTCATACACACATAGGGATCTCACATAGTCATACTCAGAAATATTAGTCCCCTCACATAGTCATACACACATAGCACATATACTTGTCCCTCCTCCCACCACCAAGTGATCTCACATTCCTCCTCCGTGTCCTCCACCCCCTTCATTGTTTCCATACCTATGAAAATGGCAATATAATAGTTAGTCACACAATACAAAATGACAACACAAGCATTGAGCCAAAATAACAAGATCATAGTAAGTCACATACGGCAATGGTCCATTGAGCCAAGAGAACATTCCTCCACTACGGCCGCCGCCAAGGCCAAGATCACCACTGCCTCCACCATCACCACGACCTACACCACCACCGCGGTCTCTACCGCCACCACCACGGCCTATACCACCACCACCGCCACGGCCAAGACCACCACCACGACCTCTACCACCACCACGGCCAAGACCTTCACCACGACCAACACCGTCACCACGACCTCTACCACCAGCACGACCAAGACCATCACCACGGCCAAAACCTTCACCACGACCAACACCGTCACCACGACCTCTACCACCACCACGACCAAGACCATCACCACGGCCAAAACCTTCACCACGACCAACACCGTCACCACGACCTCTACCACCACCACGACCAAGACCATCACCACGGCCAAGACCTTCACCACGGCCAAGACCATCACCACGGCCTCTACCACCACCACGGCCTCTACCATCACCACGGCCAAGACCACCACCACGGCCTCTTCTAAGACCAAGATGACTCCCTCTTTGTTGCCTAGTTCCTCGTTGGCTTGTTTGATTTGAGTGGTTTGGCACTCCACCACTTGTTTGACTTGGTTGGCTACCCGTTGGTTCACTTGGTTGGCTATCATTTGTTTGGCTTGTGCTTGCACCATTTTTCTTTGATCTCTTTCTTGGTTTGGGACAAGTTCTTGTGTTGTGTCCCCCATTACTGCAGCCCCCACAACGGGATTGCTCACGAGGCTCTTGGAATTGGCCGGTGCCGTATTCTCCACCGCCACCACGACCCCATCCGTCCATGTCACCTCTAAGACGCTTTGTCTTACATCTTCCCCGTCTAACGATCTTCAATTCCGGGTCCGGCCATAGTTGAACTCCATGATACTCCGGCCATTGTGATTGGTCCAAGTATGGCTGGAACCGTGGAGTCCATGTATTCTTTACCGTCATGATTGAGAACTCGGACTCCCTCACGGTAAGAGGGTGATTGACGTCCACATTCCTAACCCGGGATGCATTTAACAAGTGCGAGCATGGGAGATGAAGCAAAGACGGCCTCATGCAGCTGCAATCACACCGTGTTAGGGAGACCTTGAAAGCCCGGCCTCCGTGTTGGCGGCCATCGTTTGTGGTTCCTCCGGGCTCTTTCACCTCATACTTCCACTCGTTGTCGTCATATAGTACAGCTTCTTCAGAGTCTGCCTTTCGTGATTGAAATTCCAACCATTCTTCAACCTTTGGTGGGAAATTGTACTTGTGCTTATCCTTGTTCTCACCAGCAATCTGCTTATCAGTCTCCATTGAGTACTTTAAAAAGTATGCATTCATCTTGTCAAATGTGTATTGAACTATTGCCGTCACGGGTAATGCACGTACACCCTTGAGCACCTTATTGAAGCATTCTGCCATATTGCTTGTCATTTGACCGTACCTCCGGCCATCTTCATCGAAAGCACGTGCCCACATATTCCTTTCGGCAATGTTCCTATTGAGAAACTCCTGACCGCCGGGGTCAAGTTTCTTGTGTCTGAGCAATGCATTGAACAATGCGGCAAACCGCTTGTTAGTGAAAGCGAGACAACAATCCTGAAGATCATCGGCCAACTCCTTGATACCACATGCCCTATAGAAGTTTGCACAAAAGTGCCTCATGCACCATCGATGATGCAACTTTGTATGTCCAGGAATGTCAACCACCACCGCATTTAGAATTCCAGGATGGCGATCCGATATGACACAAATTTCCCTTTCAGCAGGTANTTTCGGCAATGTTCCTATTGAGAAACTCCTGACCGCCGGGGTCAAGTTTCTTGTGTCTGAGCAATGCATTGAACAATGCGGCAAACCGCTTGTTAGTGAAAGCGAGACAACAATCCTGAAGATCATCGGCCAACTCCTTGATACCACATGCCCTATAGAAGTTTGCACAAAAGTGCCTCATGCACCATCGATGATGCAACTTTGTATGTCCAGGAATGTCAACCACCACCGCATTTAGAATTCCAGGATGGCGATCCGATATGACACAAATTTCCCTTTCAGCAGGTAATACCCTTGTTCTCAGTTGACGCAAGAACCACTCCCAGTTATCATTGTTCTCCACCTCAACCAAAGCGAAAGCCAAAGGCAACACCCGGTTATTGGCATCACTTGCTATTGTAACCAATAAAGTGCCCTTGTATTGTCCGGTCAAGAACGTGCCATCAATGGCGATGACGGGCCGACAATGCTCAAAAGCCCTCACGCATTGCTCAAAGGCCCAAAATGCATGGGCAAATACTCGCACGGTCCTCCTGTTATGAATCAATGTTTGGTGCCCATGAGGCTCAACCACGTGAACCATGCCTGGGTTTGTGGCGGCCATAGCTAGCAACAACCTAGGGAGTCGGTTGTATGCTTCCTCCCAATTGCCATACAAAATCTTGAATGCGGCTTGCTTCGCCTTCCATGCCTTGCCGTACTTCACCTTGTAATGAAAGATGGCTTTCACAAGGTCAATGACACTCTTGATGCTCATTGTTGGAAGTGTGGATATTTGGTTGGAAAGCCTGTAAGCGATGAACTCGGATGTGAGTTGTCTGTGTTGTTGGTACACAAGCTTGCCATCCGCCCTCTTGTGCCGGCACATGTGAGTTGGTAGACAACTCACTATGCGCCAAGTGGGACCTCCTTTCCATGGCCTTGCACGCACAATCCATGGACATGTTGGCACTTCACATTTGACCGTGTAACGCACATTCACGTCCGAGTTGGCCACTTTATGTGGACGATAATGTGTAACCGAGTAGTTGTCGAGCCACATCTTCAATTCCAAGAAGGATTGAAACTCACAACCGGGATATATCCCGTTCTTGCCGTCTTCCAAATCACGGTGAGAACTTGGCCTAGCTCCAAGAGATATGCATTTGCCACCATCCACAACGGCTTCATCCGCGAGACTAAGATCCTTGAACAATGGTGTCTTGTGATCCCGCC
>LR880968.1:23185212-23196486 GCA_904067115.1 Aegilops sharonensis | reverse complement strand
ATGCATATGCACGGGAAAAAGGGATGGATTGGTCCATTGTCTCTTGCACATGATATTGGTCGAGATCACCCACATTGTTGTCATGGAGGTCAACTTCGTTGTCATCCTCCTCGTACTCATCATTCTCCTCTTCAAAACCTTCATTTTGGTTGTTTGGAGTCGGGCTCATTGTTGGCCAATCTTGTTGCGTGAATTGAGGTTCACTCATTTGATCTTGGTTCATGGGTGGGGGAGTGCTAGCAACCAACGGGGAGGGGTTCCGGTTCAAGTCTACATTCAAAGTAGACTCAACCTTCTTGGAGGCAAATAACTCAAGAGCCTTGTCTAGAGATTCGGCAACCGTCTCCTTGTATGCAACCCAACGTTGCTCGGAGTTCACACGCATTGTCTTCCAACGGATGTGCATTCCAAAACCAACATTATGCCTTCCCTCGAACTCAACAACGTCACTTGGGTCAATTCAATTCAAATCTTTCATCACTTGTTCCAAGAGCTCCGCATAGCTAGGACTACTCTCAAACACCATGTCAAGCTCATCCGTGTCCGTCTCAACATTGCCTTTCAAAAAGGCCTCTTTATCCACATGATGAACATAAACACATGTTCTCCCCATCCCTACAATAATAAAAAACACACATATATCAAGTAAATACTTAAGAAAAATATTTGCACACATATGCCCTAACATATATATGAATTAATAACCCTAACCCCCACATAACAATTACCACAACCCTAACCATAACATAACCCTAACACCAACATCAAACACACATAACCCTAACCCTAGCATACTATGCAAGCCTAAACAACCCAAATTAGCAAAGAAATATAACATCATTCAACACAAATTTGCAAATCCAAGCAAAAACTAGGGTTTCCCCCAAACTAGCAAGATTTGAGCAAATGTGACAATTCTTATGGATGAAAACGAGGGGATCGGAGGAGATTACCTTAAGGGAGGGGTTGGCTTCGAAATCCACGGTCAAACACTCCGGATTTGCAAGATTTGATAGGGGGGAGAGGGGAAGAGAGAGGGGAAGAGAGGAGGGCCGCAAGGGTTTGGGTGGGGTAGGGGTGTGTGGGGTGGGGGTGGGAGGGAGAGAGGGTGGGGCCAGCCCAAGTGGAACACAGACTGTGCAGCGCCCAAGAGCTAGGCGCTGCACATTACAGGTGTGGCGCCTAAGTCTTAGGCGCTGCAGTGCTGTCTGTGGGGCCGCAACTGGACCAGGGCTGCCATGCTGGCAGGACGTGCGACGCCTAAGGGAAGGGCGCTGCACAGTAGGGTGCGACGCCCAGCTGTCGGGCGCCACACAAAAGGGTCAGGAAAGTGAAACTTTTACATGACCAGGTCAGTTTATGATTTGATTTCTGCCTCAGATCAGATATGTGTTTTCTGCCGAGGATTGAAGGGCGTGGTGGTTTTGTTGGCGTGATGACTGATGGAACAAGGTGCGGGTATGGCGGCATGAATGGGGCACGCAAGACCGACCGTTGGCAGCGCTGATTTGGACGCGCAGCGGCGCCCACCGCCGTGGATGGGGGCTAGGCGACGCCGCGCCCGATGCAGATATGCGACGATATCTCAGCGGCCCCGGCTGCTGCTCCTCAGCCTCCAGTTCAGTGCAGTCATCACACGGGAGACGTGGGGGCACCGCCGGCCGCGCAGGAGGAGCGGGGACAGCCTTTTTCTGCTGGCATCGCTGGGCTCTGCCTGTAGTGCACTGCAGTGCAGTGCAGTGCTGTGCTGTGCTGCGCGACGTGGTTGTGTAGTGCGGCTGGCTCGGTCGGGGTCGGTGGTTCCTCCCGCTGGCCGCACCCGGCGCGCACCTGGTCGAGTGGTAGCT
Organism: Aegilops sharonensis; assembly: GCA_904067115.1. Lineage (NCBI taxonomy): Eukaryota > Viridiplantae > Streptophyta > Magnoliopsida > Poales > Poaceae > Aegilops > Aegilops sharonensis. Next base: position 23,194,639 of record LR880968.1, on the reverse strand, counting down.
TTCCTTGCCAGCAGCACGCAGCGTAGCTGCTCATGCACGTACTACGTACGTACAAAGCGCTTTCCGTCCTGTGCTGCGTGTCTTGGCTCGCGGCTTTGTCCTCTGCTATGTGGCTTGGCTCAGGGAAGTGGATCCTTTAACATTAAGGAGGAAAGTCACATAAGCTACAGTGCAAATTAGTGTAAAACATAGAAGAAAAGTCACGGTACTGTAGCGAACACTGTATTATCTACTTAAGTAGGTACTGTACACAGTTACTGTTGATATAAATAAATTTAAAATTAATTTTATTGCACCATAATTTTGTTTGTATGTAATTTTTGTAAATGCATAAAGTAGATTTGTAATTTGCAAATCAATTCAAGTTGTTTTAGTCTTAATCATATGGAAGTGAAGAAGGGAAGTTAGAGAATTGTAGCTTAGGTGACTTCCCTCCTTAATGTTAGAGGATCCACTTCCTTGACTCAGTGTGTCGTCCGTGCGCTGGTTGATCGTTAGATAACGCACCATTAAGAGCATCTACTATAGCATATGATAAATATGACACCTTAAACCGACGTGTCTGTGAGCAGTGATCGGGTACTCCTCAAATTAAAACAACTAAATCCAGACATCTCATATTAGATTATTAAATCGATGCAAAAGCATATAAATTACGTAGATGATCTAGCTACTCCTCGTCGGAGATGTAGACAATCTTCGTGCCCGGCTGCGGGTAGATGGGCGGCGGTTGCAGCTCCGGCCTCCCCCTCCTTTATCTCCGCGCCGAGTTCAGCGAAGAGCGCGTGGGATGCCGCCTGCACCTGCCGGAGGAACTGTCGGTTAGCCTCCACATAGGCAGGGGCGGAGCTTCGTGAGGGCAGAACTGGGCCATGGCCCGCCCAAGATTCCCTAATTTTTTTTATACCTATGCTGCTTGATATCCCACAAAGCCCAGTCCACCACAAGGACCAAGAGATGAAGCACCACCATGGTCTACCCAAGCCTCAAAATGTCTCGAGCGAGCACACAGTAGGAGCAACAGCCGGCGGCATCTTGCTTAGGCAGCGTCGCTGAGCCAGCCGCAGCCCCTCCGTGTGACCTCTTCCGTGATTTTTTTTTTCATTTAGTGCATTTTAGTGTATAAGCAAGATTGCCTTATAAGATGGAAGATGGGTATCTTGTGACTAACTTGTTTGTTGACATAGAGAGGAATTTTAGCGAGAACAAAAGGTACTTAGTACTGACTAACGCCTAAAATATTTGCGCTTTTCTACAGCCTGGCCCGCCCAGGTTTTTCTTTAAAGCTCCGCCACTGCACATAGGCCTCATCCTAGATAGACTCCAGGATGGCCTACTGCTCCACCATCTCCGCGGCTTGGGCAATGGTGAACTTCGCTTCCGCCTCCGCTATGTTGAACCGCGGAGCAGACTGCTCCACCTTCTCCTCCTCCTCCTCCGGATCCCCTATCTCCATCGGCTCCGGTAGCTGCTCTCCCTCCTTCTCCTCCGGCTCCTCCTCCTACTCCTCTGGTTCCGACAAGTTTGGAGGCAGCCCGACAGCGATGTGGGGTGGCGCGCCTTGCCTGGATCTCCCCACGACCTACCTCCGGCGCTCCGGCGTGAACATAGCGTACCTCGTGAACTTGCACCAGACCATGGTGATACCGGAGGGCATGGGAGAGCGGGGGAGAGGAGGCAGACTGGCTCGGGTGGCGGCACACAGAGTGAGGATGTTGATGGGCTAGGGTTGGGAACGCCGGCCGGCTTAAATATCCGGATTTGGCCTCGGACGACGAGCCGGAGCGACACCACATGCCGTTCACATTGCGGTGACGGAGGAGTCCGTCGGACCGTCGAGGTTCGGGATGATTCCGTGTGGGACCCCATTGTCACTCCTACGTGGCGGGCGCGCCCGAACGACCCCATATCCGTCCCATATTTAGGGTGGATATGAGGGGTGCCGGTCCGGACGTTTCAGACCAGTTTGAGGCGCCCGTCAGGGTCAGATTTTTTTGACCGGTCAGTAACTGGGTGGGCCAGTCGGACGCTTGAGGCCGGTTTGAAGCGCTCGGTTGTAGATGCTCTAACGCCTCTGCTTAGATCGTTGTGTTGCCGACTGATGCATCGAGGTTCTTCACGAGATGATGCAGTCACCAAACTGTCATTTCTTGCAAAATTCTTACGAGTATATTTTGTTTGCACGGGAGAAGAAGAGAAACACGAAAATCTGATGATATATTTGCCTCGTCAGATTCATAAGAGCAGCCCTGTTACGTGAGTTTTGGACTCTCGCGGCGCCCTGGTCAGCGTGGACCCATGACAGACCGCTGCGAGCCTTCTGCACTTTGGCAGGTCCACGGGTAGGTACGTATTAATTAGTTCGTTGTTCGTTGCGTACCTACTCTGATCTACGAGTACTCAGTACACGGACCTAGCACAGCAATCAGTCGCCAAGATCCACCCAACCCACCTCGTCTCAGTAAATGATCTAACCGGAGGCCTGCGCCATTCGCAGCCAGTCGAGAACGACCGTTGCCAAATCCTAACATGGGCTGCAGAACGTCCAGGACGCACAGTCGCTGGTTCCTTCTCCCATTGCTTTCGGTGAATGGACAACGTTTCCACCGCCCACAAATTTTCTCCTTTGACATCTCGCCGGCTCCATTTTCCGGTGCGGTGAGCTCCGTAGATGTGCCGGCGGCGCCGCCGCGCGGGCACACGCACGTAGCACGATTATTGATGCGCTGTTCTCTACACCAACACCCATGGCGGGCCGCTGGATCGGAGCGAGTGGTCCAGCTAGAGGCTCGCTAGATCGGCATCGCCCCAAGGGCTCGCGTAGTTCCATGAACTGGTCCAACGCGAGCGGGCGGGCGACGAGGCCGGCCGGCGGTGCACTGCTGCACCGGAAAGCGATCCGTGATCTAATTATCCGTAGCGATCGCAATAGTAGCAGCGTACAGTGAAGTGGTTAGCAGTCCCAGCAAGCAGGTCAGCCAGCCGGAGCAAAAGGCTCGACCCGGCATCGTCTCGTTCGTCAGCTTGTGTGTCGGGGGTCATGCGTGGAGCGGTGGCCGCGTGTGTGTGCGCGTGCTAGCGAGTAGCTTCGGCGTCCCTGGTTCGTTTTCATGCACAGGAATGCTCTCGCGCCCCCCGGCGTTCCCGACTCGCCTAAGACAGTGATCGGACTGGGCGCTTTTCTGTTTTGAACTTATTGGAGGGGGGCTTTTAGGTTACTTGGGGCTTCGGTTGCGATTTGTGCTTTGGTTGGCTGTCTTTTTTACTCCCTCGGTCTCACATATTGGATGTAATAATGTCTTATATTATGAGACGGATTGAGCAATTTATAGGAAAAATAGTATAGTCTGATCAACTGATGGTATTTTGTACTAGGATGGTGACCGCTCTGATATAAGAATAAAAGAATACGCTCAAATCCTTGAGGAAATAGTCGTCGTGTTCATTGTGCATCCATCGGTGGCAACACCGACGATCACGTTGGGCATATCGTCATTCCGGATAAGCTAAGAAGAAGGAGGCTCAAAAGATACCGCCAACTCCTGCCATGCAAAGGAGGTGGACGCAAACCTTACAAGTTCCCGACGAAGCCCCAACTGGTGGAGCTACTTCGAACAGAGAAGGGACCAAGAAAAAACAAATGTCACCACATCATATACCGTCTGTAGGGCACCGACAAAAACGAGACACAGTATCCAATCTTGACTCAAGCTCCACATGCCTAAGCCGATGACAAATGACATCAAAGGAACAAGGACATTACGGGGAGAACCTATTCCTCGTTGTCGATGGTGCTATCGCCTCACTACCGCCAGCCAGACACATAGAGTTAACCCAAAGAAGAGTTATGCCAGCCAGAGACTAAATCGACAACCTAGAGTTGGATTTCCTCCACGATACCGATGCTGGAAGGCATTCAGCGGTGAGGAGAACTGGCGGCAGCGACCCTAAGGAAGAACCTTAATTAGCCTCCCTTTATTTCGGGCGAGGAGATTATGTGTTTGGTGCGCTAGTGACCGGTCACATGTCAATTTAGCTAATCATTAGTGGTTAGTTTACTAGAATTTTAGATTGTCCAATATATACACAATAAAATTTCAAATTAGATAAACAAATTACTAAAACATGGTGAACATTTTTTATCTGAACGAGCATTTCCAAATATCAACCTAGTATTTTTATAATATGATGTAGTAGTTGGCTGATTCCTCTTTTATTTTAATTACTTTTCCATCCGATGCATTAGAATCCAACACGGGTTACCTCCAAGTCTTACTTCGTCTTGGGTGTCATCACTTTGTCGAACCTCCTTCGACCTTGTCCACCAGATTCGTGTCGCGATCGTGGTGCTACTTTCCTGCCACACAACCCTACCATGACTATCTTCACCCCTGGCTATCCCTCTAATACTTAAAGTGGGGCAAGGGTTTTGCTCTGACATTAGTGCGCCTCCTCCCATCACCAGCCCTCTAGCCCTGCCTCCATCACCATGGTCGCTCCGCGTTGTAGCCACCTCCATCTCAGGTCTTGATGCCGCATCTACCGATGCCTCCGATGCTTTTCCCTCGTTCTATCAAGCGATTGGAGCTCAACATAATTTACGCAATCGAAGACCAACACACACAAAATGAAGAATAGCAATAATCCTTTTTTAAGCCATTCACTATTGGAAAATTTTGAGAAGATGTTGATTAGGATAGCACTAGAGGCTTTTTTTTCCTTCCAAAGTTACTGATTAGATGAGTCCAAACTTAGACTGAACGAAGGGCGTGCGATAGGGCGTCTAGCTGCCGGTATGTGTTGGAAATATGAGCAATTTACCGAGTGATTTTATTAACAGAAATACTAGATAAAACATGACTAATATAGCAGTGTTAAAACAAGCCATGCGATTTGACAAAGAGAAGGTAAACAACATCTTCATATATGAACCGTAACTAAATATATCTTGAGCAGACAGTATAGCAAGTTGCATAAATGAAATAAAATCTAACATATCTAGGGCAAATACTAGAACAAGGAACTGTAGCAGAACCTCTAATAGAAAGGGGACGAACACGTACGGGGCAGCAGCAGCAGAAGCGCTGGACTTGGGGTCGGTGTCCTCGCCAGCCATGTCGTCGAGGAGGTCGTGGACGTCGGGGAAGAAGTCGTCGTCAGGGAAGTAGTCGTTGGAGTCCGGGGCGTCCGTGACGAAGAAGTCAGTAGTCGCGCGAAGCGCTCCCCAAAAACCTTATCACCCTTCTCCTGTACAGGACTCAAAAGGTGCGGTTCGGAGGCCTACTGTCCCGACTCGCGGTGCATGCCGCAAGCCGGGATGAGAAAGACAGCAGCAGCGCAGAGATTGGAACCGGTAGCGAGAGGAAGGAGAAGTTCTAGTGCGTCACTCTGAGAGGAGCGACCTCCCTTTTATAGGCGCAAGAGAAGGAGGCGAGAGGGCAGCCACGGAAGGTGAAACGAAGAGACGAAGATGAAGCGAACAACCAGCAGCCGAAGGGCTGCACCGTTCGCATTCAAACTCCACTATCGCAAAAACGTTTCAACTTCTATGTGACCTTTCGTATACCCGTCGTGCGTGGAAAAAATTTAGACATCGGCTCGGCTCATTCCCGCAACCCGCGGTGCGTCGTGATGAGGCGTGGCGTGGCGAGGCGGGTAGCGGAGGAGGAGCGCGCGTGGATGTCCCTCTTGTTCTCATGCTCATACATGTGGGGAAAGAACCTCCCTTATAAAGAGGTCTAACTCCCTCTAAACTAGCAATGTGGGACTAAACTTTAGTTCCACCTCTTGCCTTGCACGAAAGGGCTTCGTGGGCCTCTAGGATTTATTAGGAATTTCTGAAACTGCTATTGGGTTGGCCTATAATAGACAAAATTCCAGCAATCCCCCACCAGATCCCAGAGGCACACAAAATTTGCCTTTGGTTCCAAAACACTGTTTTATATACCGCTACTGCAGTGGAGACTGTTAAGTTGAACTTCCACCTAGAACTCTATGCTACACTAGTAAGCAATTTGAACAGTGGACTGGGCCTTGAACTGCAAGTTTTCTGCGAATCTAGCTTCACATAAAGCCTTGAACGATACGAGGCTACCGTGGGTCTTCCCCGCGGGTGGAGCTTATGCGTCATACTCCGAGACCTTTCATGAGTTTACTAGAGAGAACCCTACTCTCATAGATTGCGACGTTTAACCATCAGACTCATATAGGTGCGTTCTTCAAAATATGTTCTGCAGGACAACATCTCTGATTCAAAGAGCCACTTAGAAGACATTAATATATACATCAACCTGCCGTGCAGATTAGGAGAGTATTGCATCTTCATGGAGTGGTATTTTTAACAATAAGGATACTCTCCTCCCAGTTGACCAACAACTTGTCTTCCACATCTAATTCACGGGATCTCCGATCACAAAGAATAGGTTACCACTATGAACAACTCATATTGTGGGTCTCATACCCATCTCCCTCGATGCATTATCTATCACATTACGTGATAGACCCTTAGGAAAAGGATCTGCCAGATTTTTAGACGTTTGGATATAATCCAATGCAATAACTCCGGAGTTTTTCATTTTTCTGACAGACTTTAACCTTCTCTGAACGTGTCTTGATGACTTCATGTTATCCTTTGAGCTGCTCACTTTAGTGATCACAGTTTGATTGTCACAGTTCATAAGGATACTCGGTACAGGTTTCTCAACTACCGGCAAGTCATTCAAGAGCCGACGAAGCCAATCTGCTTAGACCGTAGCTGTATCTAGTGCGGTGAGTTCTGCTTCCAATGTTGATCTCGTTAAGATGGTCTGCTTGCAAGACTTCCAAGAAACAGCGCCACCTCCATGAGTGAATACATATCCGCTCGTGGCCTTTATCTCATCAGCATATGAGATCCAGTGAATTCCATAATTTGCAGTGCCTTTCAAATAACGCAGAACTCTCTCTAGAGCTTTCCAATGCACATCTCCTGGTTTTGAGACAAACCGACTCGGTTTGCTAACAGCAAAAGAGATGTCAGGTCTTGTAGCACTGGCTAAGTACATAAGCAAGCCAATAATCTGAGAATACTTCAATTGATCTCTAGCAATTCTTCGATTCTTTCGAAGCAGCACACTAGCATCATATGGTGTTGGAGAGGGCTTGCAGCCACTATAGCCAAAGCGACTCAAGATCTTTTCCACATAGTGAGATTGAAGCAATGTAATCCCACCATCATCATCTCTCAACAACTTGATGTTCAGAATGACATCAGCCACTCCTAAATCCTTCATCTCAAAACAGCGAGATAGGAAATCCTTGACCTCCTTAATAACATTCAGATTTGTTCCAAAAATCAGTATTGTCATCAACATACAAGAAAAGCATAACTCCCTCGCCCCCACCATGGCGATAGTACACACATTTGTCAGCTTCGTTCACAACAAAGCCTGCAGCTGTTAAAGTTCTTTCGAACTTCTCATGCCACTGTTTGGGTGCTTACTTGAGTCCATACAAAGACTTCAGCAACTTGCACACTTTCCCTTCCTGACCATCTATTACAAACCCATATGGTTGTTCCATATAAATTTCCTCATCCAACTCTCCATTTAGGAAAGCAGTCTTAACATCCATTTTATGAACGAGAAGACCATGTGAGGCAGCTAGTGAAAGTAGAACTCGAATAGTGGTCAGTCGAGCCACAGGTGAGTAAGTATCAAAGAAGTCTTCACCTTAATTTTGGGTATAGCCCTTAGCCACGAGCCGAGCCTTGTACTTTTCGATAGTACCATCAGGCCTAAGCTTCTTCTTGAATACCCATTTGCATCCTATAGGTTTGCACCCATAAGGACGATCCGTTATCTCCCAAATTTCATTCGCCAAGATGGAATCCATCTCGCTACGAACCGCTTCCTTCCAGTAGTCAGCATCTTCCGATGCATAGGCCTCCGAAATAGAACTGGGAGTATCATCTATGAGATACACAAGAAAATCATCACCAAAGGACTTTGCTGTCCTCTGTCTCTTGCTCCTTGTAGGAACTTCATTGTTCTCCTCCACAGGACTTCCAAAGTGTTCCATCAAAATGGTAGGTTCGGTAATTGTAACTGGTTCCTGATTCGATGAACTAGGCATCTCCTGATTAGATGAGGTAGCCATATCCTTCATGGGAAAGATATCTTCAAAGAAAGTCGCATCATTCGACTCCATGATCGTACCGACATGCATGTCAGGTACCTCAGATTTTACAACCAAGAATCTATAGCAAATGCTATGAAAAGCATATCCCAGAAAAACACAATCCACAGTCTTTGGTCCAAGCTTCCGCTTCTTTGGAATTGGAACGTTGACTTTCGCCAAACAACCCCATGTTCGCAGATAAGAGAGTTTTAACCTTTTCTTCTCCCATTCCTCGAATGGACTTATCTCTTTGTTCTTTGTGGGGACTCTATTTAGGACATGACATGCTATCAATATCGCCTCCCCCCACCATGCCTTGGAGAGACCCGATGTGTCTAACATGGCGTTAACCAAATCAGTTAGAGTACGGTTCTTTCTTTCGGCCACCCCATTTGACTGAGGTGAGTAGGTGATACGTCCATTTTGCATCATGATTTTATATCGATATTTATTGCATTATGGGCTGTTATTACACGTTATGTCACAATACTTATGCCTATTCTCTCTTATTTTACAAGGTTTACATAAGGAGGGAGAATGCCGACAGCTGGAATTCTGGGCTGGAAAAGGAGCAAATATTAGAGGCCTATTCTGCACAACTCCAAAAGTCTTGAAACTCCATGGAATATCTTACAATAAATAATAAAAAATCCTCGCCAAAGATGAAGGCCAGGGGGCCCATGCCCTGTCCACGAGGGTGGGTGGCGCGCCTCCCCTCCTAGGGCGCGCCCCCTACCTCGTGGGCCCCCTGGTGGCCCTCCGATCCCCATCTTCTGCTATATGAGGTATTTCGTCGAGAAAAAAAAATAAGAAGCAACCTTTCGGGACGAAACTCCACCGCCACGAGGCGGAACCTTGGCGGAACCAATCTAGGGCTCCGGTAGAGCTGTTCTGTCGGGGACACTTCCCTCTGGGCGGAACCTTGTCTGATAATATTGATGGGCATGTTATTCAATTCTGTGGAGAAACTGCTAGAATTACTAAACCCTGTGCTAAAGATAAACATAGACCTGTGGTAGGTGTGCCTATTATTTCTGTTAAAATAGGAGATCATTGTTATCATGGCTTATGTGATATGGGCGCTAGTGCTAGTGCAATACCCATTGACTTGTACAAAGAAATTATGCATGATATTGCACCTATTGAGTTAGAAGAAATTGATGTCACAATTAAGCTTGCCAATAGAGATACTATTTCACCAGTGGGAATTGTTAGAGATGTCGAAGTCTTGTGTGGGAAAACCAAATATCCCGCTGATTTTCTTGTTCTT
>LR880968.1:23170878-23184960 GCA_904067115.1 Aegilops sharonensis | reverse complement strand
TGTGCTAAAGATAAACATAGACCTGTGGTAGGTGTGCCTATTATTTCTGTTAAAATAGGAGATCATTGTTATCATGGCTTATGTGATATGGGCGCTAGTGCTAGTGCAATACCCATTGACTTGTACAAAGAAATTATGCATGATATTGCACCTATTGAGTTAGAAGAAATTGATGTCACAATTAAGCTTGCCAATAGAGATACTATTTCACCAGTGGGAATTGTTAGAGATGTCGAAGTCTTGTGTGGGAAAACCAAATATCCCGCTGATTTTCTTGTTCTTGGTTCTCCACAAGATAGCTTTTGTCCCATTATATTTGGTAGACCCTTCTTGAATACTATTAATGCTAAGATAGACTACGAAAAGAATGTTGTTACTATTGGCTTGGATGATATGGTCCATGAGTTTAATTTCTCTAAATTTAGTAAACAACATCGTGAGGAAGAATTGCCTAGTAAGGATGAAATTATTGGTCTTTCTTCTATTGCCGTACCTCCTAGTGATCCTTTAGAACACTATTTGCTAGACCATGAAAATGATATGTTCATGAATGAAAGAAGGGAAAAAGATGAAGTATTCTTTAAACAGGAACCTATTCTGCAACACAATCTGCCTGTTGAAATCCTAGGGGATCCTCCTCCACCCAAGGGTGATCCCGTGTTTGAGCTTAAACCGTTGCCTGATAATCTTAAATATGCTTATCTTGATGAAATAAAATATATCATGTTATTATTAGTGCTAACCTTTCAGAGCATGAAGAAGAAAGATTATTGAAAACTATGAAAAAGCACCATGTCGCTATTGGATATACTCTTGATGATCTTAAGGGCATTAGTCCCACTCTATGTCAGCATAAAATAAATTTGTAAGCGGATGCCAAACCAGTTCGTGATACTCAACGAAGTTTGAATCCTAAAATGAAAGAAGTGGTAAGAAAATAAATACTCAAGCTTCTGGAGGCATGTATAATTTATCCCGTTGCTGATAGTCAGTGGGCAAGTCCTGTCCATTGTGTCCCTAAGAAGGGAGGTATTACTGTTTTCCCTAATGATAAATATGAATTGATTCCACAAAGAATTATCACAGGTTATAGGATGGTAATTGATTTCCGCAAATTAAATAAAGCCACTAAGAAAGATCATTACCCCTGACCTTTTATTGATCAAATGCTAGAAAGATTATGCAAACATACACATTATTGCTTTCTAGATGGTTATTCTGGTTTCTCTCAAATACCTGTTGTCGGTGTCAAAACCGACGGATCTCGGGTAGGGGGTCCCGAACTGTGCGTCTAGGCGGATGGTAACAGGAGACAAGGGACATGATGTTTTTACCCAGGTTCGGGCCCTCTCGATGGAGGTAAAACCCTACTCCTGCTTGATTAATATTGATGATATGGGTAGTACAAGAGTAGATCTACCACGAGATCAGAGAGGCTAAACCCTAGAAGCTAGCCTATGGTATGATTGTTGTTCGTCCTACGGACTAACACCCTCCGGTTTATATAGGCACCGAAGAGGGTTAGGGTTACACAGAGTCGGTTACAATGGTAGGAAATCTACATATCCGTATCGCCAAGCTTGCCTTCCATGCCAAGGAAAGTCCCATCCGGACACGGGATGAAGTCTTCAATCTTGTATCTTCAAAGTCCAGGAGTCCGGCCAAAGGCTATAGTCCGGCTATCCGAACACCCCCTAATCCAGGACTCCCTCAGTAGCCCCTGAACCAGGCTTCAATGACGACGAGTCCGGCGCGCATATTGTCTTCGGCATTGCAAGGCGGGTTCCTCCTCCGAATACTTCATAGAAGATTTTGAACACAAGGATAGTGTCCGGCTCTGCAAAATAAGTTCCACATACCACCGTAGAGAGAATAATATTGACACAAGTTCAATCTGCTGACGTATTCCGCAGCGTGACATCACACCACGACCAAGCCTTTATTCGAATCATTTTTACTGTCCCACCTCAGCGCGTTTAGCGAGGCGGTTTCCTTGGCACGTCTTGTCAAAGCAGAGATCGTGTCCCCTTATTCCGGGATTCTCATCAATACGGGCGTGGGTAACCCAGTCGTGCCCGTTGGCACGCCTCCTCTATCGAAGGCGAGTCCCGAACGGTCACGGGGAGGGCCCCTGGTATTCAACCTCTTTATAAAGAGACCAAGGCCCCGCTCCCTTTTCTCAATCTCAATCGAATCCGCCCCTCGCCTCGAGTTCCAACACCCAAAGCTCCAGATTCGGGCGCTTCAGACCTTCGACGATGTCCGGCTCCAACCTTCAAGGCTGGTGGATGCCTTCCTCCGTCACGGAAGAAGACATACTAAAGCTAAAAGATGCCAGGTATCTAACCGGCGAAATCTCGCATAGGCTGCCAGCCCAAGGGCAGGTTATTCCCACTCCCAAGCCCGGTGAAAGCGTGGTGTTCGCGTCTCACTTCCTTCGGGGGCTAGGCTTCCTGACGGACCCCTTCGTGAGGGGGCTCATGTTTTATTACAGGCTGGAATTTCACGACTTGGATCCGGAGTCCATCCTCCACTTCTCATCGTTCATTGTCGTATGCGAAGCCTTCCTCCGCATTACCCCTCACTTCGGATTGTGGCTCAAGACCTTCAAGGTGGAGCCGAAGATGATCAAGGGGCAACAGGCGGAGTGCGGAGAGGCTGTTATAAGCAAGAATGCTGACACTTCATGGCCCAAGGGCTCTTTTCAAGAGGAGCTCAGTCTATCGCAACAAGAGTGGTTTTATATCACAGCTCCCAGGGGCACCAAATCGGTGGCGCCACCTACCTTTCGCTCGGGTCCTCCACCGCTGCTGGCGTCATGGGTCAATAAAGGGCTTGACTGGCGGCCGTCCAAGGACGTGCCCTTTTTGCAGGGCCGTATTCGAGACCTCCTAGAGAGAGAGATCAATCTGGTCGTAGTAGCGCAGGTCATGATGATTCGTCGCATCCTGCCCTGCAAACGTCGCCCCCTCCGCCTATGGGAGTTCAATCCGGAGGGACCACGAGCTCTCCAACATTTTATGGGTGCAACGCCCGTGGAGATGTACAAACTGTTCTTCGGATCACAAGCAATGTGTCCGAACTTGACCGAGGACGCAGGGCTGAGCTGCAATCGCCCGGATGTTCAAGTAAGTAGTCCCGTGCCCGGACACGCTATCCATGTATTTATCATAAACCTTCCCTTAAAAGAGCTGTCCCTTAAACAGGAGTGGATAGCAAAAGCAAAACTGACCAGGTGTCTGGCCCCCCTCCCTGAGACCACGCCGGATCCCGTGTTAACCAAGATGCTGGAGGCTGCGCCTTTGGAAGAAGGCGAAGGGGGGAACAAGGAAGCTACTGCCTCCGCGAAGGAGGTTATCAAGAAAGGAGGGATCGAGAATCCCTCCATCCAAGGGGAGAAGAGGACCGCCACTGAAGATCCGGAGACCAAGGCCTCAAAGCGGGGGAAGAAATCTTCAACAACGGGTCCTGCGCCGGGAGATGCCCCGGCCGCATTATTTCCCCAAGGAGACCAGCCCTCCAGCGAGCCGTAAGTAGAGAGGGGAGTTTTTAAAATAAGAGACATCCATGTTTTATTTTTGAAGATGACCGAAATTTTACCTTGTAGTTCGGATCTCAGCCCTTCTCAGCGGAGCTCGTCTTCAGGGGATCTTCGTCCGGAGATGATGGAGAGCGGAACGCCTCCCCCTGCCGTGCCTCCTAGCGAGGCGGACGATCCTGAGGTGTCGTCGCGGAGGGTTTCTCCGAATCCGGCAGGGGCGGAGGACGGTCGTAGGGCCCCCTAGAGCCCTCCGTGTCCGGCCTTCGAAAAAGGACATCAGACGAGTCCGACACCTCCTGGTGCACGGTCGGAGGAGTTGAAGGATCTGCTCGGGCGAGTGTCTATCTCATAGGATCACCGTGTATTGATGGGTGCGGTGATTGAAAAAATTTCGTCCGCGGAAAGCGTGTTGTACGAGGCCGCCAGGAGTTTACTGACAGGTTTTGAGGTACGTGCAATGATGTACCTTTTGACGGTTCCGCATATATAAGATGCGCCTTGTGTAGATAGTAGCCCATGAGACTCGGTGCGTTGTCAAAAATGATAGCGTGCCGAGGATCGTAATCCCATGTATAATATGTCACCCTTCCTATATAGGCGGCGGAGCGTCCGGTGGCTAGCCGGACTGATGAATTTGCCGAACTAAAGCGGCAACTTGACGTGGCGGATCCGACATCGCGTTTGTCAATAAGCGGCTTGACGAGTCACAAGGTATGCGGTTTCTCCGCGGACACCTGGTAAGGGAGCTTGATGCCCGTGCCTTACAACAAGTATGCTTAATGCAGATGGTGCCGCTGCCATGGAGAACCTTCGGGCGGAGCTTGCCCGAGCCAAGGAGCAGGCCAGAAAAAGTGATGTGGCTGCCTTAAAGGCGGCCGAAGAGCTAAAAGCCGAACAAGCTGCTCACTGTCGAAGCAAGAAGGAAATGGCCGAGATGGCCGTGAAGTTTACTTAAGAATGCTACCGACCGCTGCGAGCTTCTTGAAAAATAAGGTCGAGCGGAGCAAGAGGACCTGAAGAAGGCCACCACCGAGGCCAAGGAAGCTCGCTCTACGACGAGAGCTATGAAGGAGGAGCTACGTCAGGCCAGAGATATCGCGGATGGAAAGCCCTTTCTGCTGCGGAGGAAGTTCACGGATCCTAAATATGCTCAGTTGGGCCGGCTGTGGAGCAGTGAGGATGCTTATCTGGACTTGGCGGCGAGTGCCGCGGACGCGGCCGAACACTTCGGAGATCAAAAGGATCACGAGATGGAAGAGCTTTTTTGGTCGCAGTTCCGTAATCCAGAGCGTCCACTTCCATTAACCGATCGTTTGACCGAATGGGCGGAGCTGAATAGGTTGTCCGGACTTGCCATGAAGGGTGTCATGACTCATTTGTGGCCGAAAAGGCCCGAGCCGAAGAGTTATTTTGGCTTGGTGCAGCAGTTCCTTGGCGCGGTGCCACATATCAAAGCAATGAGGCGGTCAGCATGCATAGAGGGTGCGCGGATGGCTCTTGCCCGTTTCAAGACATACTGGGCGGAGATGAAGGCCACCGATGTCGCATCCCAAGATTCGGACGAAAGCCGAGTACCTGTCGAGCACTATTTTCAGGAAGTTCTGCAGGGCGCTCGTTTAATAGAGACGCAGTGCTCGAAGGATATTATGTTCGAATAACATGTATTATTGTGAAACAATGTTTCGATCGAATATAAAAGCTTTTTATACTTGTGCCTTCAAGAATTAAAATACCTCCTGTGCGGCCGTTAATGTATATGTGTATATAACCTGAAAGATGGCAGTCTTTCGCTTCAGCCCCCACGCATATAATGCGGGGGTGTTTGCAGAAAGCGCCTTTTCACACTTGATCCAACGTCTTGGTCCTACAAAGGAGGTGATAGCGCAGCAAACTAGGCAACCGGACTATAATGCTTTATCACTTTCACTTAGCCATAGGAGTTCGACAGTGGGGCTACTATATAGCCCCTAGGGGCACCGCGCTCACCCGAATTCGGGGCGCGTATGTGCCTAACCGGGAAACGACCCTTCGTCAATGCGGAGGAATTCTAAAGATTCCAGCGGGTCATCGAGTGGTTAACCAGTCTCACGCTATATCATGACAGTCAGTTTTCGGCTTTCTCTACTGAGGTGCTCGCCTGGCCGAACCGGGGCACAATCGCAGTAGTTCTCCTGGTGCCGCATTAGCCGATAGAGCGGAACATAAGGCAGCAAAACACAGGAGCCGGGCAAACCCAACATTTGACCAAAGACATGATTCGGAGCTAATGCATATAAGGCCTAACTCGAGACGCCGAACACTCCCTAAGGTGTTCGGTCTTTATGAAAACTGGCCGAACAATCGCCCTTGGTAATAAGCCCCTGGTGTCCAGGTACGCGCGAAATTCTGACGTGGCCTATGCCAAAACGCCAGCCTCCTCCTCGGTTATAACAAGAAACCGGGGGATGTGTATCAACAAGAGAAAGTAAAAAAGGTTTACACAGGGTCTTAATCTGAAAAGAATCCTTGCAACGGGTCCCTACTGCATGTCTGCGCCTGTGTCTCCGTTGTGCCGTATCCTGGACGGGTGTAGCACGGTGTTCATCTGTAAAAGAGAGGAACTTAGTTGAAAAAAGTCATGCGAAAATGTATGTTATAAATAAAGGAAGTACAATTCAAAAAGTGAATGAAATTGAGCTTTATTGTCTCTTGTTGTGTATGCGCGGAACCCCTTGTACGGGGGTATGCGTCTAGTAAGCCCTTGTATGTTTACGCCGGACTCGTCCAACCGTATCCGGGGCTGGACGACCTGTCTAAGTGCTTCTATTGGTGAATCCGGTTTATTGTGTGGCTGTCAAGGCAACCTCACAATTTTCCGGACTCGAGGAACCCTCGATGTTTCCTTTTAACGAGATGATTCCGCGTGGACCGGGCATTTTAAGTGTAAGAGATGCATAATGCGGTATTTCATTAAAGCGGGAGAAAGCTTCGCGTCCCAATAGTGCTTGATAGCTACTTGTAAATGGGGCGAGGTGGAAGGTTAACTTTTCGCGGCAGAAGTTGTCGGGTGAGCCGAACACAACTTCTAGCCGTAGAGAGCCCGTACAATGGGCATATGGGCCTGGCATTACCCCTTGAAAGGAAGTGTTGCTGTGGCAAAATTTGGTTGGGTCTATCCCCATTTTGCGGATTGTGTCCTGATATAGCAGGTTTAGATCACTGCCGCCGTCCATTAGGACTTGTGTAAATTGGAGTCCGCCGATTATCGGATCTAATATCAAGGCAGTCCAACCTGCATCCCGTATACTTCTAGAGTAATCCCGATGGTCGAAGGTGATTGGTTTTAATAACCAGTGGCGGGACTCTTCCGGGATAGGCCGTATGGCGCGTACCTCTATGGGTGCCGCTCTATTTTTCCCTTTTGTCACGTGAAGTGAGTTTACTGTTTTGATTTGTTGTGGGAAATTCTTTTGTTTTCCGGTGCTCTTCTTTTGGGGTTCGTCATCGTCCTCGCTTGGCGTGTCGAGCCCCTTGTGTTCGGCGTTGAGTTTGCCGGACTGCTTGAAGACCCAACAATCTCTGTGGGTATGGTTTGCAGGCTTCCCGAGAGTACTGTGGATTTGGCATATCTTGTCCAAGATTTTGTTTAAGTTAGACAGCTCGTCCCTGTTATCCTTAAGGGGAAACTTTTTATGATTCTGCCGAGAGCTTTTGAATCCGGCGTTGAGTGCCGTGCTCTTCGGGCTGTTTCCCTTGGTCCGACGCCGGTCCTTGTTGCGTCGTGGTTTCCTGTTTCCATCCCTGACTTCGGATGGACTTGGGTCGCTGGTACTGCATCTTGCCAGCCAGCTATCCTCTCCCGCGCAAAAGCGGGTCATGAGGCTTGTTAATGCGGCCATTGTTCTTGGCTTTTCTTGGCCGAGGTGTCTGGCGAGCCATTCGTCTCGGACGTTGTGTTTGAAAGCTGCTAGGGCTTCGGCGTCCGGACAGTCGACTATTTGGTTCTTTTTAGTAAGGAATCTGTTCCAAAATTTCTGGGCTGACTCTTCGGGTTGTTGAGTTATGTGACTTAAATCGTCGGCATCCGGAGGTCGGACATAGGTCCCTTAAAAATTTGCCCGAAAAGCATCCTCGAGCTCCTCCCAACTTCCAATGGTGTTTTCGGGAAGGCTTTTAAGCCAATGCCGGGCTGGCCCTTTGAGCTTGAGGGGTAAGTATTTTATGGCGTGGAGATCATTTCCTCTAGCCATGTGTATGTGGAGGATGTAATCCTCAATCCAGACTCCAGGGTCTGTTGTTCCGTCGTATGCCTCTATGTTTATGGGCTTGAATCCCGCTGGAAATTCATAATCCAGCACCTCATCGGTGAAACATAGGGGGTGTGCGGCACCCCTATATTTAGGTGTACCGTGATGTTCGGATACTTGATGTGTTGCATTGCTTACTAGAGCTTGCTTTCTTGGCCCGTAGATAGATCTAACTGGGCCATCTTTTTGATGTGAATCCCTGTACGGATCGCGTGCCGACTTATGTGCTGCGCCGTTTGCCGCTCTCTGTTTGCCCTGAGGTCGTCCATCCGACCGGGTGGTCTCTTTGTTTTTTGATTGCGGGGGCTCTACGGCCTCCTCATCAAATTCGAGCAGTAGTTTTCGCTTTGGGTAGCTCTTCGTTCGGTGACTGTCGCCGTAGTTGTCTGCGGTGTTGAGTACTTTGCTCCATCTGATTCTGAGTGCATCTTCCGCTGTTTTGAGCTTCCGCTTTTGCTTTTTCAGGCTACGTGCAGTGGCGACGAGCCTTTTGTGGAGGTTCTTCTGCTCCAGCAACTTGTCAGGCGTGAGATCGTCCGGACTGTTATCTTCGCCGGGGACGGGTTGTTTATCCAGGTTGTCCTGTTCGTGCGGTTGCTCAATAGCATGTTCGTTGTCCACCGGTTCGCCCTGCTCTATGGCTGGGTCTGTATGGCTGTTGTCTTTGTCGAGTCGGGACTTTGAGCGGCGCTTATGTCGCTGTTTTGACTGCTTTTTGAGGGAATGATCCTTCATAGCGTCCCGTTGTTCCTCGTCGTCGCTTCCTTTAGGTGTGTCCACCATGTATACATCGTGAGATGAGGTGGTTCTCCAGTGCCCTATAGGTGCTGGTTCATGTTCCTCCCCTACATCGTCGTCCATACCGTCGATGTCTTTGGGGTCAAAGTCGAGCATGTCGGTTAAATCATCGACAGTGGCTACAAAGTGGGTGGTGGGTGGGCTTTGAATTTCTTCGTCGTCCGCATCCCAACCTTCCTGACCATAATCCGGCCAGGGCTCTCCTGATAAAGAGAGAGACTTTAGTGAGTTCAGGATGTCGCCAAAGGGCGAGTGCTGAAAGATGTCCGCGGCAGTGAA
The DNA here is from genome assembly GCA_904067115.1 of Aegilops sharonensis. NCBI lineage: Eukaryota > Viridiplantae > Streptophyta > Magnoliopsida > Poales > Poaceae > Aegilops > Aegilops sharonensis. Next base: position 23,176,056 of record LR880968.1, on the reverse strand, counting down.
TTCCATGATCGGCGCCCAATCGGATTCGATTGGCGGGGGCACGGAAGGTTTGGAGTCCGGAGAGGAGTCCGACACCTTGGAGTCACGAGCTTCGCAAAGGACGGGGTAGGTGTATGGCTCGATCGCCGTAGAGATCGCAGCCCCCGAGGAGGTGTCCAGCCACCCGTCCTCGATCGGCGCAGTCGGCTCCGAGCTAAAGGTCGGAGCGGACACTGGTGTGGCCTCCAGGACACTGTTCGGCGGCAGAGCTAGATCATGCCCCTCGTTGCAGTGCGGCGCGCTTGGCTGTGGCTCGAGCCCGTCGAAGATCAAGTCTACGTGGACACCAGCCGTATAGTTCAAACTTCCAAATCTGACCTGGCGGCCAGGGGCGTAGCTTTTAATCTGCTCCAGGTGGCCAAGCGAATTGGCCCGCAGTGCAAAGCCGCCGAATACGAAGATCTGTCCGGGGAGAAAAGTCTCACCCTGGAGTGCATCGTTGTTGATGATCGGAGGAGCCATCAGGCCTAAAGATGACGACACAGAGGAACTCTCAATGAAAGCACCAATGTCGGTGTCAAAATCGGCCGATCTCGGGTAGGGGGTCCCGAACTGTGCGTCTAGGCGGATGGTAACAGGAGACAAGGGACACGATGTTTTTACCCAGGTTTGGGCCCTCTCGATGGAGGTAAAACCCTACTCCTGCTTGATTAATATTGATGATATGGGTAGTACAAGAGTAGATCTACTACGAGATCAGAGAGGCTAAACCCTAGAAGCTAGCCTATGGTATGATTGTTGTTCGTCCTACGGACTAAAACCCTCCGGTTTATATAGGCACCGAAGAGGGTTAGGGTTACACAGAGTCAATTACAATGGTAGGAAATCTACATATCCGTGTCGCCAAGCTGGCCTTCCACGCCAAGGAAAGTCCCATCCGGACACGTGACAAAGTCTTCAATCTTGTATCTTCAAAGTCCAGGAGTCTGGCCAAAGGCTATAGTCCGGCTATCCAAACACCCCCTAATCCAGGACTCCGTCACCTGTGTCAGCTAAAGATCAATCAAAGACTACTTTTACATGCCCTTTTGGTACTTTTGCTTATAGACGTATGCCTTTTGGTTTATGTAATGCACCTGCTACCTTTCAAAGATGCATGATGGCTATATTCTCCGACTTTTGTGAAAAGATTTGTGAGGTTTTCATGGACGACTTTTCCGTCTATGGATCCTCTTTTGATGATTGCTTGAGCAATCTTGATCAAGTTTTGCAGAGATGTGAAGAAACTAATCTTGTCTTGAATTGGGAAAAGTGCCAATTTATGGTTAATGAAGGTATTGTCTTGGGGCACAAAGTTTCTGAAAGAGGTATTGAAGTTGATAAAGCCAAGGTTGATGCTATTGAAAATATGCCATGTCCCAAGGACATCAAAGGTATAAGAAGTTTTCTTGGTCACGCCGGGTTTTATAGGAGGTTCATTAAGGACTTCTCAAAAATTTCTCGGCCCCTGACTAATTTATTACAAAAAGATGTACCATTTGTCTTTGATGATGATTGTGTGGAAGCATTTGAAATACTTAAGAAAGCATTAGTCTCTGCACCTGTTGTTCAGTCACCTGATTGGAGTTTACCCTTTGAAATTATGTGTGATGGTAGTGATTATGCTGTAGGTGCTGTTCTAGGGCAAAGAGTTGATAAGAAGTTAAATGTTATCCATTATGCTAGTAAGACTCTAGACAATGCTCAAAGAAATTACGCTACTACCGAAAAGGAACTTTTAGCAGTTGTATTTGCCTGTGATAAATTCAGACCCTATATTGTTGATTCTAAAGTAACTATTCACACTGATCATGCTGCTATTAGATATCTTATGGAAAATAAAGATGCTAAACCTAGACTTATTAGATGGGTTCTCTTGCTGTAAGAATTTGATTTGCATATTGTTGATAGAAAAGGAGCTGAGAACCCCGTTGCAGACAACTTATCTAGGTTAGATAATGTTCTTGATGACCCACTACCTACTGATGATAGCTTTCCTGATGAACAATTAAATGTCATAAGCACTTCTTGTAGCACTCCTTGGTATGCTGATTATGCTAATTAGATTGTTGCTAAATTTATACCACCTAGCTTCACATACCAACAAAAGAAAAAGTTCTTTTATGATCTGCGACATTACTTTTGGGATGACCCACGTATTTATAAAGAAGGAGTAGATGGTGTTATTAGACGTTGTGTACCTGAGCATGAACAGGAACAGATCCTATGCAAGTGTCACTCCGAAGCTTATGGAGGACACCACGCTGGAGATAGAACTGCACATAAGGTATTGCAATCTGGTTTTTATTGGCCTACTCTCTTCAAGGATGCCCGTAAGTTTGTTTTGTCTTGTGATGAATGTCAAAGAATTGGTAATATTAGTAGACGTCAAGAAATGCCTATGAATTATTCACTTGTTATTAAACCATTTGATGTTTGGGGCTTTGATTATATGGGACATTTTCCTGCCTCTAATGGATATACACATATTTTAGTTGTTGTTGATTACGTTACTAAGTGGGTAGAAGCTATTCCAACTAGTAGTGCTGATCATAACACTTCTATTAAAATGCTTAAGGAAGTTGTTTTTCCGAGGTTTGGACTCCCTAGATATTTAATGACTGATGGTGGTTCACACTTTATTCATGGTGCATTCCGTAAAATGCTTGCTAAATATGACGTTAATCATAGAATTGCATCTCCTTATCACCCACAGTCTAGTGGTCAAGTAGAATTGAGTAATAGAGAGCTCAAATTAATTTTGCAAAAGACTGTTAATAGGTCTAGAAAGAATTGGTCCAAGAAACTTGATGATGCATTATGGGCCTATAGAACTGCATATAAGAATCCTATGGGTATGTCTCCGTATAAAATGGTTTATGGAAAAGCATGTCACTTACCTCTCGAACTAGAACATAAGGCATATTGGGCTATTAAAGAGCTCAACTATGATTTCAAACTTGCCGGTGAGAAGAGGTTATTTGATATTAGATCACTTGATGAATGGAGAACCCAAGCCTATGAAAATGCCAAGTTATTTAAAGAAAAAGTTAAAAGATGGCATGACAAAAGAATACAAAAGCGTGAGTTTAGTGTAGGTGATTATGTATTGCTATACAACTCTCGTTTAAGTTTTTTTGCAGGAAAACTTCTCTCTAAATGGGAAGGTCCCTACATTATCGAGGAGGTCTATCGTTCCGGTGCCATAAAAATCAACAACTTCGAAGGCACAAATCCGAAGGTGGTAAACGGTCAAAGAATCAAACATTATATCTCAGGTAATCCCATAAATGTTGAAACCAATATTATTGAAACCCTAACCCCGGAGGAATACATAAGGAGCACTTTCCAGACCGTTTCAGACTCCGAAAAGGAATAGGTATGTGGTACGGTAAGTAAACCGACTCCAAAGCAAATTTTAAGGCAATATTTCTCCATTTTGGAATATTTAGAAAAATAGAAAAATAAGTGGAAGTCCGTGAAGGACACGAGGCCTTCACGAGGGTGGAGGGCGCGCCCTACCCCCATGGGCGCGCCCCTACCTCGTGAGCACCTCGTGTGCCCTCCAGACTCCGTTTTCTTGCACGATACGTATTTTGGTCACTAAAAATTCATTATATATTCTCCCGAAGGTTTTGACTCCCATATCACGCAAATATCTCATGTCCTTGTTTCGAGCTATTTTTCTGACAGATCTAGATCATCATGACGTCCCCAAGTGCTTCCAAGGACAAGTTCTTCGAGAAGGTGATCAACCCTTACCTCGCAGAGGTGCTGCGACACCCTCAAACCATTGAGATGCGTAATGGGTTGCTGCACATCCGCGATGTTGAGGGACCCAAGGGAACCGAAAGCGTGGAGGCGAGGCTCGAAGGAATGGAGCAACAAGTTTTTAAGTGCCAGGGGATGGTGGAGCGTGGAATTAACGCTAGCCACAAGATGCTCGCGGAGTTCACCAACAACTACGAGTCGGATGCCAAGAACACCGAGGAAGCCATCTTCAAGCTACATGAGAAGATCGCGCACCTCCAGGCCCAAATCTATGATCTGCAAAATCAAAACTGTGAGTATGAATATAGATACAAAAGGATGAGTTTGGCTGCAGATTTGAGGATTCCGGAGACTCGATCATCCTTCTATGATGGTGAACCTATGCCATGGAAGGTGGAAGACAAGCCCGCATCATCAACAACACCTCCACTTCCTCCAACAACAAAGAAGGAGATATAATCACATGGGTATGGGCACTCCCCTTGGCAACTGCCAAGCTTTGGGGAGGTGCCCCGGTATCGTATCACCATCACAACTCCTATCTTTACCGTTTTTCTTAGTTCGATCCTGTTAGTAGTATCTTGATTTAGTAGAATAAAGTCATGGCATGATCTAGTTTTGAAGTTTTGCTTTATGATCCCTATATGTAATCGAGTCCGTGAGCTATATATATAATAAAGATTAGTGTTGAGTCAAGGGCTTGATTACTTTGCCATGATCTTGGGTGAATAAAAGAAAAGAATAAAAAGAAACAAAGAGTTCATATTGATCTTATTGAGAGTAATGACTTCACATAGAAAGAGTATGATGATTAAAAGTTGTTGGGAGTTGGCAAATATAGCCTTGGTCATCGTTGCAATTAATAGGAAGTAATAAGGAAAGAGAGGTTTCATGTATAGATATATTATCATTGACATCTTTTATGATTGGGAGCACTCATTAAAATATGACATGCTAAAGAGTTGATGTTGGACAAGGAAGACAACATAATGAGTTATGTTTTTCTTGTATCTGAGATAAAGTATGTTGTTATGGATCCTCTAACATGTTGATCTTGCCTTTCCCCCTCATGCTAGCCAAATTCTCAGCACCAAGTAGAGATACTACTTGTGCTTCCAAATACCCTTAAACCAGTTTAGCCATGAGAGTCCACCATATCTACCTATGGATTGAGTAAGATCCTTCAAGTAAGTTGTCATCGGTGCAAGCAATAAAAATTGCTCTCTAAATATGCATGACTTATTAGTGCAGAGAAATAAGCTTTGTACGAACTTGTTGTGGAAGTAATAAAAGCGACGGACTGCATAATAAAGTTCCACATACAAGGGGCAATATAAAGTGATGTTCTTTTGCATTAAGATTTTGTGCATACAACCATAAGAGCGCATG
>LR880968.1:23156400-23170210 GCA_904067115.1 Aegilops sharonensis | reverse complement strand
TATATATATAATTGGATGTAGGGGAGCATGAATTATTATTGTTGACATTACCCTTGAGGTAAAAGGTTGTGGGGCAAAACTATAAGCCCCTATCTTTCTCTGTGTCCGATTAAAACTCCGTAACCACAAGTATTGCGTGAGCGCTAGCAATTATGAAGGACTAAGTGATAGTTGAGTATGTGGACTTGCTTTTAAGCTCTGACATAGACTCTTTCCGATGTTATGATAAATTGCAATTGCTTCAATGACTGAGGTTATACTTTGCTGGTGCCCAATAAAGTTTATGATTCATACTTTTGCATTGTGAAAAGATCATCGCTTGAACATAAGTAATCATATGAAAAAATCTATATATGTTGCTGTTATGAGAATAATCATGATGCCTTCATGTCCGTATTTTATTTTTATCGACGCCTCTACCTCTAAACACAAGGACATATTTATTGTTATCGGCTTTTCGCTTGAGGACAAGCGAGGTCTAAGCTTGGGGGAGTTGATACGTCCATTTTGCATCATGCTTTTATATCGATATTTATCGCATTATGGGCTGCTATTTCATGTTATGTCACAATACTTATGGCTATTCTCTCTTATTTTACAAGGTTTACATGAAGAGGGAGAATGCCGGCAGCTGGAATTCTCGGCTAGAAAAGGAGCAAATATTGGAGACCTATTCTGTGCAACTCCAAAAGTCGTGAAACTCCACGGAATGTCTTAAAATAAATAAAGAAAAATCATCGCCAAAGATGAAGGCCAGGGGGCCCACACCCTGCTCACGAGGGTGGGTGGCGCCCCCCCCCTCGGGCGCGCCCCCTACCTTGTGGGCCCCCTGGTGGCTCTCCGATGCCCACTTCTCCTATGTGAAGTCTTTCGATGAGAAAAAAATCAGAGGCAACCTTTCGGGATGAGACTCCGCCGCCACGAGGCAGAACCTTGGCGGAACCAATCTAGGGCTCCGGCGGAGCTGTTCTGCCGGGGACACTTCCCTCCGGGAGGGGGAAATCATCGCCATCATCATCACCAACGCTCCTCTCATCGGGAGAGGGCAATCTCCATCAACATCTTCACCAGCACCATCTCATCTCCAAACCCTAGTTCATCTCTTGTATCCAATTCTTGTCCCCAAGTCCATGATTGGTGCTAGTAGGTTGCTAGTAGCGTTGATTACTCCTTGTAGTTGATGCTAGTTGGTTTACTTGGTGGAAGATCATATGTTCAGATCCTTTATGCATATTATTACCCCTCTGATTATGAACATGAATATGCTTTGTGAGTAGTTACGTTTGTTCCTGAGGACACGAGAGAAGTCTTGCTATTAGTAGTCATGTGAATTTGGTATCTGTTTGATATTTTGATGAGATGTATGTTGTCTAGCCTCTAGTGGTGTTATGTGAACGTCGACTACATAACACTTGACCATTATTTGGGCCTAGAGGAAGGCATTGGGAAGTAATAAGTAGATGATGGGTTGCTAGAGTGACAGAAGCTTAAACCCTAGTTTATGCGTTGCTTCGTAAGGGGCTGTTTTGGATCCATATGTTTCATGCTATGGTTAGGTTTACCTTAATACTTTTGTTGTAGTTGCGGATGCTTGCAATAGAGGTTAATCATAAGTGGGATGCTTGTTCAAGTAAGAACAGCACCCAAGCACCGGTCCACCCACATATAAAATTATCAAAGTACCGAACGCGAATCATATGAACGTGATGAAAACAAGCTTGACGATATTCCCATGTGTCCTCGGGAGCGCTTTTCCTAATATAAGAGTTTGTTCCGGCTTGTCCTTTGCTACAAAAAGGATTGGGCCACCTTGCTGCACTTTATTTACTCTCGTTACTTGTTGCTCGTTACAATTTACCTTATCACAAAACTATCTGTTACCACTTATTTCAGTACTTGCAGAGAATACTTTGCTTCAAACTGCTTATCATTTCCTTCTGCTCCTCGTTGGGTTCGACACCCTTACTTATCGAAAGGACTATGATAGATCCCCTATACTTGTGGGTCATCATGGATGCTTGAAATAGAGGTTAATCATAAGTGGGATGTTTGTTCAAGTAAGAACAACACCCAAGCACCGGTCCACCCACATATCAAATTATCAACGTACCGAACACGGATCGTATGAACGTGATGAAAACTAGCTTGACAATATTCCCATGTGTCCTCGGGAGCACTTTTCCTATGATAAGAGTTTGTCCAGGCTTGTCCTTTGCTACAAAAAGGATTGGGCCACCTTGCTGCACTTTATTTACTTGTGTTACTTGTTGCTCGCTACAAATTATCCTATCACAAAACTATCGGTTACCTCTTGTTTCAGTACTTGCAGAGAATACCTTGCTGAAAACTGCTTATCATTTCCTTCTGCTCCTCGTTGGGTTCGACACTCTTACTTATAGAAAGGACTACGATAGATCCCCTATACTTGTGGGTCATCAGTAGGGAGGCGTCCTCTCATGGATTATACCTTGTTCCGCACAAAAAAGCATCAAATTCATTGGAAAAATACTCTCCACCACGGTCGGACCTAAGCGTCTTGATTTTCCGATCAAGTTGGTTTTCCACTTCAGCTTTATAGATCTTGAAAAAGTTCAAAGCCTCATCCTTCAATTTCAGAAGATACACACGACAGTATCTAGTGGAGTCGTCAATTAACGTCATGAAATATTTATTTCCACCTTTTGTCAAAACACCATCCATTTCACATAGATCCGAATGTATAAGTTCTAGTGGTGCAAGATTTCTCGTCTCTGCAGTCACGTGAGACTTACGAGGTTGCTTAGCTTGCACACACATTTGACACTTAGATCCCTTGACAGTGGTGAAACTGGGGATTAAGCTCAACTTCGCTAGTTGCGACATGCAACCAAAGTTAACATGACAAAGACGTGAATGCCACACATTTGATTCACGATTGTTGCAAATATGATTAATAACTTTATTGCAAACGTCTGATAAGGATAAACAAAACCGGTGATACGTCCATTTTGCATCATGGTTTTATATCAATATTTATTGCATTATGAGCTGTTACTACTCATTATGTCACAATACTTATGCCTATTCTCTCTTATTTTACAAGGTTTACATAAGGAGGGAGAATGCCGGTAGCTGGAATTCTGGGCTGGAAAAGGAGCAAATATTAGAGACCTATTCTGCACAACTTCAAATGTCCTGAAACTCCATGAAAGTCATTTTTGGAAATAATGAAAAATATTGAGCGAAAGAAGTACACCAGAGGGCGACCCACCTGGTCACGAGGGTGGGGGGCGCGCCCTACCCCCCAGGGCGCGCCCCCTGCCTCGTGGGCCCCCTGTTGGCTCTCCGATGGCCATCTTCTGCTATATGAGGTCTTTCGTCGAGGAAAAATCATAAGCAATCTTTCGGGACGAGACTCCGCTGCCACGAGGCGGAACCTTGGCGGAACCAATCTAGGGCTCCGGCAGAGCTGTTCTGCTGGGGACACTTCCCTCCGGGAGGGGGAAATCATCACCATCGTCATCACCAACGCTCTTGTCAACGGGAGAGGTCAATCTCCATCAACATCTTCACCAGCACCTTCTCATCTCAAAACCCTAGTTCATCTCTTGTATCCAATTCTTGTCTCCAAGTCCGGGATTGGTACTAGTAGGTTGCTAGTAGTGTTGATTACTCCTTGTAGTTGATGCTAGTTGGTTTATTTGGTGGAAGATCATATGTTCAGATCCTTTATGCAGATTAATACCCCTCTGATTATGAACATGAATATGCTTTGTGAGTAGTTACGTTTGTTCCTAAGGACATGGGAGAAGTCTTGCTATTAGTAGTCATGTGAATTTGGTATTTGTTCGATATTTTGATGAGATGTATGTTGTCTAGCCTCTAAGTGGTGTTATGTGAACGTCGACTACATAACACTTCACCATTATTTGGGCCTAGAGGAAGGCATTGGGAAGTAATAAGTAGATGATGGGTGGCTAGAGTGACAGAAGCTTAAACCCTAGTTTATGCGTTGCTTTGTAAGGGGCTGATTTGGATCCATATGTTTCATGCTATGGTTAGGTTTACCTTAATACTTTTGTTTTAGTTGCGGATGCTTGCAATAGAGGTTAATCATAAGTGGGATGCTTGTTCAAGTAAGAACAACACCCAAGCACCGGTCCACCCACATATCAAATTATCAAAGTACCGAACGCGAATCATATGAACATGATGAAAACTAGCTTGACGATATTCCATGTGTCCTCGGGAGCGCTTTTCTCTATATAAGAGTTTGTCCGGGCTTGTCCTTTGCTACAAAAAGGATTGGGCCACCTTACTGCACTTTATTTACTTTTGTTACTTGTTGCTTGTTACGAATTATCTTATCACAAAACTATCTGTTACCACTTATTTCAGTACTTGCAGAGAATACCTTGCTGAAAACCGCTTATCATTTCCTTCTGCTCCTCGTTGGGTTCGACACTCTTACTTATCGTAAGGACTACGATAGATCCCCTATACTTGTGGGTCATCAACAGGCCTCCTGACTCATAGCCTTTACCAACAAAGGTTCCATGCTTGGACATTACAAATTTATTCGACTCAAAGACAAGCTTATAGCCATCTCTACACAGAAGAGATCCGCTAACAAGATTTTTTATTGACGAAGGGGACATAATGCACGTTCTTCAGCCGCACGATCTTCTCCGAAGTAAACTTCAGATCGACCGTGCCAACACCACGAATAGAAGCGCTTGAACCGTTGCCCATTAGCACGGTTGAAGTCCCTGCAGTCTGATAAGACGAAAACATGAAAATATCACCGCATACATGCACATTAGCACCCGTGTCAATCAACCAATCAGGAGAATGACATACTGAAAGAATAGTGGGAAATATACCATACCCAGCATCCTTCATGTCAGTGTCTCCAATGACAACATTAGCGGTCTTGCCGCCTTTCCCAGGATGACGCTTGTCATAGCGATTAGGACAACTAGGAGCCCAATGATCAGGATCTCCACACACATGACAAGCACCTTTCTTCTTGTCATTCTTCTTCTTGAAGTTCGTGTGTTGTACAGCCTTGTTCTTCCCATCAAACTTTGCTTTACCATCAAGCTTGCCCTTGTTCTTGAACTTGTGGGACTGGACGTTTTTCTTCTGTACCAGATTGGCACTAGATCCTCCCTCAATACCTCGAGCACGTGTGTCCTCTGCTCTCGCCTTTTCTTCCACATCAAGAGTGCCAATGAGATCCAGAACAGAAAACTCCTGTCTCTTATGCTTCAGTAAGGTAGCAAAGTTCCTCCATGAAGGAGGAAGCTTAATGATGATACCCCCGGCAACAAACTTGTCCGGTAGCATGCAATTGAAGTGCTCAAGTTCTCTAGCAAATGACTGTATCTCATGAGCCTGCTCAACCACGGAGCGCTCTTCAGTCATCCTGTAATCATAGAATTGATCCATGATGTACAGCTCAGTGCCGGCATCCGAGACCCCAAACTTGGCCTCGAATGCGTCCCACATATCTTTTCCATTGTCAATTAACGCATAAGAATCAACAATGTTCTCATCAAGAACACTCAAGAGAGAAGCCTTAAATAGAGTATCCATTTTCTGAAAAGCTTGTGCCTGTTGAGCATCAAGTTCTCCTTCAGGTTTGCCAAGAGTGGCGTCATAGCAACTCATGGTTTGAAACCATAAGACTGCTCTCACGCGCCACCTCTTATAGTGGATACCCTCAAACATAGGAGGTCTCATGGAAGCAGCAAGACTACTTGGGGTAAATTGCCTATAGTAAGGTTTTTGGATTGTTGGAAATATGAGCAATTTACCGAGTGATTTTATTAGCAGAAATACTAGATAAAGCATGACTAGTATAGCAGTGATAAAACAAGCCATGCGATTTGACAAAGAGAAGGTAAACAATATCTTCATATATGAACCGTAACTAAACATATCTTGAGCAGACAATATAACAAGTTGTATAAATAAAATAGAGGAGTCTAACATACTTAGGGAAAATACTAGAACAAGGAACTGTAGCAGAACCTCAAATAGAAAGGGGACGAACACGTACGGGGCAACAGCAGCAGAAGCGCTGGACTTGGGGTCGGTGTCCTCGCCAGCCATGTCGTCGAGGAGGTCGGGGAAGAAGTCGTCGTCGGGGAAGTAGTCGTCGGAGTCCGGGGCGTTCGTGACGAAGAAGTCAGTAGTCGCGCGAAGCGCTCCCAAAAACCTTATCACCCTTCTCAGGTCTCAAAAGGTGCGGTTTCGGAGAAAGACAGCAGCAACACAGAGATTGGAACCGGTGGCGAGAGGAAGGAGAAGTTCTGGTGCGTCACTCTGAGAGGAGTGACCTCCCTTTTATAGGCGCAAGAGAAGGAGGCGAGAGGGCAGCGACGGATGGTGAAACGAAGATGAAGCGAACAGCCAGCAGCCGAAGGGCTGCACCGTTCGCATTCAAACTCCACTATCGCAAACAGCTTCTGTGTGACCTTTCGCATACCCGTCGTGCGTGAAAAAAAATTAGACATCGGCTTGGCTCATTCCCGCGGCGCGGCGCGGCGCGCCGTGGCGGGCGGCGGAGGAGAAGCGCGCGTGGATGTCCCTCTTATTCTCATGCTCATCCATGTGGGGAAAGAACCTCCCTTATAAAAAGGTCCAACTCCCTCTAAACTAGCAATGTGGGACTAAACTTTAGTTCCACCTCTTGCCTTGCACGAATGGGCTGCGTGGGCCTTTAGGATTTATTAGGAATTTCTGAAACTGCTATTGGGCTGGCCCATAATAGACAAAATTCCAGCAGTATGGCGGTACTACATCAGTTCAGATTTATTTGGTTAAAGTTTGTCTGTAGATTTGATTTGCAGAATATAAGTGATATATCATACAAATGGTATTGCTGAATTCGTATTTGAATGAAAATTTCGGAACTATCTTTTACATATAAACTAAATTTTATTACGCAAATATACAGTTAATTTTTGGCTGAAAATGTGGGAGAGCCTAAAAAAACCGAACGTAGGGAGCGAATATGAAAGGGTAGTAGGGCATGATGAGTGGCAAATTTGTATGCAGAAAGAGGTAGGCGATGCCGATGGCGGCCCGGCCCTGGCCCCTGCTCGTCAGGGTCAGGGAGCGCCACCGGAGTTGGGTCTGGTACAGGAGACGTTGGGGCACGGGCACGGCCACAGACGCGCAGAGTGTACATACCTGTGCGCACTGCCGCGCAGGAGGAGACGACGTGGTATAGCAGTGACCACAACATCACCACGGCGGTGCCATCCGTGGATCGTCGCTGCCTGCCAGTTTCAGGGCGAGACTGCAACTGCAAGTCCATTTCACCTCGCTGGGCTCTTGCAAAGCTGCGCAACGTGCTAGTGCTGGGTCCGCCGTTTCCTCCCGCAGAGTACTACTACTATTTGGCTGAGTAGTAGTAGCTTTTTTTGTCGGCAGCACGCAGAAAGCTCATCATGCACACACGAACTTGCCCGAAAGAAAATTTTGCATACACGAAGCGGTTTTGTCCTATGCTCTGTGTCTTGAATCAGTGTGTTCGTTGATCGTTGGATAAGGCCAACTCCAACGAGCGACCCTATCATGTCCGGCCCGTCTGTTTGGGGTAAAACGGATAAATCAGACGGCCCAGCGTGCGGGAGCAAACGAACTTTTGTCCGTCTTGTGTCCTCTTTCGACCCATCTGTGGCTCAAGTTTGCGCCGCTTTTGGGGCGAAACGGACAGTGCGCGGACGGGCGGGACGCGCGCGCTTGTCCGCCCCTGGCCTGCATGTCGGTGGAACAAAGCAGAGGCCCCCCCGCCCCCCCCCCCCCCCCCCCCCCCCCCCTCTTGCCGCCCCCCCCCCCCCCCCCCCCCCCCCCCTCTTGCCGCCCCCCCCCCCCCCCCCCCCCCCCCCCTCTTGCCGCCCCCCCCCCCCCCCCCCCCCCCCCCCTCTTGCCGCCCCCCCCCCCCCCCCCCCCCCCCCCCTCTTGCCGCCCCCCCCCCCCCCCCCCCCCCCCCCCTCTTGCCGCCCCCCCCCCCCCCCCCCCCCCCCCCCTCTTGCCGCCCCCCCCCCCCCCCCCCCCCCCCCCCTCTTGCCGCCCCCCCCCCCCCCCCCCCCCCCCCCCTCTTGCCGCCCCCCCCCCCCCCCCCCCCCCCCCCCTCTTGCCGCCCCCCCCCCCCCCCCCCCCCCCCCCCTCTTGCCGCCCCCCCCCCCCCCCCCCCCCCCCCCCTCTTGCCGCCCCCCCCCCCCCCCCCCCCCCCCCCCTCTTGCCGCCCCCCCCCCCCCCCCCCCCCCCCCCCTCTTGCCGCCCCCCCCCCCCCCCCCCCCCCCCCCCTCTTGCCGCCCCCCCCCCCCCCCCCCCCCCCCCCCTCTTGCCGCCCCCCCCCCCCCCCCCCCCCCCCCCCTCTTGCCGCCCCCCCCCCCCCCCCCCCCCCCGCGGCCCCTTTGGCGCCACCCCCCTTCCCCCCACAAACCCTCCCACGTCCCGCCCGTCCCACTCCCTCCCACGTTCATGGCCGATGCCCAGCCGAACTCCGGCGGGCTGGCCGTCGACCCGCCCAGAATGGTCAAGAAGAAGAAGCGCAAGGGGCCAAGGAAGCCGCGGTCGGAGTGCACGCCGGAGGAGATCGTCAAGTTGGACGCGGAATCGGCGAAGATGAGGAGCTGGAGGGCGGTCGCCAAGACCAACATCGCCGCGCCCAAGAGAGCCGCCGAGCGCGCTGCGATTGAGGCCGCGCGGCACAAGGCCGAGGTCGAGGAGAAGGAGGCCATCGTCAGCAAGCGCACACCCTTCTTATGGCTGGCATTTGTCGTCCGCCCGGTTTCTCTGGAGGGGCCGTCAGTCCGGCGAGCACAGGGTCGTCGGTCGCCCGGCCTCCGCACTGCCAGTCGACGATGTCGCGGACCATGCCCTTGTCGCCCGACTTTCCTCCGCCAAGGCACGACGGCCAGACCCGTTTCGGGGGGTCGCCGGACATGAGCATGATCGCGCCGTCCACACCACGCCCCTCGGCCGTCATCGACCTCAACGTCACCCCTGGGTCCAGCAGCGGTGGCCGGCCGTCCGTCGAGATGCAAAGAAAGCAAGCATGGTCGCCGTTTACCGGCACCATTCCGTCGCCCCGCGTCTTGTTCGACGGAATGCCAACACCAACGGCACCGGTCGACGACCCCTACTACGACCAGTTCATGGAGGAAGTGATCTACGAGGGTGGGCACGTCCCTGTCTACGACCCCGAGGAGATCCAAAGTCGGGATGGCCGCGGCCAGTTCACTGCCGATGAAGAGGCCGACGACCGTGCTGACTACGACCATGGTGACTCGTGGCATGAAGACGATGACATCTATATCTAAGTTCAAGGACCAATACCGTAAGCTCCAAAGGAAGAGAGGCCTGAAGACGGCCAAGTACGCCGGAGATGGAGATGGCGAGGCATTGAAGAGGCCGAGGGGCAAGACCAACTCCAAGGTTGACGACATTCATGATGCCTCATCCATGGCATTGCATGACACTTTGCATGGCATGATGTCGCAAAAGGATGTGAGGAACGAGAAAAAGCGGCAAAGCAAGGACGAGCAAATGAAGCAATACCTACAGCTTCAAACGAAGAAGCTTGAGATGGAGGAGGCGGCCAAGAGAATGAAGATCGACATGGAGGAGGCGGCCCGGCAGAGGCAGCTCGACATGGAGGAGGCTGCCCGGCAAAGGCAGCTCGACATCGAGGCCACCAATGCGGCCACCAAAGCGAAGGAGGTGGCCCTCGCGATCATGAGCGTGGACTTGTCGAAGATGAGCGAGAAGACGAGGGCCTGGTTCGAGGTCAGGCAAAAGGAGATGCTCGACGCCGACGGCATGAACTAGGTCGTCCGATCGGCCGTGGCTGTTCTTTTTTGGAGGCTGGCATGGGTGCCGCCCGTCCGCCGGGCCGCTGGCCGTGTGCCGGCGAGAAAAATATTCAATTTGAAGGCCGGCTATGTTGCCGGCGAGTACAACCATTCATTTTGGAGGCTGGCTATGTTGCCGGCCACTGGCTGATGCCGGCGATGGACGTGTAGGCCGCTGGCTTTGTTGCCGGCATGCATGATGAACTGGGGCCGTAGGGCTTGGCATTTGAAACGTTGCTCTCTTTTTTTTAAATAGACGCGGACATGATGGGGTAAAGGATGCTGCCGCGCGTTGGGCGCATGGCCACCGCATCTCAGGATCTCAGGACAGGCCCGGACACGACCCCATTCCCTGCCCAAACGGACAAAATCCGGACAAAACAGACGTTCGTTTGGGTAGCGGTGGAGTTGGCCTAACACACGTCAATAATAAACAATTCAAAGAGCTCGTGCGCGAGAACGAAAAGATGTTCTGCCGTAGGAGGAATGCTTCCCACCATCTCGGCGCATGAATAATGGACCCGTGTCTCGAACTAGACATCGCACATGATCATTGTAGTGTTTCGTTTTCACCGGAGCACGAAGGAACTAGACATCGCACGTTATTCCAGCTTTGCGGCGCCATGGTAGACATGGATCCCTGACTGACCGCTGCGAGCCCTCTGCACTTTGGCAGATGCACTTGAAAGGCTGGCAATCGAGGCGTTATTTACTTCGCTTGTTCGTTAGCTACTCCTATCTACTACTCCATCCGTTTTAAAATAAATGATCCAACTTTATACTAACTTTAATAAAAATTGGGTCATCTGTTTTAAAACGGAGAAAGTAGTACAGACCCTGGTGCCAAAGCAAATCACTCGCAAGATCCTCCCAATCCACATGGTATCGATAAAACATCTAAGGCCAACTCCACCCCGCGACCCCATTCCGTTCGTCCTTATCCGTTAGAGCAACTCCAACGGGCCGATCCAAACGGACGGCGATTTCGTCCGTTTTTTGTCCGTTTGGGTCGGCCGCCCGCCCGGCGTCCGCCATGTTTTTCATATGGGTCGGCAGCGCGCCCAACGGCCGACCCATATGTGCAGGCATGACCGGCTGGCCGCCCAATTTTGCATTGCATTCAATATATTGTGAAATAAAAATTTAACAAACAAAATAGTCCGTCCAAATAAATAGTATTGTTTTTACATGCCAAATAAAAATAAAAATGTTCACATAGTTTTACGAACGAATACAAGTAGATACATCTATTGGTTGCCAACATGAGTCCACATATGCTCAACCAAATCATTTTGCAGTTGCATGTGAGTTTTCCAATCACGCATGTCTTCATGAAACTGAGTGAACGGCTCAAATGTTGCCGCTACTCCATGCTCAGGCACAACATTCTCACCCTGAAACTGAAAGCCTTGATCTTGAGACGGCACGGCCTCTAGTATGACAGTGCAAGCCCTAACATGTCCCTTATACAACCCTTGCCAAGCAGTAGGGCAGTTCTTCCACTCCCAGTGCATGCAGTCTATGCTGTCAAGCATCCCCGGGAAGCCCCTGCTAGCATTCATCGCCAACAAACGGGCTGTATCTGCAGTTGTCGGCTCTCTCAAGTACTCAGGGCTAAACACAGCAATCACAACCTTGCAGAACTTATACATGGACTCTAGGCATGTAGACTCACTCATACGGACGTACTCGTCAATGAGATCACCGGGCACTCCGTATGCAAGCATTCGGATGGCGGCAATGCATTTCTGATAAGAGGATAAACCAATCTTGCCGACAACATCCTCTTTGCACTCGAAGTAGTCATCATAGCCGACCACTCCCTCTAATACGGTTGAAAACATGCCTACTCATACGGAACCGGCGGCTAAATTTGTGATGTTTGAACAACAGGTTTGTTGTATCCAAGTAGTCCTTCCAGAGAAGGAAATGCCCACTCTCTCGGTAACGATTCAACGCCGGAAGATGGCCCGGAATGGAGCCACGGAACAACGGCCGTTGGTTGTTGAGGTGGTGATGGACCAACACGGCAGCCAATATCTCCTCCTCGTCGCCGGACGACGAATCGTCGGAGTCAAAAATGAAATTGTGGAAAAAGAACTCGTCGGCGGAGTCCATTTTCGTACCTTGGCAAACTGTCGAACAGCTTGCGGGCGTCGAAGAAGGAGACGGCCGGCGAGGGGAGACGCGACGCCCACAGACCAGCTAGCTGCCTGGCCGGCGTCCGACAAGTGTGACGGCATCTGACGAGCGTGCCGATCGTAAGTGGCGGGGGCGGCGAGGCGTCTTCTTGGTCGCGGCCGGCTGTGCGGTGGGGGAAGCGGCGGCAGGAACTAGTTTGCTCCCCAGCAGCGGCGGGCGACTGGGGACAGGGGCGGCGTTGCTGGGCGGATGTGGAGGCGGCGGCAGCTGGAAGAGTCGCCGCAAAAATGGGCGGCGGCATCAGTGACGGAGGAGGCGGGGGGCGAGGGTTGCTTGTTGGCCGGGGGGAGGGAGGCCAATATGCCACAGACCAGCGGGCCCGAGGACAGGAGTAGGCGACCGCGCGCGCGTCCGTCGCGTGTCCACGCCGACGTAAATCAGGCTTAAAAATGGGCCGGGAATGGGTCGCCCGCGGACGAAAAACGGGTGCGCGTCCGTTTGGGTCGGCGCATTGGGCCGCCTTTTCTGTTCGCGCCGACCCAAACGGACGACCGCGGACGAAATGGGTCGCCCCATTGGAGTTGCTCTTAGGGGTAGAACGAACGAATAACGCGGCCCAACGCGCGGCCCCAAACGAACAAATGTCCGGTTTTCGTTCGTTTTTCACACATTCCGGGCCCAAACTTGCGCTGCGTTTGGGGTGAACCGGACATCGCGCGGACGGGCTGGACGCATGCCCTTTCCCTCCCTGTGGCCTGATAACCCGCAAGTATACGGGATCAATTGTAGCCTCTTTCGATAAGTAAGAGTGTCGAACCTAACGAGGAGCTAAAGGTAGAAAACATATTCTCTCAAGCCTTATCTGCCAATGATACGACTCTACGCACGCTTAGTGTTCGCTTTACCTAGAACAAGTATGAAACTAGAAGTACTTTGTAGGTGTGATAGGATAGGTTTGCAAGATAATAAAGAGCACGTAAATAAAAAGTAGGGGTTGTTTAGATAAAGAAGCAATAAAGTAAATATAGCGAGTGTGGAAAAGTGGTGATAGGAGTTGTGGAATTGTCTCTAAGAAATTGACTACGTTACTAGACCGGTAATCACTATTGCAATTTTATTTGAGGGAGAGGCATAAGCTAACATACTTTCTCTTCTTGGATCATATGCACTTACGATTGGAACTCTAGCAAGCATCCGCAACTACTACAGATCATTAAGATAAAACCCAACCATAGCATTAAAGTATCAAGTCCCCTTTATCCCATACGCAAACAACCTACTTACTCGGGTCTGTGCTTCTGTCACTCACGCCACCCACCATAAGAAAATCATGAACATATTGCAAACCCTACAGCGGGGATCCCTCACGCTTGCGCGACACCGAGAGCACCATAGGACAGCACCAATAATAAAACATGCAACTCAAACCAATCATAGCAATTCATCAATCACCGATAGGACAACGAAAATCTACCCAGACATCATAGGATGGCAACACATCATTGGATAATAATATGAAGCATAAAGCACCATGTTCAAGTAGAGGGTACAGCGGGTTGCAGGAGAGTGGACCACTGAATATAGATGGGGGAAGGTGAAGGAGATGTTGGTGAAGATGGCGGAGGTGTTGGTGAAGATCGCGGTGATGATGATGGCCCCCGGCAGCGCTCCGGCGCCACCGGAAGCAAGGGGGGAGAGGCTCCCTTCTTCTTCTTCTTCCTTGACCTCCTCCCTAGATGGGAGAAGGGTTTCCCCTCTGGTCCTTGGCTCCCATGGCTTGGGAGGGGCGAGAGCCCCTCCGAGATTGGATCTATGTC
>LR880968.1:23104429-23133546 GCA_904067115.1 Aegilops sharonensis | reverse complement strand
ATGTCGATTATCCTTGGTAGACCCTTTTTGAATACTACAGGGGCTGTTATTGATTGCAACAAAGGCAATGTCACTTTTCATGTTAATGGTAATGAGCATACGGTACACTTTTCGAGGAAACAATCTCAAGTTCATAGCATAAATTCTTTTAGAAAAGTTCCAACTATTATTATTGGAGGTTTTGAATTTCCTTTCCCTACTGTCAAGAAAAAGTATGATATTCTTATTGTTGGGGATTTTCATATCCCCGTTGAGGTAACTTAGTGGTATTCGAAATTTCTCCGGTTCCGTGTTATTCGGAATGAGTTTGTTAACAAGACTTGATCAACCTTGTTAGTGGATTCATTTTGATGACCATGAGATGGATGAAACTAGAAGGCACAACCTCCTGTACCCTCTTTTTACTTTCTGTTATTTACAATAAATAAAGCAAAAATAGTTTTATCTGTCTGTTTTCTGAATTATCCGTGCAATCAAAAATAGTCTGAAAATAAAAGTGCTCCAAATGCCCTGCAAATTTAGTATGATTTTTCTTGAATATTTGAGGATTTTAGGCACTGAAAACACCGCAGGAGGGGCAAGCACCAGACCACGAGAGTGGAGGGCGCGCCCCCTGTCTCGTGGGCCCCTGGTGGCCCCCTCCAGTTATGCCAGCACCCACACACTTCATCTTCTACCCAAAAAAATCCCCATCCAGCTCAAGCACGAGTTCTAGCTCATTTTGCTGCGATTTTCGATCTCCTTGCTCAAAGCTCCATTCACAAAACTGCTTTGGGAGATGGTTGCTTGGTATTTGACTCCTCCATTGGTCCAATTAGTTTTTGTTCTAGTGCTTTATTCATTGCAAATTTTTGCTGCATAGGTGACCATGTTCTTGAGCTTGCATGTTAAATTTTTGAGGTCCCAAGCAATTCCAATGCATGATATAGGCTCTAGGCATTTGTAGGAGTAGTTGCTACCAATCTTGTTTAGTTTTATTCACTTTTATTTTGAAGTTACTAAAATTTCAGAAATTTTCAGAAAATGTTAAGGAGGTTTTTGAAGGACTCTTCTAGCCAAAGCTCTCAGGAAAAACAAGCCAAAGAGAAGGAAAAAGCCAAGTATAATCTTCCTCGCTTAGCGGAAGTACGGTCGTGTGAATGGCCATGTGAGGATTTCTTGAAAGAAGCTGGAATTCATGAAGACTTTTATTCTTTGATCGAGACTGCAGGCCTCACCGGTTTCATGAACGATCGAATCGATCAGTATCTCTTACTCACTAATACTTTCGTGCAAAACTTTTATTATTATCCTAAGAATTCACCGCCTGCAGTATCATTTCGTTTATGTGATGAATTTAGAGAAATGTCTTTACGTAATTTTTGCTCGGTGTGTAGGATACCTTATGAGGGAGAATTAGAAGAACCCCATCGTGAAGATGTGGGTGGATTTGTTAACACTATAGCTGTAGAGGAGCCAAAGAAGGGCTCCGAGGCAAAAGTCTCTAGCATACACTTTCCTGTTTTACACTACTTTGCCATATTTGCTAGTAGATGCTTGATTGGTCGTGGAAATAGTGGAAACTTGAGCGTTCCTGACATTATCATTCTTCAACATGCTTTGCTTGGAGACAATACTTTTAGTATGGGTGTCGTCGTTGCTAAACGGCTAGCCCTGAATCATACAAAAGGACCCATATTTGGAGGTATCTATGCTGCATGTCTTGCTAAACATTTTCAGATACCCATTAGGCACCATGAGGAGGAGGATATAAAATTGCCTCCTCACATTTTAAATTACAAGAGCATGGTAGCACACAAGTTTATTGTTGACAACGAAGAAAAGATGCTCTTGTATAAACTTAGATTCAATAAGAAACACTTTGAGATTATTATTCTGCGTCCGCCTTTGTTGTTTGATTTGCTTGCAGAAAATATTCTTGTCACACCGGAAGTGGTGAACAATCATCGAGCTCAAGCTTTTACTCCAGAACCTGAACCTGAGTCGGAACCTGAACTGGACCATTATCGTGCATCATCTGTCCAGTGGGATCCGGAGATGACCAGCCAGTGGTATCCTGATTACACCTCCCAGTACACCGGGGAGAGTAGCGGCGGTCCTTGGTATTAGACCAACTTAGGCCAAAAGCCTAAGCTTGGGGGAGTACGTATTTCTCACCGACTTTACATTCAGGTTCACACACTAGTCGTCGGTGCTCATACTCTTTCATTGTATTATCCATGCTAGTTTAAATTTCTTTTTCTAGTTTTCTTCTTGTGTGTTTGATAAACCTTGAAAAAAACCAAAAAAATTAGTTAGTTTAATTTCCATGCTTGTAGTTGAAATTAAAATGAAAACCCAAAAAGATTTCTTGTTCTTCTTCTTGTTGGGAGCTTTCCCGTGTAAATAGTTTTATTTTCTTTTCTTTGGGGGTCGAGAAGACCTTATTGAAAATGTTTAGTGGCTCTCATATGCATGATTGTTTATTTAACTTAGAGCCCATATTATCTTGTCTTCTCTATTGAGTTGAATGCTTGCAGATTCCAGCTTAGTCCAATGCACGTGCACTATTATTATTATACACATCGTTCGGTCGTGCGAGTGAAAGGCAATAATGATGATATATGATGGACTTATTGGGATGAGAAAAGCTAGTATGAACTCGACCTCTCTTGTTTTTGTAAATATGATGAGTTCATCGTTTCTGAGTCAGCCTATTATGAAGTAAACATATTTGCAATGACATTTAGAGATTTATTTGCTTGTGCCACGCTTGATTAGCTATGAGTTATAATGGTTTACCTTGCATGCCAACATGCTATTAGAATGATTATGATGTGATATGATGGGATGGTATCCTCCTTTGAATGAATTGAGCGACTCGACTTGGCACATGTTCACGCATGTAGTTGAATCAAATCAACATAGCCTTCACGATATTTATGTTCATGGTGGATTATATCCTACTCATGCTTGTACTTGGTGTGAATTAATTTGAATGCATGTTTACGACTGTTGTCACTGTCTCAGTTGGTCGCTTCCCAGTATTTTGCTAGCCTTCACCTGTACTAAGCGGGAATACTGCTTGTGCATCCAAACTCCTTAAACCCCAAAGTTGTTCCATATGAGTCCACTAGACCTTCCTATATGCGGTATTTACCTGCCGTTCCAAGTAAATTTGTATGTGCCAAACTCTAGACCTTCAAATGAAATTCTGTTTTGTATGCTCGAGCAGCTCATGTTACAACTAGGGCTGCCTATATCTTCCATGCTAGGTGGGTTATTCTCAAGAGGAGTGGACTCCGCTCCTCATTCACGAGAAAGGGCCGGCAACCGGGATGCCCAGTCCCATGATCCAAAAATATCAAAGCAAATCAAAATAATTAAAAAAAACTCCCCCAGGGCTGTTGTTAGTTGGAGGCACTCGTTGTTTCGAGCAAGCCATGGATTGATGCTTGTTGGTGGTTGGGGGAGTATAAACCTTTACCATTCTGTTTGGGAACTGCCTATAATGCTTGTAGTATGGAAGATACAGCCATCTCATAGTTGTTGCGTTGACAGTGAAAGTATGCCGCTCAAAATGTTATTCAATCTCTATTTTAAAATCGAGCTCTGGCACCTCTACAAATCCCGGCTTCCCTCTACGAAGGGCCTATCTATTTACCTTTATGTTCAGTCATCACCCTTCTTATTAAAAGGACCCGCTGGAGAGCACACTGTCATTTGCATTCATTATTATTGGTTTATATTGGGTATGACTTGACTGGATCTCTTTTACCATGAATTACAATGTTTAGTCAATCCTTGATCTTTAAAGGTGCTCTGCATTTATGTTTTGTGGTCTCAGAAAGGGCTAGCGAGATACCAGTTTGTTATATCATATTATGATTGTTTTGAGAAAGTGTTGTCACCCGAGTTTTATTATTATGGCTCGCTAGCTGATTATGCTATTGATATGAGAAAATGTGAGACCTAAGTGTTATTGTGAGTATGGTTAGTTCATAATATTTGCTGAAACTTGAATGCTGGCTTTTCATGTTACAACAACAAGAGCAAATGGAGTTTGTAAATTTTTTTCTTTATCACTTTCAGTTTATCAACTGAATTGCTTGAGGACAAGCAAAGGTTTAAGCTTGGGGGAGTTGATACGTCTCCAACGTATCTACTTCTCCAAACACTTTTGCCCTTGTTTTGGACTCTAACTTGCATGATTTGAATGAAACTAACCCGGACTGACGCTGTTTTCAGCAGAACTGCCATGATGTTGTTTTATGTGTAGAAAAGAAAAGTTCTCAGAATGACCTGAGAATCCACGAAGGCACTTTTTGGAATTAATAAGAATTTCTGGGCGAAAGAAATACACCAGGGGGCCCAGGGCCTGTCCACGAGACAGGGGGGCGCGCCCTCCTATCTCGTAGGCCCCCTGGACCTCCACCGACCTCAACTCCAACTCCATATATTACCGTTCGGGGAGAAAAAAATCAGCGAGAAAGTTTCATCGCGTTTTACGACACGGAGCCGCCGCCAAGCCCTAATCTCTCTCGGGAGGGCTGATCTGGAGTCCGTTCGGGGCTCCGGAGAGGGGGATTCGTCACCGTCGTCATCATCAACTATCCTCCATCACCAATTTCATGATGCTCACCGCCGTGCATGAGTAATTCCATCGTAGGCTTTCTGGACGGTGATGGGTTGGATGAGATTTACCATGTAATCAAGTTAGTTTTGTTAGGGTTTGATCCCTAGTATCCACTATGTTCTGAGATTGATGTTGCTATGACTTTGCTATGCTTAATGCTTGGCACTAGGGGCCCGAGTGCCATGATTTCAGATCTGAACCTATTATGTTTTCATGAATATATGTGTGTTCTTGATCCTATCTTGCAAGTCTATAGTCACCTATTATGTGTTATGATCCGACAACCCCGAAGTGACAATAATCGGGATACTTCTCGGTGATGACCGTAGTTTGAGGAGTTCATGTATTCACTATGTGCTAATGCTTTGTTTCGGTTCTCTATTAAAAGGAGGCCTTAATATCCCTTAGTTTCCGCTAGGACCCCGCTGCCATGGGAGGGTAGGACAAAAGATGGCATGCAAGTTCTTTTCCATAAGCACGTATGACTAGTTACGGAATACATGCCTACATTACATTGATGAATTGGAGCTAGTTCTGTGTCACCCTATGTTATAACTATTGCATGAGGAATCGCATCCGGCATAATTATGCATCACTACGAGCTTTTCACATATTGTTCTTCGCTTATTTACTTTTCCGTTGCTACTATTACAATTACTACAAAACCCCAAAACTATTATCTTTACTTTTGCCACTGTTACCTTGATTATCATACCACTTTTGCTACTAAATACTTTGCTGCAGATACTAAATTATCCAGGAGTGGTTGAATTGACAACTCAACTGCTAATACTCAAGAATATTCTTTGGCTCCCCTTGTGTCGAATCAATAAATTTGGGTTGTACTTCACCCTCGAAAGCTGTTGCGATCCCCTACACTTGTGGGTTATCATCGGACGTAAATCATATAGTAGATATGATCAACATAGAGATGTTCACCATTGAAAACTACTCCATCTCACGTGATGATCAGACACGGTTTATTTGATATGGATCACGTGATCATTTAGGTGACTAGAGGGATGTCTATCTAAGTGAGAGTTCTTTAGTAATATGATTAGTTGAACTTTAATTTATCATGAACTTAGTCCTGATAGTTTTTTTTGCATATCTGTGTTGTCGTAGATCAATGGCCCGTGCTACCATTCCCTTGAATTTTAATGTGTTCCTAGAGAAATCTAAGTTGAAAGATGATGGTAGCAACTACACAGACTGGGTCCGTAACTTGAGGATTATTCTCATTGCTACACAGAAGAATGACGTCCTGGAAGCACCGCTAGGTGCAAGGCCTGCTGCAGGAGCAGATGCTGATGTTATGAACGTCTGGCAAGCTTGATCTGATGACTACTCGATAGTCCAGTGTGCCATGCTTTACGGCTTAGAATCAGGACTTCAAAGACATTTTGAACGTCATGGAGCATATGAGATGTTCCAAGAGTTGAAGTTAATATTTCAAGCAAATGACCGAGTTGAGAGATATGAAGTCTCCAACGAGTTCTATAGCTGCAAGATGGAGGAGAATAGTTCTATTAGTGAACACATGCTCAGAAAGTTTGGGTACCATAACCAATTGACTCAGGTGGGAGTGGGAGTTAATTTTCCTGATGATATTGTCATTGATAGAGTTCTTCAATCACTGCCACCAACCTATAAAGGCTTCATGATAGAAGTATAATATACAAAGGATGGAAAAGACAATTCCCGAGCTCTTCGCAATGCTTAAGGCTCCGGAGGTAGAAATGAAGAAGGAGCATGAAGTGTTGATGATTACAAGACCACTAGTTTTAAGAAAAAGGGCAAACGGAAGAAGGGGAACTTCAAGAACAATAGAAAGCAAGTTGCTACTCCTAGGAAGAAACCCAAGTCTGGACCTAAGCCTGAAACTGAGTCCTTCTACTGCAAAGGGACTAGTCACTGTAAGCGGAACTGCCCCAAGTATTTGGCGGATAAAAGGGATGGCAAAGTGAAAATTATTTGATATACATGTTATTGATGTGTACCTTTCTAATGCTCGTAGTAGCGCCTGGGTATTTGATACTGGTTCTGTTGCTCATATTTGCAACTCGGAACAGGGGCTACAGATTAAAGGAAGATTGGCTAAGGACGAGGTGACAATGCGCGTCGGAAATGGTTCCAAGGTCGATGTGATCGCCGTCGGCACGTTACCTCTACATCTACCTTCGGGATTAGTTTTAGACCGGGATAATTGTTATTTGGTGCCAGCGTTGAGCATGAACATTATATCTGGATCTTGTTTGATGCGAGACGGTTATTAATTTAAATCAGAGAATAATGGTTGTTCTATTTATATGAGTAAGATCTTTCATGGCCATGCACCCTTGATGAGTGGTCTATTTTTGTTGAATCTTGATCGTGGTGATACACATGTTCATAATATTGAAGCACAAAGATGCAAAACTAGTAATGATAGTGAAACTCATTTGTGGCACAGCCGTTTCGGTCATATTGGTGTAAAACACATGAAGAAACTCCATGCTGATTGGCTTTAAGAATCGCTTGATTATGAATCACTTGATGCTTGCGAACATTGCCTCATGGGCAAGATGACTAAGACTCCGTTCTCCGGAACAATGGAGCGAGCCACTGACTTATTGGAAATAATACATACCGATGTATGCGGTCCGATGAGTGTTGAGGCTCGCGGCGG
Organism: Aegilops sharonensis; assembly: GCA_904067115.1. Taxonomy (NCBI): domain Eukaryota; kingdom Viridiplantae; phylum Streptophyta; class Magnoliopsida; order Poales; family Poaceae; genus Aegilops; species Aegilops sharonensis. Next base: position 23,126,263 of record LR880968.1, on the reverse strand, counting down.
GTATCGTTATTTTCTGACCTTCACATATGATTTGAGCATATATGGGTATATCTACTTAATGAAACATAAGTCTGAAACATTTGAAAAGTTCAAAGAATTTCAGAGTGAAGTGGAAAATCATCGTAACAAGAAAATAAAGTTTCTACTATCTGATCGCGGGGGCGAATATTTGACTTATGAGTTTGGTATTCATTTGAAACAATGTGGAATAGTTTCGCAACTCACGCCACCTGGAACACCACATTGTAATGGTGTGTTCGAACGTCATAACCGTACTTTATTAGGTATGTTGCGATCTATGATGTCTCTTATTGATTTACCGCAATCGTTTTGGAGTTATGCTTTAGAGACGGCTGCATTCACGTTAAATAGGGCACCATATAAATCCATTGAGAAGACACCATATGAACTCTGGTTTGGAAAGAAACCTAAACTATCATTTCTTAAAGTTTGGGGCTGCGATGCTTATGTGAAAAAACTTCAACCTGATAAGCTCGAACCCAAATCGGAGAAATCCGTCTTCACAGGATACCCAAAAGAAATTGTTGGGTACGCCTTCTATCATAAATCCGAAGGCAAGATATTCGTTGCTAAGAATGGATCCTTTCTAGAGAAGGAGTTTCTCTCGAAAGAAGTGAGTGGTAAGAAAGTAGAACTTGATGAGGTAATTGTACCTTCTCCCGAATTGGAAAGTAGTTCATCATAGAAATCAGTTCCAGTGATTCCTACACCAATTAGTGAAGAAGCTAATGATGATGATCTTAAACTTCAGATCAAGTTACAACCGAACCTCGTAGGTCAACCAGAATACGGTCCGCACCAGAGTGGTACGGTAATCCTATTCTGGAAGTCATGTTACTAGACCATGATGAACTGACCATGTTTGAACAGTTTACCCAATTCCATCATGAACTGCGTGATTGGCACACTCATTTGGATCTTCAAAATGACTTGGTTGAGCACAGGTGGAATCACATTGGCAACCAATAGATGTATTTGTTCATCAATGTTATTCGAGGAAACTTCGATTTGGTTGTAAAACTAGTTTATTCGAGACAATTTCAATTTGGTTGTAAAAATATTTCTATTTGAGACAATTAATATTTGGATGTGAAAACTTGTTTGAAATATGGATATATGACATATTGGTCGTGGCAGACAGGATTGGTCCAAAGGATACGTCCGCGCGTTGGGCGCACGGCCGCCGCATCCCAAGAAAGGCTCGGACACGACCCCATAGCCCTACCCAAACAGACAGAATCCAAGCAAAACGAACGTCCGGATGGGGTCGTGCGCTGGAGTTGCCCTAAGAGCATCTACACTTGGACGCCTCAACCCTCCCCCAACGCCCCGACGGACGACCCGGTCACTGCCTGGTGAAAAACATCGATCCAAACAAACGTATCAAATGGAACTCAAACGTCCATGCTGACATACCGAGACGGGCAGGTATGGGGAGGTCCAGGCGCATTCACCATGTCAGACCTGACACCCTGAACCCACCAGAAATTGCACCAAATCCATCCCTCAACCTACCGATTCCATTTGCTCTCTCCTCTCTTCTTCCTCCTTCATACCTGACGTCTTGTAGCTCCGCCGCCACCCTTGCTCCGCAGTTGTCCTGAGACTCAGTAACGCCACTGCAGTCCTCTCTACCGTGCTCGCCACCACGGACATCATCACCGGCTCGGACACCACCGTCATATGTCCGGCCACTTTTAGGCTACCCCTTGCGCTCTATGTGTTTGACACATTGTTCGGCTCGGTTTTTGGGATTTCTCCACAGGGAAAACGATGTATTCCGATGCTTCATCAGACCAAAGATATGGACCGACGAAGCCTGAAAAAATGATTGAAGATGCACTACAAAAAAATACACTTTCATGATGATACGTGTTTGTCACAGTAGGTCGCGTTTTTTGTCATGCATGTACATCCATGAAAAATTTATGACAGAATCAAGATAGTCATACCTGTGTTCTCGTAGAAGTGCTCCATGACATTACCAAAATTATGACCACGGAAGTGTCCACTTCCATGACGATAAATCGCGCGTCACAGAAGTGGTTTCGTCAAGGGTGACCGACACGTGGCATCCACCGTAACGGAACGCCGTTAAGCTATCGCGTCGGGTTTTGGATAAGATAACCCGTTAACAGCCCCGACCAATGGGGATTTTCCACATGTAAAATCATCATTGGCTGGAGGAAACACGTGTCGGCTCATTGTTGGGACAGATGTCATCCACTCATTGGACAGAAGGCGCCTATGATACGTCGACACATGGCACGGCCCAACAGAGGCCCATTCCTGTGAAAAGGCCGGCCCGTTTGACTTGGTTAAAAGGTGACGGCCCGGCCCATGGAAAGCATGTTAACGGCATGTTCGCATATAGCCCATTTACAACCCGCTAACCCAAGGCCCGTTACGCCCTATCCTAATTAGGCCCAGTAGCGTCATCTGGGCCATCCAATATGATTCCAGTCCGTTTTCACTTCTGGCCCATGTATGGCCCATGACGTCTTTTGGCCCATATGAGGCCCTATGTAACTCTTGGTCTATTAACGGCCCGTTGTGAAACTGGCCCGCAATGAACAATGTATCACTTTAGACCCATTAATGGCCCGTGGTGAAACTGGCCCGTAATGAACAATGTATCACTTTATACCCATTAAGGGCCCATTATTCAGTTGGGCCGTTTCTAGCCCATGTTATCTTTCAGCCTTCTCAGAGCCCATTTATTCTTGGGCTCATTTCGAGCATTCGTTTACTTACGATCCGTTAATGTCATTTTCTGCTGGTGGGCCAAATTCAGCCCGTGGTTACAGTTGGCCCGTTTGTGGTCCATTAATACATTGGGCCGTTTTCATAGCGTCATCAAATACAGCCTATTAACGATGGCCCGTTATAGTCGGCCCGTGAACGGACGATTCCAACTCTAGCCCGTTTACGACCATAATGCGGCCTGTTATTGGCCCATGTTTAGCCAATCGATCATACGGCCCGTATAAGGCCCATTGATGATACGGCCCGTAGAAGGCCCATTGTTTCTACAGTTCGTAGAAGGCCCAATGTTTCTACGACCCGTAGAAGGCCTACAGTTTCTACGGCCCGTAGAAGGCCCACTGTTTCTACGGCCCGTAGGAGGCCCAGTGTCACTACAGTAAATATTATCCCATGGTTATTTTGGCCTAGTTTTAAAAAATAGGTTATTGCAGCCACTAGCAAACCGCGGAAAAAGAACTACACTGACTACAAGCAAACAAATAAACAAGACAACAAGGAAATAAATAAGCAAGCAACTTATGCTAGGCTATCACGGCTATTACACATATTACATCCACTGGGCATCAAAGTTCGCCACCAGTGCAAATATAGGGAACCCAACAACATATAAACCCCGCAGCAAAACAAGTCCAGAACTGAAACCACTTCAGAAGAGTTCAAGAAACAATATCCTGGGTACCCATAATGCTGGCAAGATGCTTAGCAAGATTATTAACTTTCTCTTATTTGGCGCTTAAATCCTCCAGCGCTTGCTGTTTCACAAGAAAGTACACATCTGAATTCTGCAGGGACTTCCTCAGTCCTTCGGCTTCTTGCCGCAGCACAACTGACTGATGCCTTTCAGCTTATAGCTGAGACTGAAGAAGCCGAAGTGATTCAGGCAGCGAGTTCGAAGAGCTTGTGCCAGCGGTACTGGCCAGTAACTCGAACACTACATCAACGCAGGACTGTGGGCTTTTCTCACTGTCTATAAGATCGTTTTTATCACCTTTCTTGGAGACCAACATGGTTGTCTCACTATCTTGAACCTTATCTGCATTACTTTCTCTACCATTGCATAGTGGGGTGCTCTTCTCCAATATTCTGTTTGCATACTACAAGAGAAACAAGCAGACACATCACATGTTTAGCTTGTAGTATACCAAACTCATTTTGGTAAACCGGTTCAGTAGTAAGGTGGACAGGATAACAGCATGTAACAAACATACATCTATGTACTATGGTCACTGTATTGTCCATATCATTCTAGTTTATCTTCCCTAATCAAGATAGAGACACAGTTCAACTCGTATATTTTTAAGACACAGCAACACAGACAGAATATAAGTGTGAGAAACTACACAGCATTGGCAGCACTTGTAATGTGCATCACATGAGAACATAACTGTTTATACAACTTAAACTGAAATCAACATAGAGCAAGAAGTTAGAACAACAATCTAGTTAAAGAAATAGATTTAAAACATACCTGTTGCGCCATTGGAGTTTCAATTGGATCCTTCAAATTCGAAAGTAGTTGGTATGAGTAAATACAGTGATGCAACAACAAAGGAGTATGGACCATAGCTACGGAGTCTGACATGAGAACAGTTGCTCTTCTGCTTTAAACGTGGAGTTTGGGTTAGCTGTGGTGGTCTTCGTGCTTTCGGCACTGCAGTAGCTTTACAAACTTCTCGTGTGGGGGTACTCTGTGGTGGACATGGTGCTTTGTCAACTATAAGTGGGTTACTATCCGCTGGGGTTGCGGTTAGATGGGTTGTAGCTGGTTCTCTGCCCAACGGTGTAAGTGTGCAATCTGGAAGAGTCTCGATTATGTGTGGTGGGGCTAGTTTGTGGGCCAGTAGAACCATGGTTCTATCTGCATCGACGGGTAGCACTGTCTTTTGTGAAGAACGGGTTTTTGCTCCCTTAGATACTGCCATTACCCCCTCGAATTCAAATGGCTGATAAACAAGAAAAGAAATTGAACGTACAAACATTGTATGATAGACAGATGTGGTAGTTCACATATATGTTGTCTAACCAAATAGGACAGCATAACTAAACAGGATAGCATAACACTGTTTCAGATATATGATGGATAACTTAACAGGATATAATGGCATAATTCAACATATGATGAGTACCTAAACAGGATGACATGACAAAACTATATGATGTCTTTCTAAAATAGGTTGGGATGAAATAATTCACATACATGTTGTCTAGTATACAGGATGGCATGATATAATTGACATAATTGATTCATATACTAAGCAGCTGGGACTCGCATGTATGATCTCTAAACTAAGCAGATAGAATTCAATATTGTGCATATGATTTCTAAACTAAGCAACGCAAGACACCATATGCATCATATGAGGAATATAAACATTGCAACTTAGAGCATACACCTCGGGTGGGATATAGGACTGGTCATCTGTCTCTGAATCCTCCTCTGAGGAGCTCCCTGTAACCATCGACATATATGCTTCAACAAGTACCATTGCCTGCTCTCAAGACCTTGTTTTCACTCCAGATTTTTCCATAACCGGCTCAAATGGCTGATACACATGAAGAGTAGTTCAATATACTCAGATTGTCAACAAATGGAATATGTAATGAAAAAAAAAGATGGCATGAGATAATTCACATATATGATGCCTGGCTCCATGGCGGTGCATAATTCACATATATGATAACTGGCTGAAAAACATGGCACTGCATAATTCACATATGTGATATAGAAAGCAAACATGAGGCATTCACACAAAGCATGTCTAATCTAAGCAGATGGCATGGCAATGCAAGACACCATATGCATGATATGAGCAATATAACCCAGCCAAGTAAGAGCATGCACCTCGAGGGGGGGGGGATACGACTGGTCATCTCTCTCTGAATCCTCCTCTGAGGAGCTATCTGTAACCAGCAAGAAATCTGCATCGACACGTAGCACTGACTGCTCAGAAGACCTTGTTTTCACTTCAGATTTTCCCATGACCGACTCAAATGGCTGATGCACAGGAAGAGTAGATGAATGTATAAACATTGTTGACAAATGGAATACATTATGGAAAAAAATATGGCACGATACAATTCACATATACGATGACTGGCTAAACAGGATGGCATTGCATGATTCACGTATATGATGCCTGGCTAAAGAAGATGGCATTGCATAATTCCCATATACTCCCTCCGTTCCTAAATATTTGTCTTTTTAGAGATTTCAAATGGGCTACCACATACGGATGTATATAGACATATTTTAGAGTGTAGATTCACTCATTTTGTTCCATATGTAGTCACTTGTTGAAATCTCTAAAAAGACAAATATTTAGGAATGGTGGGAGTATGATATAGCACTACAAAAAAAATACACTTCCGTGATGATACGTGTTTGTCACAGTAGGTCGCGTTTTTTGTCATGCATGTACATCCATGACAAATTTATGACAGAATCAAGATAGTCATACCTGTGATGTCGTACAAGTGTTCCATGACATTACCAAAATTATCATCACGGAAGTGTCCACTTCCATGACGATAAATCGCGCGTCACAGAAGTGCTTTCGTCAAGGGTGACTGACACGTGGCATCCACCGTAACGGAAAGCCGTTAAGCTATCGGGTCGGGTTTTGGATCCGATAACCCGTTAACAGCCCCGACCAATGGGGATTTTCCACGTGTAAAATCATCATTGGCTGGAGGAAACACGTGTCGGCTCACTGTTGGGACAGATGTCATCTACTCATTGGACGGAAGCCACCTATGGTACGTCGACACGTGGCACAGCCCAACAGAGGCCCATTCCTGTGAAAAGGCCGGCCCAGTAAAAATTAGCAGGCCAGCCCATATAAGGCCTACTTGTGTCAGGTCCATTTAAGCCCACGGCCCATACGAGATGAGCCAATTCGGCCCGTCAACGGCCCGTTAAAGATTTGACACCATTGCAGCCCATCGTCAGTTCGAGCCCGTTAATAGCCCGCTATATATCTGGGATCAATATCGTTCCGATGAGATTTCGGCCTGTTAACGGCCCGTTTAATGGATGGGCCAATTTTCAGGATGTACATCTTTCAGCCTTTTAGCGACCCATTTAAATGTTGGGCTAGTTTCCGGCCCGGTGTGTCTTTCAGCCTGTTGACGGCCCATAAATCTGATGGGCCATTTGTTGTCGGACCTAAGTTATGGCTTATTAGGGGCCCATTTAAGTGTTGGGCCAATTTTCTGGCCCGGTGTCACTTTCAGCCTGTTGACGGCCCATAAATCAGTTGGGACATTTTTAGTCGGACCTGAGTTTTGGCCGTTTAGCGACCCATTTAAGTGTTGGCCAATTCCCGGCCCTGTGTGACTTTCGGCCTGTTAACGGACCATAAATGAGTTGGGCCATTTGTAGTCGGACCTTAGTTTTGGCCCTTTAACGGCCCATGCCCTTCATGGTCCAATACCAGCCCGGTTTCTCTTTCGGCCTGCTAAAGGCCCACAACACAGTTGGGCCATTTACAATACGACCCGACTTTCGGCCTCTTAGCGGCCCATGGTCTTCATGGTCCAGTACAAGCCCGCTGTCTCTTTCGGCCAGCTAAAGACCTACAGTATAGTTGGGCCATATGTAGCCCAAACTTAGTAACGGCATGTTAACGGCCCGTGAAATAAACTGGGGCCATCTGTTGCCCGCTTCGATGTCGGCCTGTTAACGACCCGGGAGGTAAGAGGGCCGACAATCAACTTTCGGCCTAGTAACGACCCATTAACTTAATGGGCCCACTAAAGTTCGTACATGTCTTTAGGCCAAATTAGATAATTTGAGCCCATTGCGACGAGCAATTATGCACAGGACCAAAACCGATCACGCAAAGGTACGGCATACAGGGAATAACGTTGCACATCCAGCATATACTACAGGAAATTACATCCACTGGACAATCAAAGATTGATGCCAGTGCAAATAAATGAGCAGAACCTAACCATCTACAATGTCACAATCTGCAACCTCAACACAGATGACGCCCATAAGCATGTTGGCAAGTTCCTTCTGCTTTGCTACACTTTCTGTTAAAACATTGATCAGTTGTTGTGTCGCACGACTCTGCACCTCTGATTCATCCACCATTTTCATCATTGCTTCAGCCATTAATTGGTTCACAAACATACATTTATTCCGTTGCATTCGAGACAGAGGATACTGAACAGATTCAGATGGCAATTTTGGCAGGCTTGTATTATTGATAGTGGAGAGTGTCTCGACCACTGCATCATAACATAAATTAGGACGGGAACCAAACAGATTAATCATGAGTTATTGCCATATTACCTGGCCTAGATTTACTGGAAAGAAACAATGGGGTTGCCTTGCTGTTTTCAGAGTTTGTCTTCTTATCTTCAGCAGCCTGCACAAAATTAACACACTAGCATTGCTATCATTGGCCAAGTCAGATAATAGGAAAGCAGCATTGACACAACGAACGTTTGGGCAAGTAGCCTACACCAAATTAACACAATATGGCACAACTATCATCAGCCAGGTAAGGTAGTATGAAAGCAACATTGACACAATGAATGAATGGGCAACCAGAGAAGCACTACAATTCAGTAATGTGCGTGATATGAGATAGTACATTCATGCAGCTCAGTATGCAAAACTACCAGGCAGTTTTCCATACAAAAATCAACATTGGCGCCTTTAACATTTTTCTACAACTAATTTTAGATCAGATAAAGGTTAGATTCACGCCGATTAACAAAATACATGTTGATGTAAAAATATAGTGATATACAACAGGTACTTACATCAGCATTGGAGCATAGAGAATTCCCGCAAGATATTTTCCTCGAATACGATCCCAATGGAGGAAGTCTTCTATCGTTTAACCTTATTTTCTAAAAGAGAGATGGGTAAGAAACATGTAGAAAATATGATCAGAATGCTATAAAATTTCATGATGCGAGGATACACACACGCTTCTTAGAATGGAGTTGACATTCTTTTGCTGGACTGGAGCGGACTAGTTCTTTGGCCACTGGAATCTGCTTATTATCAGTGGGAGTTGGGTTTCTCTGTGCTGGAGCAGTATCTATGAAAAATGGAGTTGGTTTATGATCTCCTGGCGTTTGGATCTTTTGCAAAGACCTGGTTTGTAACCCTTCAGATTCTAACAGAGCCGTCTTCCCCTTGCATGCCTTATATAGAAGAATGGTGATCCAGTTATAAAACATGGTACAGCAGAGATGGAATAGGTACTGAAGAATATAAAGGCATGACATATTGACATGTATTCCCTCCATTCTGAAATAAATGGACGGGTCTAGGCGTATTTCAGTTCTAGATACATCCGGTTTTATCCATTTCTGCGACATTTAATCCGGACGGAGGGAGTATGATGTAAGAGCAAGGGATACGACATGACAACACAGTAAAAAAACACTAAAAATCCCACTGCAGAACCAAGGTATTCAAACCCACTGATATGAGATAGTACACTCATGCAGCTCAGGATGCAAAACTACCAGGCAGTTTTCCTTACAAAAATCAACATTGTGGCCTTTAATCATACATTTTGCTACAACTAAATTTAGATCAGATAAAGGTTGGATTCACGCTGATTAACAAAATACATGCTGATGTAAAAATATAGTGATATACAACAGGTACTTACATCTACATTGGAGCACAGAGAATTCCTGCAAGAATCTTTCCTCATAAACGATACCATTGTAGAAATTCTTCTATCTGTTAAGCTTATTTTCTAAAAGAGAGATGGGTAAGAAACATGTAGAAAATATGATCAGCATGCTATAAAATTTCATGGTGCAAGGATACGCACACGCTTCCTAGAATTGAGTTGACATATTTTTGCTCGACTGGAGCGGACTAGTTCTTTGGCCACTGGAATCTTCTTATTATCAGTAGGAGTTGGGTTTCTCTGTGCTGGAGCAGTATCTTTAAAACTGGAGTTGGTTTATTATCTCCTGGCGTTTGGATCTTTTGCAAAGGCCTTGTTTGTAACCCTTCAGATTCTAACATAGTCGTCTTCCCCTTGCATGCCTTGTATAGAAGAATGGTGCTTTAATTATAAAACATGCGACAACAGAGAGATGGAATAGGTACTAAAGAATAGAAAGGCATGACATATTGAGATGTATTCCCTCCATCCGGAAAAAAAGGATGGGTCTAGGCGTATTTCAGTTCTAGATACATCCTTTTTTATCCATTTCGGCGACATGTAATCCGGACGGAGGGAGTATGGTGTAAGAGCTAGGGATACGATAGGACAACACAGCAAAAAAAACTAGTTGAATGTAAAACTATATGCTAGCGGAATACGTACAGAAATAACCAAGGATACATACACGTGTATGATTGGGAAAATAAGATGGCATTGCAACAGAGCACTAGAACAACACTTCAAAGTAAAAAAAAACATGGTATGGCAGACAGATGAAGTACATACTGATGAATAACAATACACAAGATATTCAGAAGCATGATGTCCAAATTAAGCAGATGGCATTGCGATACAGTAGAATGACAGTACTTGAATTTGAAAACATGTTATTATGAATGGAATAGGTACTGAAAAACAGGAAGACATGACATATTTACATGCATGATCAGCATGCTAAGCACATGGCATTGCAACAGAGTAGATACACTCTAGGACATTATATGCATGTTGTACCCATATCACAGGCCAAGTTAGAGCAAGGACCTTGTGGGGTGAAGAGGATTCATCATCTTTCTGCAAGTCTTCTGAAGAACTGCCTTTACATGTTCCATCATATTGGGTATCATTGACATCAAGTTTATTGGCCTTTACATTGCTCCATGAGGTTCTTGTGGATATATCAGTGTGTGCAATTATATCTGACATGCATGGAAGACAACTAGTAGTTAGATTTATGTAAATGAGTGCCTGTAGGAGACGACATAAATAGTAGGACTGGGTTAACTAGCAGCAACAGGTCCCATAAACTAAAGGGAGAACACAGATGAAAGCTACAGAATATGTATCGTTTGTACTCGAGATTAACTAGATGGCACAAAGAAGTATTAAAGAACAACATAGGTAATACTAGAAGCGGTATAATAGTATAATCACCAGCCTCTGGGATAGCATTGGCTGATGGATGATAACTATGGAACAGCGTTACCTAAAAAACAAGTATCTTAGCTGAACTATGGAACAGCGTGAACTCCTGAACAAGACCCGTAAGAGATCAACATGAATATACAGTGAAATGTGATGATCTATTTTCCGTGCTTAGATGAATAACAAAGCCATAAATGTTGCACACAAGTAAGATGAGGGTACAACCTATCTGGCTGCCATCCATTGGAGTGAGCATCATGTGCTGACTTGTCGATGGCCCTGCAGTTGTTGTGGTTGTCCATGTCGGGCACGTGCATTCGATGCAGGGAACTGTTGAGTGGGGACTGTAGCTCCCTTCTGGTGTAAGCTTCCCTTGTTGGAGCAGCTGCGGTGAGTCGGAAGACGGTGTGCCTGAAGATGCAGATAACGCATAAAGTTATGAACGACATATCTCTTTGATCCGAAGAAATACACTAAGAGATCAACAACAAGGTACGAGAGTGGTCACACGTCTGTTGACTGAAGACTAAATTGGGGTCACACGGTTTTATTTTATTTTGGTACTGTCCGATCTACGCCGGATGGCTTGATGGCCGTCTTGTGCCTCCCAGCTGACACTGTTCGGAATCTTCCCCGAAGAGCCAGCGACCAACGGCAGAGCAGCCTCCCTCTGCCGTCCATGGCCCCGTCCAAAACCCCGCTCCCCGCCCCACCGCACTGCCGTGGTTGCGCCGCCCCCGGGCCAATCCACAAAGACTCCCCGTCATCCAGATCAGGCGGCGATAGTACGTTCAACCCACGCAACTCTAAAAGATAGCCATCTAAGCGCTGCTTCCGCGGAGAACTTGCGGCCCCGCACCCTTACGTTAGACACCAGCCAACCGCCAGCCTAGGAGCTCCGCCGTCTCGAGGGGTGCTTCTTCCCATTGGGAATCGATTGGCCCAGAATAAAAATTTAGACAACTAACGCCTAATTAAAGTGATTTTAGATGAGGGTGCGACCTAAATGGTGGCATGATGAAGTAGGCAGGTCCAACTGCCGAGTCGGTGAGGCCAGCGCGGTTGCGGTGGTGACCGGCGGCAGGGAAAGAGCGATGTCGCGACGGTCGACGGCTACGCGGAAGCAGCGGTAGGACTCTGGACGGATCCGAAGTTGGAGCCGCTCCGGCGCCGTGAACAACGGCGGGGGTGAATCGGCTCCGGTACGGTTCACGCGGCCGTCGTCGAGGCAGCACCAACAACATGGAGTAAGAGGCACACGGCCCAGTGCACGACGACAATTGGACAGCGTCTCCGGCATTAGGGAGGAGGGCGGGTGTGAAATTGGTGCGGTGGGGGCGCCATGGAGGTGGGGCTGAGGTTTCGCGGCTCGGGAGAAGGGAGCTTCCCGGGGAGAAGGTGATTTGGCGCCCACGAGGTATGAATGGGGGCGGGCAGGGGGGGAATTGGGAGGGGAGTGGAACCATGTCTTACAGACGCATTTGTCTGAAATGTGAGGGGGAGTTATAGTTCTACCCTTTCCTATAGGCTTCTCGGCTTGGGTCTATGTACTAAGGGTCGGGGATAGTAGAGTAACTTTGCTTCTCCCCAAATAGTGGGCGGGAGCGATTTCAGGCGAGGAGGGCGTGTTTTGAACTATAGTGGGTGCGAGCGAATTCGGGCGAGGAGAGCGTGTTTTGAAATAGTGGGCGCGAGCTATTTCGTTCGAGGAGAGCGTGTTTTGCCGACCATGGTTAATGAATTATTCGGCACATGTCATTTCGGCCGAGGAGAAGGTGCGCTTGGATGAAGTTACGAACCTACCCTCGATGTACAATGGGCCAATTGATGTGTGTCCCACATAGGACGGTAATTTCGCGTCTCCCATTTATTTGCTCGGGCAAATTCCACCGAGCAGATAGGATGTTTAACGGTTCGTTCAAATTTTGGGAGAACGAGTGTCGGTGTCAAAACCGGCGGATCTCGGGTAGGGGGTCCCGAACTGTGCGTCTAGGCGGATGGTAACAGGAGACAAGGGACATGATGTTTTTACCCAGGTTCGGGCCCTCTCGATGGAGGTAATACCCTACTCCTGCTTGATTAATATTGATGATATGGGTAGTACAAGAGTAGATCTACCACGAGATCGTAGAGGCTAAACCCTAGAAGCTAGCCTATGGTATGATTGTTGTTCGTCCTATGGATAAAACCCTCCGGTTTATATAGACACCGGATAGGTTAGGGTTACACAGAGTCGGTTACAATGGTAGGAGATCTACATATCCGTATCGCCAAGCTTGCCTTCCACGCCAAGGAAAGCCCCATCCGGACACGGGACGAAGTCTTCAATCTTGAATCTTCATAGTCTTGGAGTCCGGCCGTGATGATAGTCCGGCTATCCGGACACCCCCTACTCCAGGACTCCCTCAGTAGCCCATGAACCAAGCTTCAATGACGACGAGTCCGGCGCGCATATTGTCTTCGGCATTGCTAGGCGGGTTCCTCCTCCGAATACTTCATAGAAGGCTTTGAACACCAGGATAGTGTCCAGCTCTGCAAAACAAGTTCCACATACCACCGTAGAGAGAATAACTTTTTGCACAGATCTGCTGACGTCTTCCGCGGCGTGACATCACACCATGGCCAGGCCTTTATATGAATCGTTTTTTTACCGTTCCACCTTAGCGCGTTTAGCGAGGCGGTTTCCTTGGCACGTCTTATCAAAGCATAAATCGTGCCCCCCTTATTCCGGGATTCTCATCAATACGGACGTGGGTAACCCAACCGTGCCCGTTGGCACGCCTCCTCTATCAAAGGTGAGTCCTAATCGACCACGGGGTGGGCTCTTGGTATTCAACCTCTTTATAATGAGACCAAGGCCCTCTTCTTTTTACACCCTCCATCGAGTTCGCCTTGCGCTTCGAGTTCCAACACCCAAAGCTTCAAATTCCAGCGCTTCGGACCTTCGACGATGTCCGGTTCCGACCAGCACGGCCGATGGATGCCTTCCTCTGTCACAGAGGAAGATGTGCTAAAGCTGCGAGATGCCAGATATCTAACTGGCGAGATCTCGCATAGGCTGCCTGCTCCAGGGTAGGTCATTCCCACTCCTGAGCCCGGCGAGAACGTGGTGTTCGTGCCCCACTTCCTTCGGGGTTTAGGCTTCCCGACGGATCCGTTTGTGCGGGGGCTCATGTTTTATTATGGGCTCGATTTCCATGACTTGAATCCAGAGTCCATCCTCCATATCTCGTCATTCATTGTCATATGTGAGGCCTTCCTCCATATTACCCCTCACTTTGGATTGTGGCTCAAGACCATTAAGGTGGAGCCAAAGATGATCGAGGGGAAGCAAGCAGAGTGCGGAGGGGCAGTTATAAGCAAATGTGTTGATGCTTCATGGCCCAAGGGCTCTTTGCAAAAAGGAGCTTGGATTGTGGCAGCGGGAGTGGTTTTATATTACCGCTCCTAGGGGCACCAAATGGGCGGCGCTTCCCGCCTTCCGCTCAGGTCCACCACAGCGGCTGGCGTCATGGGTCAACAAGGGACTTGACTGGGGGCCGTCTAAAGATGTTCCTTTGCTGCAGGGCCGTATCCGAGACCTCCAAGAAAGAGATATCGATCTGGTTGCAGTGGCGCAGGTTATGCTGATCCGGCGCCTCCTACCCTGCAAACGTCGCCCCCTCCGTCTGTGGGAATTTAATCCGGAGGGACCACGAGCTCTCCAACATTTTATGGGCACGACACCCGTGGAGATGTATAAACTGTTCTTCGGATCACAAGAGAAGTGTCCGGACCTGACTGAGGACGCAGGACTAAGCTGCAATCGCCCAGATACTCAAGTAAGTAGTCCTGTAACCGGACAAGCTGTTCATTCATTTACCATATATACATGCCCTTTAAAAGAGCCGTTTCTTGAACAGGAATGGATAGCGAAGGCAAAGTTAATAAGGTGTCCGGCTCCCCTCCCAGAGATCACGCCGGATCCCATGCTGGCTAAGATGTTGAAGGCCGCGCCTTTTAAAGAAGCAGAGGGGATCGGAGAGGCAACTGCCTCCACGAAGGAGGTCTTTGAGGAGGGAGGGATCAAAAACCCCACCCTCCCAGGAGACAAGAGGACCGCTTCGGAAGATCTGGAGGTCAAGGCCTCGAAGAGAGGGAAAGGATCTTCGTCAGAGAGTCCGGCGCTGGGAAGTAACCCAGCCGCACTATTTCCCCAAGGGGACCAGCCCTGCAGCGAGCCATAAGTAAAAATTAGGGGTCTTGTAAATAAGGAACATCCCTGTATTTATTTCTGAAGATAACCGAAATTGTACCTTGTAGTTCGGATCTCAGCCCTTCTCAGTAGAGCTCGTCTTCGGGGGATCTTCTTCCGGAGATGATGGAGAGCGAAATACCTCCACCTGTCGCACCCTCATGCGAGGCGGACGACCCTGACGTGTCGTCACGGAGGGTTCCCAATGTCCGGCGGGGCCAGAAGGTCCGGCGCCAAGGGGTGTGCGGTCGGAGGGGCTGAAGGACCTGCTCGGGCGAGCGGCTATCTCAGAAGATCACTGTGTTCTAATGGGTATGGTGTTTGAAAGAGTTGCGCCCGCGGAGAGCGGATTGCATGAAGCCGTCAGAAGCTTACTGACGGGGTTCGAGGTACGCAAAAAATGATGTACCTTCTGACAGTTATGCATATAAAATGCGCCCTGTATAGATAGTAGCCCCTGAGACTCGGTATGTTGTCAAAATTGACAACGTGCCGAGGATCAAAATCTCAGTTATAACATTTCGCCGCTCCTAAGCAGGTGGCGGGGCGTCCGGTGGCCAGCTGAACTGATGAATATGCCGAACTAAAGCGGCAGCTTGACGAGGCAGATGCGGACATCGCGCTGGTCAATAAACGGTTCGACGAGTCACAAGGTATGTGACTTCTATGCGGACACCTGGTGAGGGAGCTTGACGTCCATGTCTTACTATTTGTATGCTTAATGCAGATGGTGCCGCAGCTGTGGAGGAGCTCCAGGCGGAACTCGCCCGAGCGAAAGAGCAAGCCAGAAGTAGTAATGCGGCCGCTTTAAGGGCGGCCGAAGAGCTAAAAGCCGAACGGGCTGCTCACTGCCGAAGCAGGGAGGAAATGGCCGATATGGCCAGAAAGTTGAAGAATATTACCGACCACTGCGAGGTTCTTGAAAAAGAACGTCAAGTGGAGCAAGAGGGCCTGAAAAAGGCCACCACCGAATCCAAGGATGCCCGTACCGCTTTAGAGCTGCCAAGGAGGAGCCGAGTCAAGCCGGGGCTATTGCGGCTGGAAAACCGTTTTTGCTGCGGAGGAAATATACGGATCGAAAGTATGCTCAGTTTGACAAGTTGTGGAGTTCGGAGGATGCTTATCTGGACTTGGCGGCGAGCGCTGCAGACGCAGTTGAGCACTTCCGGGGCCAGAAGGGGCACACAAGGGAAGAGCTATATTGGTCGCAATTCCATAGTCCGGAGCGTCTTCTTCCGTTAGCCGATCGGTTGGCTGAATGGGCCGAGCTGAACCGACTATCCGGACTTGCCATGAAGCATGTCATGACTCATTTGTGGCCGGGCGGACCCCAGCCGAAGAGTTATTTTGGTTTAGTGCAGCAGTTCCTTGGTGCGGTACCACGGATCGACGCAATGAGGCGGTCGGCGTGTATTGAGGGAGCGCGGATGGCTCTGGCCCGTGTCAAGACATACTGGGCAGAGATGAAGTCCACCGACGTTGCATCCCAAGATTCGAACAGAAGCCGAGTACCTGCCGAGCACTACTTTGAAGAAGTCCTGCAGGGCGCTCGTTTAATAGAGGCGCAATGCTCGAAGGATGTTATGTTTAAATGACATGTATGATTTTTGAAAACAATGTTTCAGTATAATATTATAGCTTTTTATACTTGTGCGTTCAAGTAGTAAACTACTCCCTGTGCGGCCGTTTATGTATATGTATATATAACCTGAAAGATGGCAGTCCTTGGCTTCAGCCCCCACGCACATAGAGCGGGGGTGTTTGCAAAGAAAGCGCTTTGTCACACTTAATCCAACGTCTTGGTCCTGTTAAGGAGGTGATAGTGTAGCAAACTAGGCAACCGGACTATAATGCTTTATCACTTTCACTTAGCCATGGGAGTTCGAGGGTGGGGCTACTATATAGCCCCTGGGGGCACCACACTCTCCCGAATTCGTGGTGCGTATGTGCCTGACCGAAAACCGGTCCTTCGTTAATGCGGAGGAATCCTAAACATTCCAGTGAGTCATCGAGTGGTTGACCAGTCTCTCGCTATATCATGACAGTCAGTTTTCGGCTTTCTCTACTGAGGTGCTCGCCCGGCCGAACCGGGGCACAATCGCAGTAGTTCTCCTGGTGCCGCGTTAGCCGATAAAACGAAACGTAAGGTAGCAAAACACAGGAGTCGGGCAAACCCAACATTTGACCAAAGACATGATTCGGAGCTGATGCATATAAGGCCTAACTCGAGACGCCGAACACTCCCTAAGGTATTCGGTCTTTATAAAAACGGGCAAAATAATGCCCTAAGCCCCTGGTGTCCAGGTACGTGCAAAAATTATGGTGTGGCAAATGCCGAAACGCCAGCCTCCTCGTCGGTTATAGCAAGAAACCGGGGGATGTATATCAACAAGAGACAGTAAAAAAGGTTTACGTAGGGTCTTAATCTGAAAAGAATCCTTGCAACGGGTCCCTACTGCACGTATGCGCCTGTGTCTCCGTTGTGCCGTATCCTGGACGGGTTTAGCACGTTGTTCATCTGTAGAAGAGAGGAACTTAGTTTAAAACAGAAAAAAGATCGTGCGAAAGATGTACGTTATATTAATAAGAAGAGTACGAGTCGAAGAAGTGGATAAGATTGAGCTTTAATGTCTCTTGTGATACATGCGTGCAGCCCCTTGTATGGGGGTATGCCGTTAGTAGGCGCCGGACTCGTCTAGCCGTGTCCGGGGTTTGAATGACCAATTCAGGTTCTTCGACTAGCGGAGCCGGATAGGTGTGGGGCTGTCAAGGCAGTCTCACGTTCATCCGTGCTCAAATGACACTTAATACTCCCATTTAATGAGATGATGCCGCGTGGACCGGGCATTTTAAGTGTGAGAGATGCATAATGTGGTATTGCGTTAAAGCGGGCGAAAGCTTCGCGTCCCAATAGTGCTTGATGGCTACTTTTGAACGGGACGACATGGAAGATTAACCTTTCGCGACGGAAGTTGTTGGATGAACCGAACACAATTTCTAGCAGTATGGAGCCCGTACAATGGGCATATGGGCCTGGCGTTACTCCTTTAAAGGAGGTGTTGCTACGGTGAATTTTGGCTGGATTTATCCCAATCCTGCGGATTGTGTCCTGATATATCAGGTTTATGTCACTGCCGCCATCCATGAGGACTTGTGTAAATTGGAACCCGTTGATTATAGGATCCAATATCAAGGCAGTCCATCCTGTGTTCCGGGTACTTTCGGAATAGTCCTAATGGTAAAAGGTGATTGGTTTTGACAACCAGTGTGCGGCGCGCGTTTTGGTGGGAGCCGCTCTGTTTTTCCCTTTGATCATGTGAAGTGAATTTACTGTTTTAACCTCGTGTGGGAAATTCTTTTGTTTTCCGGGGCTCTGCTTGAGGTGCTCGTCATCATCTTCGCTTGGTGTGTCGAGCCCCTTGTGTTCGGCCGTGAGTCTGCCGGACTGTTTGAAGACCCAACAATTTCTGTGGGTATGGTTTGCAGGCCTCCCAGGAGTACTGCGGATTTGACATATCTTGTCCAAGATTTTGTTGAAGTTGGATAGCTCATCGCTGTTGTCCTTAAGGGGCAGTTTTTTGTTGTTCTGCCGTGGGCTTTTGAATCCGGCGTTGACTGCCTCGCTCTTTGGACCGTTCCTTTTAATCCGGCGCTGGTCCTTGTTGCGCCGTGGTTTCCCGTTTCCATCCCTGACTTCGGATGTACTTGGGTCGCTGGTGCTGCATCTTGCTAGCCAGCTATCCTCTCCCGCGCAAAAGCGTGCCATGAGGCTTGTTAATGCGGCCATGGTTCTTGGCTTCTCTTGGCCGAGGTGTCTGGCGAGCCATTCGTCTCGGACGTTGTGTTTGAAAGCTGCTAAAGCTTCGGCGTCTGGACAGTCGACTATTTGGTCCTTTTTAGTAAGGAACCTGTTCCAGAATTTCCGGGCTGACTCTCCGGGCTGTTGAGTTATGTGACCTAAATCGTCTGCATCCGGCGGGCGGACATAGGTCCCCTGAAAATTTGCCCGAAACGCATCCTCGAGCTCTTCCCAGCTTCCAATGGTATTTTCGGGGAGGCTTTTAAGCCAATGTAGAGCCGGCCCTTTGAGTTTGAGGGGTAAGTATTTTATGGCGTGGAGATCATCTCCTCTAGCCATGTTTATGTGGAGGATGTAATCCTCAATCCAGACTCCAGGGTCTGTTGTTCCGTCGTATGCTTCTATGTTTACGGGTTTGAATCCCGCTGGAAATTCATGATCCAGCACCTCATCGGTGAAACATAGGGGATGTGCGGCGCCCCAGTATTTGGGTGTGCCGATTTGTTCGGAATTTTGGCCTGTTGCATTGCTTTGAAGAGCTTGCTTTCTTGGCCCATAGATGGACCTAACTGGTCCATCCTTTTGCTGTGAATCCATATGCGGATCGCATACCAAATTGTGTGCAGCGCCATTTTCCGCTCTCTTTTTGCCGTTGGGTCATCCATCCGACCGGGTGGCCTTCTTATTCTTTGATTGTGGGGGCTCTAAGGCCTCCTCGTCAAATTCGGGCAGTTGCTTTCTTTTTGGGTAGCTCTTTGTTCGGCGACTGTCGCCGTATTTGTCTGCGGTGTTGAATACTTTGCTCCATCTGATCCTGAGTGCATCTTCCGCTGTTTCGAGCTTCCGCTTCTGCTTTTTCAGGCTACGTGCATTGGCGACGAGCCTTTTCTGGAGGTTATCTTGTTCCAACGATTTGTCCGGCGTGAAATCGTCCGGACTGTTATCTTCCCCGGGGACGGGTTGTTTATCCAAGTTGTCTTGTTCGGACGATTGCTCGATAGTGTGTTCATCGTCCACCGGTTTGCCCTGCTCTATGGCTGGGTCTCTGTTGAGGCGGGACTTGGTCCGGCGTTTACGTTGCCGTTTTGACTGCTTGTCGAGAGATTTATCTTTCGTAGGGTCCCGTTGTTCCTCGTCTTCATTTCCTTTAGGTGTATCCACCATATATACATCATGAGATGAGGTGGTTGTCCAGCGTCCTATAGGTGCTGGTTCATTGTTGTCTCCTACACCGTCGTCCATACCATCGATGTCTTCGGAGTCGAAATTGAGCACGTCGTGTAAGCTTTCGACGGTTGCTACGAAGTGGGTGGTGGGTGGGCATTGAATTTCTTCGTCGTCCGCATCCCAACCCTCCTAACCATAGTCCGGCTAGGGCTCTCCGGATAAAGAGAGAGACTTTAGTGAATTCAGGATGTCGCCAAAGGGCGAGTGCTGAAAGATGTCCGCGGCAGTGAACTCCATGACCGGCGCCCAATCGGATTCGATTGGTACGGGCGCGGAGGGTTCAGAGTCCGGAGAGGAGTCCGGCACCTTGGAGTCACGGTCTTCGCAGGGGACAGGGATAGAGTTCGGCTCAATTGCCGTAGAGATTGTGGCCCCCGAGGCGTTGTCCAACCACTCGTCCTCGATCGGGGAATCCGGCTCCGGATTAAGGGTCGGAGCTGATGCTGGTGCGGCCTCCAGGGCACTGTTCGGCTGCAGAGCTAGATCATGCCCATCGAGACAGTGCGGCACGCTTTGCTGCTGCTCGAATCCGTCGAAGATCAAGTCTCCACGGATATCAGCCGTATAGTTCAAACTTCCAAATCTGACCTGATGGCCAGGGGCGTAGCTTTCGATCTGCTCCAGATGGCCAAGCGAATTGGCCCGTAGTGCAAAGCCGCCGAATACGAAGATCTGTCCAGGGAGAAAGGTCTCACCCTAAATTGCGTCGTTGTTGATGATCGAAGGAGCCATCGAGCCTATCGGTGACGACACAGAGGAACTCTCAATGAAAGCACCAATGTCGATGTCAAAACCGGCGGATCTCGGGTAGGGGGTCCCGAACTGTGCGTCTAGGCGGATGGTAACAGGAGACAAGGGACACGATGTTTTCACCCAGGTTCGGGCCCTCTCGATGGAGGTAATACCCTACTCATGCTTGATTAATATTGATGATATGGGTAGTATAAGAGTAGATCTACCACGAGATCGTAGAGGCTAAACCCTAGAAGCTAGCCTATGGTATGATTATTGTTCATCCTATGGACTAAAACCCTCCGGTTTATATAGACACCGGATAGGTTAGGGTTACACAGAGTCGGTTACAATGGTAGGAGATCTACATATCCGTATCGCCAAGCTTGCCTTCCACGCCAAGGAAAGTCCCATCCGGACACGAGACGAAGTCTTCAATCTTGTATCTTCATAGTCTTGGAGCCCGACCGTGATGATAGTCCGGCTATCCGGACACCCCCTAGTCCAGGACTCCCTCAACGAGCATCCATGTCTACCTTACCAAGCCGATTCGAATCAATTTTTGAAATATTAGCTTGCCACTTCTTTCTTAGATGGAGAGATGATGCTCGTGTTTTTACATGCTCGTTGCTAGCGATTTACTATATGACAAATAGTTGACACACTCAAAAACGCGAATCAAACCCAAAATGAAATATCTCGATTCAATGAACTAGCTCGTTCAGTAGGTCAAAATAGTGAACTAAATCCAAAATTCAACACCTCAATCGAGTAGCATGTTCTACAGTATTATAGTACTCCATGAACATGTTGAAAGTCAAATTAATGAACTTGTTTGATATATGCATATATCCGTTCATGTGTGGATTGCAGACAACATGGTCTCCAATTTAAATATTTGAATGCAAGTTTATATCAGTCTTTGATGCATAAAACGCGACCTACCCCTCTCCCGGACTCCTGTTCTCTCTCTCTCTCTC
>LR880968.1:23075675-23097400 GCA_904067115.1 Aegilops sharonensis | reverse complement strand
TTTTGTAGTATCAAAATTTAACCATATATTTAACTGAAAAAATGTTAATGCATGTCACTAAGAACTATATCGTTGGATTCGTATTTGAACATAATTTCAAATGGTGTAATTTTTAGTGACATGCATTGGCATTTTCTTAGGTAAATCTATGGTCAAAATTTTATACTAAATACGAGGTAGTATTCCCTCCGTCCCAAAATTCTTGTCTTACATTTGTTTAGATACAGATGTATCTAACACTAAAATGTAACTAGATACATCCGTATTTAGACAAATTTAAGACAAGAATTTTGGGACGGAGGGAGTACAAAAGTGGGCTATGTAGGCCAAAACATGTGCCAAATTCACTTGTGATGCATTTGGCATTGATGCCCCTCCATTGCTCACTTGGTGCCCCAATCTGGAGCACCTACTTTGCTCCGGTGCCAAATTAACTCACGCAATGAAAAAACACTGCGTGGGAGAGAGAGAGAGGACTGAGGCAATAAAAAAATTGTTTGGGAGAGTGAGAGGCTGGTGTAGTTGGTTTGATTGATTTGTTTATACATGTGGGTCTGTGTGCAGAGCGGTGCCAACTCTCTCAAATCGCGAGAGCGGTGCCAAAATCTTTTGATTTGACATCGATGCGTATTATGTGGCATACTTTTGCGAAATATGGCATCGGGCACATAGTGGAAGGCAACAAATGCCCAAGCTCTTCACGTGCTCCTAGTTAAATGAGAGGAAACAGAAACAGAGAGAGAGAGGGAGAGAGAGAGAGAGAGAGAGAGAGTGTGAAAAAATATCACTAGCCAGCCAACCCTATCGTATGAGCGGATGATATTGGTACCTCTTGATGACACGACAATCTTATGCAGCCAGCTGCTCTAATATGTTCTCTTCTTTTGCGGATAAAAAAAGACCCGAAAGTGAAAAATGTGCTGCACTATAACAATCTCATCGAATGCCTTCACACCATCTTACAGAAATTGATTTGATCGACTACCGAGGCAGCACATCTGAGATTAAATTGGCCAGGTTCTTTGTTCTGGAGGCAAGTGTGCTCAAGGTAACGAGGTTTGGCGTTCTCTGGCGCAACAATGAATGGCGTGCTGATCACCGCAAGCGTCTAAGCCTAAATGACAAAGTCTCCACAAAAGCTGAATTTGTTTTTGAAACATCAAGTGGCCAGAGACTCGAAAACTTATTTTCCCATTAGTGACTTGTCAGGGCGGTGGATTTTAGTTTGTACGATAACGCTGGATCCACCTAAAGTAACAAAAGTTCTTACGTGAACTTCCTAGTAATTCCCTCTTCCTAGGTGCAGCATTACTCCTAACATTTGTAATATCAGTTTGAAACTTGTAATATTGCCGTGTCCTATTCCTGCGTTTTCAAAATCCTGCCAATCAAACAGGTCCTGCGTTGGTGATGATGTTGTGCCTCCCATCTTTCACCAGTAGCCGTCGGATCTAGATCTGACGCATACAAACCAAGCTTCTCCATTTTTGCAAAAAGATGCCCGCACTTGTTCCCTATTTACAAACAACTCCTTGTCTCTCACAATCAGCCTTATCTCCTCCCCATCAGATCTAGAAGGCCGTGGAAAAATCTGGCGCGACGGCCGCTGCCGGAGCAGTCCACCCCCAATCTTGGTGTTCCGTGCAATGCACGGGCATCTACGCACGGGAAATTATGTCGAACAGGGCTAGTTATAAGCAGGCTAGCTCTACAGCCATGATGATAGTGACTGCAGACGGTGAGGTTGACTATGGTATGCCGAACACGGCGCCTATACTCAGGTGTCATCTCCGGCGCAGGGTCTTGTCACTTCACTGTGAGGAGCAGCACGTAATAATTTGACCAACGGGTAGTACAGTGCTAGTGCTCCTAGGAGTACTACATTGGTAGTACTACTACTAGTACTAGTAGCACCACCGTCTGGATTTAGGAGTGCTACCACGACCATCTGGATTTTAGTATTTGACTAACAATATCTAGTAATGCATGTCACAAAAAGTGTACTACTCCCTCTGTAAATAAATACATGGTGTTTTATTCCTATCGGCGAGAGAACTTAATGTTTTCTTGCTAACTAGAGTCTTAATAGGATTACATGCAATGAACTAAACACTGCATGTCATGTTTGGTAGTCTCAAGTCATTGAAAGCATGCACGGCCCACATCTTTCACTGGTTGATATGTCACGGAATAAGAAACAAGGAGGGAGTTAATGCACCGTGCCTAAGTGTTTTGGGATTATTTGGTTTTCGTAATGTGACTTACACAACATTTTTGTTTACATGCATTAACATTTTATTAGTTAAATCAAAGGTCAAAACTTGGCGCAAAATGCAAAGGGGACCAATAAACCAGTAAACATCAAACTTCTCTCGTTTTGCCCCAACTAGAGGTCCGGTGAGATGACTATACTGCACCGACACGGAGGGGGGCGCAGCTTCATTGACTTACGGCAACTGCCTTTGGGTGAATGACACATGGGCCTAGGGGGTGGCTGGCCCACCTATCATACAGCCAAAGGCAGGTGTAGTAGAGGGCCGAGGAGTAGTACGAAATCCTATGCACCTACGCACACTAACCAAGGGCAAGAGTGATCACTCGAATCGCAAGATCAGTTGACTAGTAGAAGCTAAACTAGACCCATGGAGGCGATGAGCGCGAGCATCAGCCGGCTGTGCCAGATGGTCCACGATGCCGGCCTGCGGCCCGGCAACAAGGAACGTCTCTAGGTAGTATTGCTTGAGGCCGGCAGGGCGAGGGGCCGCTTGGACGACAGCTTGTCTCCTTGTTCGACGAGGTCCTCGTTGGTTTCCTCGACAAGTTCACCGTCGTCAAGAAGCTCGCGGACGACTTTGACATAAGCCTTCAGCCGACGCGTCCAGGCTCTGCGATGCCCGCCACCCTCAACGGCCACTATGGTGACAACCTCTTCGACGCACTGGTGGCCCTGTGACTGCCTGCCGTCGCGCCGGAGAATGTCCACCTTGAGGTTGCGCTCGCCGCGCAGCGCCTGGCGCAGCAAGACACCATGGACATAATCACCCACGTCTACGCGCATGCAAGAGGAGGACGATAGGACGCTGGCCTTCTTGGACCGCAGGGCAACCTTGGTCGCACTGTTCAGAAGAACGTTGAGCTCGCCACCAACACCGCTGCTCCTCACACGTCGGTTGGTGACCTAGCGCACTAGGGCGTGAGGATGTCGTTGTATATGATACTCCATGCATTTTTATCTTTCCGTCAAATCCATGTAGTAGTATATGATACTACAGTAATTATCTTACCTTTCGCATCAACTTCATCATTTTCGTACGTACTCCATGCATGAACGGCGCCAGAACCAAACTTCTCATTACTCTAGGCAAAATCGTTATTTTCTATGGAGCAGAACCAAATTTTACAAGTTACGAGTTCAAAAGGAAAAGCCTGCCGTGTTCGCGTCGCACCCCCACACGGTTGGTCCGGCACGCCACTCAAGCGGGAATGCGTGCGTTGTTGCAATTTCACTTACAAGTGGGACCGTAGTTGAGCAAACCGACTATCGGCAAACCCCCACCCCGCCCACCGCGCGATGGCTGAGAAAACAGGAGGGAGAAGAGATGGCTATAGCACAGGTTCCAAGAAAATTGGTGTCGGATGGGACTCGTGTGGGTGGCGTGTGCCGTAGTGCTAGACGTGAATGCTAGTTATGGCCCATGCCACCCCACTATATCGAGCCTATATCGAGGTACAGTACGTAGAACAAATTTCCTGCAGTCCGTGCTCAGCACTCCTCTATCTCTCTTCTCAGTCAGCCAGTGGACGCGCGGAGCCCATCGTCTGTTTGCTCACATGCGGTCCCACATGTCAGTGAAAACGCAAGCGGACCCACTGAACCTGCACATCTTTCACGTGGACGTGCTGGTGATGAAAAACAAATCCAAGAAAGATCTTCGGTGGCCGCTTTTGGAGTTACTCAAGAGTAGTAAGATTCTATTTACAGTTTAACCCAAGATGCACAACTCGTGGCTTCAACTTATCAACTACCACTCTATTTTCTTTCATGACACGACCTGGATGCTGGATGTCCCACGTGTCGGCAAAAGGAGGAAGAACCCGACCAAATCTTCGGTTGTGCTCTCGGATTAGACTAGTTGTGCTAACTTAAAAAAATTATTGTGTACTCCCTCCGTTCCAAAATACTTGACTTCCATTTGTCCAAAAATGGATGTGCCTATATACTAAAATATGTCTAGATACATATATATTTTGACAAATAGAAGGCATGTATTGTGCAACGGAGGGAGTAGAATGGACGCAAGTTTTTGTATTGGGAAGAAGAGTACATCCATATATTGATAGAGCGCAATTTAGTAGATGTTCTATCACTTTTATCGAGCACAGAGGCTATAGATGAGATTAGTGCACTTGTTGATACTCCTACTTGGTATGCGTGTTGCTGCTTAGACGCAGAGAAAAACGGATCGGAGGGAGTACTAGAATAGAGGCTAGACATGAGACTAGATGTGAGGAAGCAACGTCTACTTCTTTACACTCGAAGAAGAAAGAAGCACACAAGATCGAGCCTCCGCAGATCAAAAATGAATGCATTGAGAAGACACTAATACAACTTACAGGAGTAGTAAAATGTATTCTTGTGGTTCTTGTTTTCTTTGGTCTTGCTTTTCTGGTCAAAATTATTGTTGGAGTTCGTGCAAAATGGAGGTACGTTTGGGGTCATGCATTGCAGTTGGCCTTACAAGTGGGACCGCAGTTAAGGAAACCGACTATCGGCAAACCCCCACCTCGCCCGCCGCGCGATGGCTGAGTTAGAGAAACGATGAGGTTGAAGAGATTTCTCTAGCACGGACTCCAAGAAATATGATGTCAGATGGAAGTCGTGCTGGTGGCGTGTGCCGTACTCCTGGACGTGAATGCTTGTTCTGGCCCATGCCACCCTACTACTCCTACTAGTTAGTACTACTATACAGTACTACTAGTATCGATGATTCGAGGTGCTGGTTACGTAGTACAGTATGGCTACAGTAAAAACACCCGCACGACGCGCAAAGCATGTGAAGCTAGTACAAATAGTGTACTACTATTGTTGATTGGCCCCATCCAATAACCTGTTGCAATGCACGTACAATTATGTATTCAGAAAATATTTTTTTTGCCTCGTCGCACCACTCACTCACAGAAGCAACTCGAAAGCCATTCATAAATTTAGTAAGTTTATCACAGGCATATCATTTTATTACATACAACAGGTCATCAACCCACATCGACAACGAGGATACATTATAAATACTAAAGTTTTCACCACACAAG
Source organism: Aegilops sharonensis (assembly GCA_904067115.1). Classification (NCBI taxonomy): domain Eukaryota; kingdom Viridiplantae; phylum Streptophyta; class Magnoliopsida; order Poales; family Poaceae; genus Aegilops; species Aegilops sharonensis. Next base: position 23,092,090 of record LR880968.1, on the reverse strand, counting down.
AAATAACAAGCAATGAAATGAACTTCAACTCAACCATTCCTCGGTGTTGGAAACGCTTGCTTTGAACCACAAGTGATTCTCTGGGACGGACCATCCATTGTTGATCTGGAGACCAACGCAGGACTGATCATCCAGGCTGAAGCGGCCTACTATATCAGTACCAGGGTAGGGAACCACCCAAATGTCCGAGGTATAGACACAGTTGCTTCTCATAAATGGTAGTAACATTGTGTCAACAGCAGTTGGATCGCCTTTCACCATCATTGTATAGTTTTGTCCAAGGAAGAGCGAGTTTTCTCCAAGTCTATCAATTCTGTACCAGGGAGAAGGAGTTGGCGCTAGCACACTAGTATCCATCCCGAATACCATGCAACGGGTGTTGGAATAGGTCCGGAAAGTGCGACCATGGGAGACTACACCTGCTTCCTTAGCAGTAACATCATCAGTGGGCTGTATACACACGAGAAGAGGTGATCCATCGGAATTAATTGCCAGGCGCCAAATAGTATATGGGCGCTGCTCGTCCTCATGCTCATGATCATCACCATCATCATATCCCCCTTGGTTATAAAAATCTTCAAGTATAGGTGGTGGAATGTTCACAGGACCTTGGAAACACAAGAAGAAGGTTGGATGCATGTGGATGAAACAATTATAATTACGGTGGAAGACAAACGTACCGAAACAACGAGGATGCCATGCAAAAACAGTGCCACGAGTGGTGGCAGCAAACACAAGGCCCTCGTGTTGAATTGCATCACAGTACTCATCCGTGTACAGAAACTGATTTTTGAGCAATATCCATCCAGTCAAACCACTGACGACGGCAACAAGCTTGTCGAAGATAGCAACAACTTCATACTTGTTGTAATTCCAAGAGCGGTTGGGGACTCGAGAAATTGCTATCTTCCATAGAAGACAGTCACCATGATTGTATTTGAACGTGCATACAATACCGGTGTGCTCAACCTCTGGGCAGTCTGCTGAGATTTTTGGAAGTGGAATCCGGTCACGAGTGTACACATTCACAAGTTCCCACTCGCAGTTGGACCCAATGTAAACAACCCAATCTCCATTTGCGCCTGCCCAAGCCTTGCCCTCAAGCGATGGCATCTTAACATCATACGTATCATTATCAAGCGGCATCAACTTGCACAGGGCGAGGTCTCCGTCGTGACGGCGCCAGTCATCAGGGTCACGGCGAAGAAGATAGGGGAGATCAAACCGCTCCTTGACTCTTGGGTTCCTTGTAATGATGTTATTAGTTGAGTAGAGAATGGGCTTGAACGAACCTGCCATGCTAGCCGAGGTGATGACGTCGCACCGATCAATGAGTTCCTCCACCACGTCATCTTTCAGAACGGGGCAAGAATAACGGGGTCGTTTCTGTCCTGTTCCCTCCATGGAGAAGACGATCGAACAATGGCAGAAGAAAGGGTGAAGGGCTGAAGGAAAATGGAGGAGGGAGAGGAAGAGCGTGCGACAGCAGTTCCAAATCAAGAGGGTAAGGCGAAGAGTCGGTGGACGGTTGCTAGTTTGCCACGGTTCACGAAGGGGTGCCCCGGCCTAGACGTCGGTTCGGAAATACTCCTACTACTCGCCGTCGTCTCACTGATATGTGGATTTGGACCACATGTCAACGAGACATGGTGTGTAATTTCTCGTGCAAAATGCGATCTGGCCGCGTTGGCCCGAGGTGCCGCACTAGTTATCGGCCTTTATTTTTTTAATGGCGCGCCCAGTTTTGAAGCACGACTAACTGGTACTGTACGCAGAGAAAATATAAACTACTCTACCACTACTCCACCTCCAGTACTAGTAGTATAAAGAAGATATATAGGCTGGAGCTTCAGCGCTTTCTTGCCAAGGGCTGCCCACTTGCTTCTCACACTACCACCGTCTCTCCAGATCTAAAAAAGACGGCCCCTCTCTCCCTCCTCACCGGTGGTCACAGATCCGCCGGGGAAGAAAAGGACGTGCAGCGTTGACGCACTCGTCGTCGGCGAGCGAGGTCACGCACTGATGACAAGGCCGTCCTCTCAGACCTAGCGCCCGTGCGGGATCGCTGCCGTAGTGTGTGCGGAGGACGACGACCACGAGCGAAGCCACTTCCCGCCAACCCTCAGGTATGCTACCTCTTTTTGAACCATGCCCTTGTTCTATTGCCCCACCTGGCACGTCGTTGCATGTGGATCTTTTTCCACTCCACCATCTTCCCAATTTGCTATCCTCTGCTCTGCTGGCCACGCAGACGAAAACCATAATTTGCACTATTAAAGGAAACCCTACTTCATGCAGACTAATGCATGTCTGGGGTGAATAAGGAAAGGAAGGGAGACTGTACTGTCCAAGAGAGTAGGCATCGAACCCGCATCTAGGTTGAAAAGGGGAAAATCAGTAGCTAAGGAACGAGTCTCGTGTCTCTTGGTTGAAGAAGGGTAGAAAGGCATGACAACGCAATAGAGAATGACCAGGTCGATCGGTTTGTTGTCCTCACATAGGAAAAAGGTGGCTAAAGAGACCAAAAATGGGACGTAATCCACATATTCTACCTCCCTCACCACTCTGTGTCCGTGGAGGTACATCGTACTGGTGCGCCCACTGTCGAATGGGCCTCCCATGCTCTTATTGCCACTTTTTTTGCTGTTAGTATAACGCCAGCAGTCAAGTCAAGCAATGCTACTGCTAAAGTGATGCCACATTTAACTAATGCCGCTCTCAGTCTAATGCCACAGATAAATTTAAGCAGTGCCATTTAATGTCACTGGATCATTTTAGGGTTAGCTGTTGATTGTGGATGTATTAAAGATTTTTCAGCTAAGGCATTCTAATGTTGTTGCACAGCCAGTATACCAACGATGAAACTTATTACTACCTTCAGATTCTTGCACTGTTAATGCTTATAGATTACATACCTCACTTTCATGAGATAAGTTAAATTTTTTGTACAGTGTCACCAAAATGCCAAGGCGTTGATGTCATTTTATTTTGGTTAAACTGCACAGACAATTATGAAGACAAGAGGAAAGGTCAAGAGTGGGCACCTCCTCCTCCGGCTGTTCTCTTGATTATCAAGAGGAAAGATCAAGTTTATATGTTTCATCGATTATCAAGATTGGGATAGCAATTTTTAAGGTCCCCCCGAGTTCGAAATGATATTTACCTTGGAGGTACATGGTTTGCAATTTTTTTATACTGTCATTAGTTAATAATGCAAGTTACCTTCAGACTTTTGTATTTGGTTTAATGCTCATGCACAGCTAGTATACCAATGCTGAAACTTGTTACCTTTACATTTTGTATTGTTAATTCTTATAGAAACCTTCCAGTGCTAGAGTTTATTGAAATCTGTTCAGTAAAACCATTGTACTGTACCCTTTAATAAACTAACTACTCTACTATTGCACTAGCCACTGGATTAGTGTATATTTCTAGTATTCGAATGGTGTTACATTAGCGTATGGACATAAATAAAGTGTGGCAAGCTTTCCCAGATATGTGCTCAAGAAAACTACTACCTGTTTTTCTAAATACTAGACATTTGGGTACTTTAAATTGAACCACGAAAACGTCTTATATTAAGGAACAGAGGGTGTAGAGTTCACTCAAATTATCCCGGTAAAGCTAGTCACACCTTTGTTAAAATTAATGTTCATTATGTTATCGGAGGAGGTCTGTATGTTTGTCTCTAATGCATGTCTACTACATACCCGACATCATGAATGTTAAGTCATTTCCTTTTGTACAGTGTAACTAAATTGTCAAGGCGGTGATGGCATTTTATTTTAGTAGAACTGCACAAAATTTGCTTAAAAGAAGAGGAAAGGTCGGGAATGGCTCAGTTTTTCAGAAAAAAACTATGTATGCCTTCCTGACATCGGCTGCTGTTGCTTTATTTATTCCTTCAAACAGGTGGTTAGAAACAGTCTTGCTACCTTTTCCCATTAAGAAATTGGAATGCTTATATTTGTGAGTCTATGCTTCAACTAGTGCCACTTTTATAGTAATCACACTTTCAATATCTATGCAAACAGGGATGCTCGATTTTAGTGGAGCTGCACAAAAAGTACAACTGGTTCAACATTAGGAGCATGTTTTTTTCCAAACCTTTATATCCAATTTGTGGCACTATGAGCTGTTCATTACGAAGGTACATGGTTTACTACTATCTTGCTACTCTTTTTGTACTGTTATTAGATAGTAATACTAGTGGTTTGAATGTGAATTTATTGGCAGGGTGGACCTACATTGGAGGTGCAGGACATGATTCAATGATTGGATGCTCAATTTCGGTTGTATCAATTTCACCTCTTCCATCACTGCGAACATGGTGTGGTATATGTTTACTAGCTGCTTGATATTTGTGCAGACAGAGATGTCTGCCCGTTGCTATTTGGCAAACAAACAAAGTGTCCGCAATTTTGGTTGAACTGGACAAGAGAATAGTATAGTCACTGCATGCAGTGCCATTTGAAAATAGACACAAAGATTGGATAGTCACTTCATGGACTGCAGAAAAGTTGTACTGTACTATTTACTGGCCAACACTTGGTGCTTCATTGCTTTGGTCTGATTATACAATGGGCATCATTTTCCCTAAGTTAAAGTTTGTATTCCGAAAATAGTCTCGCGGTGTGATCGAGAGAAGACCGAATCATATTGCAGTGGATGTTCCTCCATCATGTGTGGTTCATTCTCATGGTTCCAGCTGTTGGTGAAACCACTTACGTTTGCAAGAGGAATTGTAGACTTCACAAAAAAATTTGACTTTCAGTCTGTACTGAATGTTGGCCAAGAGAAGCATCCATGTTAGTAGGAAGAACAGATGTTTTTTCTAGATCTTTGCTTTTGGAGCTACATATTTTTATATGATCTGTGAATCATTGAGATGCATTAACATGTTGATCTTATGCGTGGGAAACGTACTAGTTTTAGTTACGACGCAAGATCTGAAGTGGTTGATCTTTGCTTTTGGAGCTACATATTTGTATATGATCTGTGAATCATTGAGATGCATTAACAGTTACTTATTTCTGTTCACTCAGTGTTTACAAGTTACTGATCGATCACTAGCTAGCCTACAAATGTGCACCTAGCAGTTTTATTTGCGATGCAAGATGCGAAGTGGCAGTTTTTTGAATAAAATGCCTACCTCTGAAGAAACTGACAAGCTACACTATCGATCCTACACGGATAAAAATGCCTACCTCTGAAGAAACTGACAAGCTACACTATCGATCCTACACGGATAAATAGCGTATCACGCACGTACTACCTCCTTTCAGGTTTGCAGGGCTCAATTCAAGAAACGACCTACTCAATCCTACACGAATAAATAGCGGATCACACACATACTAGTACCTCCTTTCCAGTTTGCAGAGCTTAATTGAAACCTCTCACCAACCAAGGTACTCCCTCCGTCCCGTGAGCAAAGCAACAAGACCAAGGCATGGCAATAATTAACGGCATGCAGAAGTTTAAGCCTAATTAATTCCAGCGCTTTAAGTGGCTGCATGCGTGCCCTCGGCTGCGACTCGTTGCATGCTGCTTCGCGTACTGCCTACGAGCGATTCTGAGTGCCTGCATGCAGCCGGTCGTAATTAAGGCAGCTAACTGATGCGAAAAAAGATACGCTTTAATTGTTGCAGGCTTTTTAAATCCGTGAAATCATTATTGACAAGGAGGGAGATGATTCGAGTGCACTCGTTTGACCGCCATGCCGGCGTGCGACCCAGATGGGACGGGACGGCACAGTCATAATTTCAGTTTCCCTAGTTTTCCACGGCAAGCTGGCGCGCTAGGCCATTATGCATTGAATTCCGATGACCGTCGCGCTACCTTCCCCCTATAAGTACTGTTTCCCGGCATTCTCCAGTGCCACCGTGACCCAACTCGCCATATCCTCATAAGCCCCCACCAACCCGACGTTGCTCGCCACGTCCGCCATGCCCCCGCCCGTCCGCGGTAGGCGACGCTGGAGGCGGTCACCGCCGGAACTAGTGTTCGCTTTTTCACCGGAAGGCAGACGGAGGAAGGAGGCATTCTATCTGTCTTTAGATGGCAATGCGCAGATCGAGGAGTTGTTGGAGCGCGACCGCATGGCGGAGGAGCAGGAGTTGTTGGAGCACGACCGCCTGGCGGAGGAGCAGCGTAACACCGATTTGCGCCGCCAGCAGGACATGGAGCAGTAGCGCACCGACGCTCTGAGTCACGCGCAGAGCGCCCGCAACTGGGCCGACTACGTGGAGGCCGGTGCCCGGCAAATAGCCCTGGAGGCTGTCGGGCACGCACGCGTTCGTGACGGCGATTTTTACTACCAGCTCGTCAAGTGGGTTTCCCGCTTGGAAGCCGAAGCTTCGGTGGACCACGCCGGCATGGAAAGGGCCAACGCGCACGAGCAACGCGCCCTATCGCACCTCGGGCAAGTCCGAGGCGAGGCGCAGGACACCGGTGCCGGCGTTTAGCGTGTACCGGCGGCATCGTCTAGTTAGCTAAGAGTAAGTTAGTACTTGTCTAGTGGGAGTACATAGTTAACTTGGCTATGATGGTTGACAACGTGGAAGTTCGTACTCTATATGTAGATCAGACCTGTTACTTTGCTCTGAATGTTGAACTTTCCGTTTGAACGTATGGAATGGGTTGTTATTTTTTTAAATGGGTTATATTTGTCCTCCACGGGTTTAGAGGCTGACTTGTGGGCCTAGCAAGTTGACGCATACACAATCAGGAGATGATTGTACGTGGAGAGGATGACAGCAGGGACCCACCAAAGTCATGGCAGTACGCAAGCAAGTGCCTCCTTATTTCAAGACAATTAAAAAAATGGCTCCTCCTAGTGGATTTCTGACATCTGGGTCCCATGCCATCGTCAACGTAGTCAATAAACGAGAGAATTGCACACCGAGCGGCTGACACCAGGGACCCAGCAGCTCGCCCAGTTATTTTTGTTTTGGGTTAATTTGATAAATGCCTCCGAGAAATGCCACTGCAATTTCCAAACTTTGAAAATGCCATTTCATGCCATTTCTAGTGGCATTTTTTGAAGTCTGGAGTGGCGTTTTTCAAAGTTTGCAAACTGTTGTGGCGTTTTTCAAAGTTTGCAAAAATTGCAGTGGCATTTTTCAAAGTTTGGAAATTGCAGTGGCATTTTTATGAATCGCCATAATTGGAGTGGCATTTATCTAATATGTTTTTGAGACGGAAGCAGGGTGTCAACTGGGCTGTGCGGGACACTCTGGCCCGTCTAGACAGCCTTTTCTTTTATGTTTACCACAAACCAGCCCAGTAGTTTTTTTTCTTTTTGAAAATGGCTAGCCCAGTTTTTTTGTGATTTGTCAAGTAAGTCACTTTATCAGGCCTGTTGGGCTAGATGAGGAGAGCTTCATTCGGCTGGCCGAGAAAATGGCCTATCAGTAATGAGAAATGGGCTGTACATTTTTAAAACATCAAACCGGCAATTAGTTTCAAATATCTTTTTTTCATTTTGAGATTTTAAATTGCATTGATTTTTATGCGTGGACAATTTATTGGATTTTATAATGATATACATTTATTTTTAAAATCAGTCTGAATGTGACTCGAAATTTCGGGATTAAAAACAGTTCAGACCGCACTGACATATGCAAAATTTCGTATAATTTTTTAACCGTGACCACAATATGGGCTGTAATGCTAACGAAAAGAATATGGGCTCCAAAAAACCCGTAAGAATTAGCAAATGGGTTGTAAACTCTTTGAAATAATGGCAGATGGGCCGTATGCTATTTTCCACAGATTTGAGGCTTTCCACAGATGGCCTGTATACTGTTGGATGTCCATCCAACGGCTTGGATGTCCATCCAACGGCCGTCGTGCTTCTTCAATATCTGCTTTTCCTGCTCCAGCCGCTCAAACAAGCGCCGGCGGGACTGCCTGCTCCCTCCTCCCCGCGGCCGGCTGTGCTGCCGCGCAGGCCTCACCGCCCCACCGTACTCCCATCGCTGGCCTAGCTATCCCTCTACTCACCCTCAGTCCCACACATGTTGTTATTCTTCGGCGACGGCAGACGAACCAGTAAACCCTCGTACTCCTCCGCGTGGGAAATAACTGCCGAGTATTCCCTGGCTCCGTGTCGTTCCCTTCCTAGGCCTCGCCGTCGTCCACTGCCCTGGTGCTCTCGGCGCGGCCTGGTCGACATGGTCAATGAACGACATCCATCGGAAGTGGACTGTACGTGGAGAGGCTGACAGCTGGGTCCCGCAAGGAAATGCCTCCTTATTACGCGCAAAATAATGATTCCTCCACCTGACATCTGGGACCCACCAAAAGGGCCTCTGTATTTCGCGAAAAAAACGTTACCGCCGCTGACAGCTCGGACCCACCAGCTATATCTTCGCACGCAAGGAAGTGCCTCCTTATTACGCCCAAAAAAAGAATACCCCCCTGCAAGCTGGGACCCAGTATAGTGGGCCTACTAAGTTGACAGGGACGAAGGGCTTTGTCAACTTAGTCAATATGCATGATTCTAGCTCTGGTTTTCTTGCTCTAGCCGCCCAATGCAGCGCCGGTCGTGCCGCCTGCTCCTGCCTCCCGTGGCCGGCTGTGCTGCCGTGGAGGCCTCACCGCCCCCATACTACTCCCACCGCTGGACAGGACATCCCTCCACTCCACTCACCCACACCCACTGTTATTCTGCGGCGACGGCAGCGCAGCCAAAGCAGTGAACACTCGTACTCCTCTCCGCGTGGGCATCCACTGTCGCGTCTTCCCCGGCTCCGCGCCGTCCCCTTCCTAGGCCTCGCCGTCGTCCACCGCCGTGGTGCTCTCGGCGCGGCATGGTCAATGTGTTCAACGACTGAATTCCATCGGAAGAATACTGTACGTGGAGAGGCTGACAGCTGGGTCCACGGCAGCCGCAAGGAAGTGCCTCCTTATTACGCGGAAAATAATTATTCCTCCACCTGACAGCAGGGACCCACCGGACGGGCCACCAGTATTTCGCGAAAAAAACGTTTGCCCCTGACTGCTGGGACCCACCCGACGGGCCACCGTATTTCGCGAAAAAAACGTTCCCCCTGGTGTCAGCTCGGACCCACCGGAAGTGCCTCCTTATTACGTCAAGCCGAAGATCTGATCCATCTGGCTATGGATGATCACATGCATGCGCCTGTAACAGTCGTCGCCTGCCCGCGAGAAATTTTCCTAGGCCGCCGCGGCGCGGCGGGACATCTCTGCTGCTTCCGCGGCGCGGCCGGACCAGTCTGCTCCATCGACGGCGCGGCGGAACCTCCGTGCTGCTTCAGCGGCGCGGCGGGACCTTTGTGCTGCTACTTCCACACAGTGGGACATGTAGGCTGCTCTCACAGTGAGGCAGGACATCTCTCGTGCTTCCGCTTCCATGCTCGCCTCTCCCTGGTGGCAATCTCTCGACCCAGAACTCACGCTAGCCATGGCAGATGCAAGGGAAGGATGTTGAGTGACTTGTTTGTTTTTGTGGATGAGGAGTTGAGGAGGAATGTGCAGTCATCTTGGCATACTAGTATTTATAACCGAGTACTAATACACTCCTAAGTGGCAAACCGTTTAGGTTGTGATCGGTTTGAACAGGTTTGGAATTCAATATACTAGCGTGGTACTAATACGCTCCTAAGTGGGAAACCGTTTAGTTTGTGATCGGTGTGAACAGGTTTGCAATTCAATATAGCGTGGAGTAATTTGGAATGTGACGAGACGCAAGCTCAAAATTTATTGACGGTTCTAGTTTCGAAGTGCGGCACTATTCCTGGATGGAGTACTTCTTTTTCTACTCCCTCCTTTCCGGTTTTATAGGGCTTATCCCAAAATTTTAGTTTTTCCATTTTATAAGGCTCAATTTGGTTGTTCCCCAACACATGTTCAGATTCCAAGGTGCATTAAATCATTGCATGCAAGTATTAAGAGAAAATTGACCAATGCATGTACTTTATGCATGCATGCATTGCAATTAATGCATTGATAAACATATTTTTTTGAGAAAACAAGAGCATTAATTAGGTGCTTTTGCAAACTACAAAAAATATTCCACCACTCACCATAAACCGGAAAGGAGGGAGTACTGCTGTGTACGTGCAATAACTGGCACCGTCGTATACATATCTTATGGTTAATAGGGCGTTCGACAGGAATAGCCGTGTGGCGAGATCTAGGCTAGTCCTTTTTTCAGACGCATTAAACCCATCTCTCGGGACTTCTCGCACGCACCATCGTGCCACCCACAAAAACTTGTACTCTGAGTTTAGTAGTACGTTATACAGGAAGAGAAGAGGTGCACGCACGCACTCGTCCTCTCACACACGCGTTTGTTTTTTCTCGAAAAGGAGGATGATGACCCCCGGCCTCTGCATCTGGGAGTCACACACGCATCTGTAGCTACGAATTGTAGTGTTCTCAACCATCCGATTGGCTCTATCATGGATGTACCTATATACTAAAACATGTCTAGATACATCTATATTTTGACAAATGAAAGGCATGTATTGTAGATCGGAGGGAGTGCTTGTCATCAAAATGGATAAAAAGGGACGTATCTAGAACTAAAATACGTCTACATACATCTCCTTATATCCATTTTGATGACAAGTAGTACTTCTTACCCAAAGGAACTTTATATCCAACAGACACAAAATATCCGTTCGACTGTTGGAAATTACTGATCTGATGTCGAAGTAATTGCTGCATCGCCACCAAAACCCACCATTTCTTAAGCTAAAGTAGACCAAGGTAATCCCTATATTAGCATATTACTAAGATAAACAGAAGGCACTGTCGAAACATTTAGGACGTGAGCTTGTCAATCTGAATGTGGAGGGACACAAGCTTAGCCCCGGCCAGCAGCTTGGGCGGAACTGTCAAGAAGGTCAGCTCCTGCACGTCGACATCGCCGGGATCCTTGCTGCTTGTCACCTCCATTTCCACCTTGACGGCGTCGGTCATGCCTTTGGGCTCCCCCGGCGGGCCGTTTCGCCCACAGCTTGGCCGAGTAGTGCGGCAGCGGGGACGACCCCGCTCTGATGCAGACGACCGACACGGCGATAGGCGCGCCGATGTCGAGCACGCCGCCGACCAAGAAAAACGTGTGGCGGTCCTCCTCCGCGAACAGCAAGAGCCGTGGCTCCGACAGTGGCACTTGCAGCTGGAGCACCTTGCTGTACTGGATCCTGTGCACGGGCATGGGATGCGTGGTGCTGATGTGGTGGTAGAGCGCCGGCGGCGGGCCTTCGCAGCCGCAGACGGGCACGGGGCATTTGCAGGGCGCGAGCGGACACACGCTCTAGTGATCGGCGAGCTTGTGGTAAGTGACGTAGAGCCCACAGCCTTCGTGCGGGCACTCCAGCCTCACCGACGAAAGGACGGAGTCCACCGCCGAGTTCCGCACGTCGAAGCCACCGCCGCGCTCGCACTTCTGGCACTGCCGCTGGTTCCCGGGGCGCTCGACGGGGCAGTCCGCGCAGGCCAGGTGCCCTCCCTTGCACTGCAGAAATCAATCCAATAGCACATCAATCAAGAAACCTGCACCTTGCTCAATCAGCCGAACGGACGAGGTGTATTCGAACCTCATACACTGGAGGCGTCAAGGGGCGGAGGCACAAGGGGCAGTGGAGCACGGTGAGGTCCATCGAGACCTTAGAGAGCTCCATCGTCGGGCCCTGTTCCTGTTCGGTCTGCATGATCTCGCCCTCCTCGTGCACAAACATCTCTCGACTTGGGCCGGGGTATTACAAAGCTTACCCTCACATATGTTATACTCCCTCCGTTCCTAAATGTACTCCCTCCGTTCAGAATTACTTGTCTCGGAAATGGATGTATCTAGAACTAAAATACGTCTAGATACATCCATTTTCGCGACAAGTAAGGCTAGCCATAGTGGGAGTAACATAAGTAGTATCATGCACTTGGGACTCGCAAACATGCTTATGTGGCAGGCAATTAAAGAACAGAGAGATGGTTATAGTAACATACTAGGTAGATACCGTAACATAATAAATGTGATGCTACTATGTGTCATGCATGGCAATAAATGGGACCATCTATGATACTAATCTATGATACTATGCACTATAGAGGTAGTAACATAGACTAGTAATGTATGCATGTTACTAGTCTAAGTTACTCCCCACTATGACCAGCCTAATTCCGAACGGAGGGAGTAAGTCTTTATAGAGATTTCACTAGGTGGACTACATACGGAGCAAAATGAATGAATCCACACTTAAAATGCATCTATATACATCCGTATGTAATTCATAATGGAATCCCTACAAAGACTAATAATTTAGGAACGCAGGGAGTACTACTTCAAGGTGCATTAAATCAACACATGCAGTACTATCAAAAGAAGAGTCACGGCATGCATGCATGCGTTGTAATTAATACATCGGTGAACGCAAATTATTGAAATATATCGAGTGCAATGCTTTGATGTGTCGCGTCAACTCGTACATCAATGAGAAGTTTGATTATCCTCTCCCTCGCCGACTTAACTGGCCACACACCTGTCGGGCCCACCTGTCATACACACAAAGACAGGAGCGTCCCTCCCTCGCCCATGAGCATGGTGGCTGGCAAGACTAGGAGATGCTTTCGCTACACGCTCTCCCTCCCGCGCGCGGTGGACATGCAGCAGTTCAATCGGTGTCAGATGGCCAGAAGCGTACTATAGTACTCCTCCAGTGCAGTAGTACACCATCATTGTTCGACTTCCCGAAGAGGGGAAGAGCCAAGCGCAGCCCGGACGCTCGTGTGGCAGTTTCATGTGTAGAGTAGTCTAGATAGCGTGTACCGTGCATGTAAGCTTAAAATCGCTGGGGTCGGCTCCATGCTATGTGGCCGTCTTGAAGTTTTTTTTAAATTAAAATAGTCTTCTGGCCCTACCTGTCACCCTGGTGATTGTAGTTTGCACGCTCATCTGGTCAAGATAGGAATATATATTTTAATTTGTTTTTTTTTCGAAAAGGGGAGACTCCCCGGCTCTGCATCAGAACGATGCATACGGCCACATATATTTTAATTTGTGGTGGGTAAATGTTAGAGGTTGCAGCAAATATATTGTACATTGTGTGTCTTTCAGCCAAGTTTAGACGCAAGCATGTGGGACCAGTGTTATGATGTGTCCCGTCAACTCGTAGAACGAGGAGAAGCTTGATTTTACTACATGCCTTCTCCCTCGCCCATGCGCGCGGTTGCTCGCAAACGAGGACTGGCTTTTGCTTAGTAGTAGTACTTCTACAACAAGCTATCCGTCCCGCTCGCGGTGGACGGACATGCAGCAGTGGATTCGATACTGTAGAAGCAGTAGTAGTAACATCATTGTTCGTCTTCTCGAAGAGGCGAAGAGCCAAGCGCAAACCGAACGTTGCAGTTGCGAACATTGGAGCACGCATATAGCCAGGCTCTTGCGTGAGACAAAATTTCTATGTGAGCCCACTATTGTACTAGTATGTACAACTACTTGCTAGTATAGCTCTGTAAACCAGAAAAGAGTATTTGCCCTTCAAGAGATTTCAACAAGTGACTAGACTACATTGAGACAGGGTACATATGGAGCAAAATAAGTGAATCTGCACCGTAAATAAATACGTACTAGTTCTATCGTTTTCCTCTCCGAGGTGCACAATATTGAGTATGCTGACTAGTCTCTTTTTGACACACATTTACGTTTTTTTAACACGGTACAGACGCAAGCACTCATATACACGCGCATACACTCACCCCTATGAACGCACACACGCACGGCACTATCATCTTGAAATTTACGAAGTCACCATAGGCACCTCGTCGTCGACAGGTCCATAGGTGCTTGAAAGCCAAGGAGGAAGAGGGTAGCGGTTCCCGAGACGTTGAACGGTCAATGATGCATCCTCAATTACATGCAGAGGGAATTAATTGGAGAAGCAGACTAGAGCCAGCACGATGTGAATGCAACAGAGTTTGGACTCTCATATAATAAAGGCGCCCCACCACTCCAATCCATCTACTCCCGAGTCTCTGCGCAACACTACTCGCTCCAATCCAAGACCAAGTGACCAGAAGCCACAAGCACCTATGGAGGCGATGGACGCGAGCGGCAGTCGGCTGTGCCAAATCATCCAAGGCGCCGGCCTGCGGCCCCGCACCGTGCAGCGTTTCCAGACGGTGCTGGCGACCACAGGCATCATAGCCCTCACCGACGTCGGCTTCGCCTCTCGCATGACCGACATGATGGTCAACTCCATCCACAAGTTCACCGCCGTCAAGAAGCGCGCGGATGACCTTGCCGTAGTGCTCCAGCCCACGCGCCCAGGCTCCTCATTGCCTGCCACCCTCATCGGCCTACATGGTGACGAACTCTTTCAAGCCCTGGTGGCCCTGCAGGTGCCGGAGGTCGCGATGAAGAATGTGCACCTCGAGGTCGCGCTCGCTGCGCAGCGCCTCGCCATGCAAGAAACCGTCGACCTGCACATCCACGTCTACAAGGAGATCGTCTACATAGGCCACTATAAGGCAAGCGAGGACAAAAAGACGTCGGCCTTCTTCCAGCGGCTGGAATCTTTGGATGCCATTGTTCAGAAGCACGTCGACCTGGCCATGATAGCTGATGCTACTTAGGCGCCGTTCGGTGGGCCGGCACCCTGAGTCGAGGAGGTGGACGTCGTCGATGGATGCATCTCTTCTTCTTGCCTCCTGTAACCAGCACTGCATCGCCTCGTGGCCTTAATGTTTTATTAGTATAGTACTCCCTCCGTTCCCAAATATAAGTCTTTCTAAAGATTCCAGCAAGTGACTACTACACACGGAGCAAAATGAGTGAATCTACACTCTAAACTATGTCTTCATACATCTATATGCTTTGAAGTAGTTCTAAAAAGGCTTATATTTATGAACGGAGGGAGTATATGGCATTTTTTATTCCAGTCGTAACGTTTTCACTGTGAGGTGGGGCCGCAGTTGAGCAAACCCACCCCACCCACCGGGCGTCGGCCGAGTTTAGAGTTAGAAGAGAGAAACGAGGGAGGAGAGCTAGCTGTAGCACGGACGCTATTGTCAGATGGGACTCGTGTTTATAGAATAGGAGTACTGAGCACTCGTGCCTCCTTTTTTTAGGGAAAAATTTGTCGGATGTCTAGCACCACTAGTTGGGTGCGTGCGACCTATAGCTGTCATCACTTTAGGTCTCCTTTTCCAACCGCGGCTACGCTTCACAGTACATATTTTTTCACGCATTTATCCTCCTATATGTAGTCCTAGGCTATTTCCACGTGCTCCCATTCGCCGACATGTGGAACATAGAGCATCTGGGTCGTAGTGCATGCATGACTCGGAGCATATGCCGGGGTACTTTACATTTCAGACCTCACGAATTACATGCAAACCCCCCGCAGAAGAATAAATAAATCAATGAATTACTACATGAAACCGGATTATTTTCGTGGAAACCGGAGCACGTTCATTAAATTTTGGACATAACACGTTTATAAAAGATGCCGGACATAAACCAGTCTAAGGGCCTCTTTGATTTTTCCCGAAAAAAAGGGCCTCTTTGATTCGCAGGATACTGAAAACACGGGAATGGGGAAAGTATGATGGCGATGAACCGAGACGAGGAGAACTCTAACTCAGTTAGAGGTTAGAGTTAGATTCTAACCCTGAACTAACTCTAAACCAAAGAGGTGTATGGATGGCAGGGTTAGATTGACAATAAATGCTCTATCTCAATCATTTGACTACTTTGGACCCTATTTTTAGTCAGACTAAAATAAGTCCCTTGGATCCAGGCACCCTCTTGGTGTGGCCGGCTCTTCTGTGGCCTCCTCCCGCTCACAATTGACATAAACGAACCATCTATACAAATCAAGCATGCAAAACATGATAATTTTTACTTTGTCCATACAAATGAGATATCCCACTTAAACATACAAGTCGTCAATCAAGCTTCACAAAATAAAAAAAACACTTCATGAAACAAAGAATGAGCTAACTCATCACGGTAAGTCGTTCACGATAGGGAGGAAGCCCGGAGCCCCTCACGCACCGAGGGAGGAGCTCGCCATCGTCGCTCTGGAGGAAGGCTCTATAGAGCCCAAGCCCCGGGAACCCCTCCGACGCCGGCCCTTGCGAGTTGAGGTCGACACCAGCATGGGTAGCAGGGCCGCTTGCCGCCGACTGGGAACTTAATCTTTGGGCCTCTAGAAATAATGCAAGCCTGTAACTAAAATACCTAGAAAGGTGAACTGAATCTTTGGGCCTCTAGAAATAATGCAAGCCTGAAACTTAAACACCTAGAAAGGTAAACTGAATCTTTGGGCCTCTAGAAATAATGCAAGCCTGAAACTGAAATACCTAGAAAGGTGAACTGAATCTTTGGGCCTCTAGAAATAATGCAAGCCTAAAACTGAAATAGCTAGAAAGGTGAACTGAATCTT
>LR880968.1:23007002-23052641 GCA_904067115.1 Aegilops sharonensis | reverse complement strand
CAACCCAAATTAGCAAAGAAACATAACATCATTCAACACAAATTTGCAAATCCAAGCAAAAACTAGGGTTTCCCCAAACTAGCAAGATTTGAGCAAATGTGACAATTCCTATTGATGAAAACGAGGGGATCGGAGGAGATTACCTTAAGGGAGGGGTTGGCTTCGAAATCCACGGTCAAATACTCCGGATTTGCAAGATTTGAGAAGGATTTGAGAGGGGGGAGAGGGGAAGAGAGGAGGGCCGCAAGTCTAAGGGTTTGGGTCGGGTGGGGGTGTGTGGGGTGGGGGTGGGAGGGGAGAGAGGGTGGGGCTAGCCCAAGTGGAACACAGACTGTGCAGCGCCCAAGAGCTAGGCGCTGCACATTACAGGTGTGTGGCGCCTAGCCCTTAGGCGCTGCACAGGTGCGTGTGGGGCCGCAACTGGACCAGGGCTGCCACGCTGGCAGGATGTGCGACGCCTAAGAAAAGGGCGCTGCACAGTAGGGTGCGGCGCCCAGCTGTCGGGCGCCACACCAAAGGGTCAGCAGAGTGAAATTTTTTCGTGACCAGGTCAGTTTGTGATTTGATTTCTGCCTCAGGTCAAATATGTGATTTCTGCTAAATTATTACGTACTTCGTACGCTCTGTTTTGACTTGAGCGCAACAAGAGCACGAAAAAAAAGTGGTACCGATATTTTTGCCTCGACAGATCCATTCCTGTGGGACTCCCTGATAAAACGTGGACCCCTGCGCTTCTTCAGATCCATTTGGCAATTGGCGCATTAATGAGTTAGATATTCGTTAGCTGCCCTGCTCTACTCTGTACGGACCTAGGTACAGAGCAATCGCTCGCAAGATTCGCCCAATCCACCTCGTCTCAATAAAGGATCTAACCGGCCTACCGGAGGCAGGCACCATCTCCACAATGATCATTGCAATATCCGCAAGTTTTTTCTTTTGACATTTTATCCCGCTCCGTGTTCCGGTGAGCCGGGTGGGCTGGCGGTAACAGAAAAGGTGGTGGGCAGATGCGCAGCGCCGCCGCGCGGGCACAAGCACGTAGAATTATTGATGCCCTCCTCCACACCAGCACCTTACACCCATGGCGCGCCGCTGGATCGGAGCGAGTGGTCCATGCACTGCACTGGTCCAGCGCGAGCGGGCGACGAGGCCGGCGGCGCACTGCAGCGAGCACTGCAAAGCGATCTGTGATCCACAGCGAGAGCTACAGCGTCGCACAGTGAAATTGTTAGCAGTCACAGCAGAGCTGGGCAACGGCTGCCCGGCCAAAGAGGAAAAGGCGTCGTCTCGCTCGTCCGCTTGTGTTGGGGGTCACCTGGATCGGTGACTGCGCGCTTGCGCGCCGAAACACTGAAGCACTTCCAAATCGGAGCCAGACAAAGTTTATTGTAGTAGGCAGTCGGAAAATCATCGTGCTAAGGCCCTGAACGAACAATTGACCCGAATAGCAAGTGTCGCCGATGAAGAAAAGCATAGGTCGAAAGGATCCAACTAATAGACACATGAGCAAGGACGAATGAAGATGGGGTCCATCGAAGACAAGCATCGACCGGATCCTATGAGGTCCACCGGAGACACACCTTCACACGCCCTCCGATGACGCAAGTCGCACCACCGAGACGAGGGCAGACGGGGAGAATCTTATTCCGTCCTCAGAAAGTCGGCTCCGCCTCGCTTTTCTGAGCAAGACACGATCCCTAAACAGACTAGAAAATGCCAAGAAGCGAAGCCTGAGCCCTCCCGCCTGCAAGGGCGAGGATCCACTGCACGCCTCCAAGAGATGAGGTAGACCAGCGGCGGCGCAGGTTGGAGGGGAAGAAACCCTAACACCCGGTTGCCTTTCTTTCTTACTGGCTTTTATTTTGTGAGTTTATCATGGCTCTGCCTATTCGTGGGTTGAAGTGATCTTTTGCAACTGCCGGAATGCGAAATTCTGAGATTTTGGTACGTGAAAATGATGTGCAGATTTATGAAAATGGAACATGTTCCGTGGTATGTGAAATTGATGTGCATCTTTGTGGTTTTGAAATGCATGTTCTGAAAGTAAAAGGCATATACATAAATCGAAATGCCGGTTCTAAAAGTGAAAATAAAATTGAGATGGATTGAAACATTCATTTTCAATTTGTTCACTGTTTTTGATTTAATGAAATGCATGCAATTATGTGTTCTGAAATAACTGAACTCAAAATTACATAACCGGCCTACCGGAGGCGGCAAAATTTTGTGTTTTGACCCTTTTTGCATAAAAATTCAGGATCTGACCCCTGTTGGAAAGAATTTCGGGATTTGACTCTTTCGCTACCGCCAGGGGTTATGGCGGTAGGGTTAGACAGGCCACCGCCAGGGTCCATGGCGCTAGGGGGTGACGGAGGGAAACGGCAGCCGTTTGCCCGAGCTGACGTGGATAAGTAACCTACCGCCAGGGACCCTGGCGGTAGCTTGTCTAAACCTACCGCCAGAACACATGGCGGTAGGTTGTTTTGCCTACGAAAGTTTCTGTAACGAAATATCGAAGTGCCATGGCAGTAGGTTGTGTGACCTTACCGTGAGGGTCCCTGACGGTAGGGTCCTGTGTTTTACACATTCAAGTATAATTGCTTGTTTCTTTTCACATCAATGATATAGAGGCTAAAAAACAGATCTCAAACAAATAGCATTACATACACAATAATAGCACTTGAAGTATACAGACATGTTTTTTATCATGAAAGTATATACTCATTTCTTTTACCATGAAAGTATACTCATATTGACAAGAACAAATGGCATGCAGTTAACTTAATGTTCAAACTGAATTGATAATAAACAGATGGCATTACAAAAGGTACATAGTTTCATTATTCATCGAGAACATAATTGAAAGACACAAGACAAACTAATAAGACGATTTGCGGATAATTTCGAAGAGCGGGTAGACATCATCATCTTCAGAGCTCCTTGTATGTTAGGCCTGGCCATAGAGACAGATACGGCAGCGAATCCACCGGTTTAGGCGGAGGCGGAACGCTGGTCGGCATCCGACCGTTCAAGCACTCCCACCTTGCCCTGCCCGCTGGAGTTTTGGCCTCCGCCCTTCCCCAGTTGATGATATCAAACGCAGATGCACTTGGGGTCTGGGGCACAGGAGGAAAACAAAAAGCTGGTGATATTTTTGCCTCATCAGATCAGATTCACAGCAGGAGTAGCTCTGTTATTTACGTCAGTCTTGAACTCTTGCGGCGCCCTGTTAAACGTGGACCCCCGGCACTTGGTCCAGATCCATTCGGCAATTCACGCATTAATGAGTTGGATATTCGTTAGCTGCATGCCCTGGGCCTGGTCTACACTTACAGTACGGAGCTAGGTACAGCAATCAATCACCCGCAAGATCCTCCCAATCCACCTCGTCTCAGTAAAAGATCTAACCGGAGGCGGTGGCACCATCTGCAGGCACTCCAAAATGATGATTGCAAAATCTAACATGGGAGCCAGAATTTAGCCCACGATGATCATTGCTACCATTGCAATCTGGAACACTCGCTTGCTCCTTCTCCCACCGCTTTCTGTGAATGGACGCCATTTCCAACATGACATTCTATCCAGCCCCGTGTTCCGGTGGGTCGGGCAGGCGGGCTCGCGGTAACAGAAAGGTGGTGGATAGATGCACATGCGCTCGTAGCACAATTATTGATGCGCACCACACCAACACCCATGGCGCGCCGCTGGATCGGAGCGAGTGGTCCGGCTAGATGCTCGCTAGATCGGGATCGCCCGAAAGGCTCGCGCAGTTCCATGCACTGCACTGGTCCAACGCGAGCGAGCGGGCGACGAGGCCGGCGGTGCACTGCAGCGCTGCAAAGCGATCCGTGATCCACAGCGGCGCACAGTGAAGTGGTTAGCCGTCACAGCAGAGCGGGCAACGGCTGCCCGGCCAGGCCAGGCCACCCTGCTGCATCCGGCCAAAGAGGAAAAGGCTCGGGCCGCCATCTCCCGTTCGTCCCGTTGCATTGTGGATCACCCGGAGTGGCGGCCATGCGTGAGTGTATATGCCTCGTCAGCGTCCTTCAACACTTTGACAGGACGCGATGGCGTCCTCCGGCCGGCGTCTCCACAGCGACACGGAGGGAGCTTTCAGTTGCCTCGAGCAGCTGGACCTTGAATCGTGATATGTGCTTTGGTTACTGTTTTTTTTTTTTCATTTGGAGGAGGATTGCTTGCTTTGATTATTGTGTGAGGTCGATCACGGAATTGTCTTTTCGTGCGTCGATGTGATGTTTTGCAACTGCAATACTGCAGTAGTTTTCCTCCCAGGGCATGCTGCTCTCTCTCTCTCTCTCTGGAAACTCGAAAGAATTGATTTTCATTTTAGCTAATTCTCAATTATCAGTTCCCTGAGAATTTTCTTAGCTCTAAGTCAACGTTCACAACCAACTATCTAGCGTTGAGAATTTTCATTTTAAATTTATATTTTCCGAGACTAACACCACAAATTTTTTATGCTAGTAGATAAATAGATTACTGAAACATGGTAGGCATTTTTTATGCTAACACCACGACTATCTAACGACTTGTGTATCGCCACTCCAGCTTGTCAAACCTCCTATGGCCCTAACGATTTGGGTATCGCCACTCCATCTTGTCAAACCTCCTATGGCCCTAACGACTTGGGTATCGCCAGTCCATCTTGTCAAACCTTCTCTGGCCCTAACGACTTGGGCATCGCCACTCCATCTTCTCAGACCTCCTTTGACCCTAACGACTTGAGCATCGCCACTCCATCTTGTCAAACCTCCATTGGCCCTAACGACTTGGACATCGCCAATCCATCTTGTCAAACCTCCTCTGGCCCTAACGACTTGGGCATCCCCACTCCATCTTGTCAAACCTCCTCTGGCCCTAACGACTTGGGTATCGCCACTCCATCTTGTCAAACCTCCTCTGGCCCTAACGACTTGGGTATCGCCACTCCATCTTGTCAAACCTCCTCTGACCCTATCGGCTGGATATCTCTTCCATTGGTGGTGCTCCTTCTTGAGCTCCCTGGCATCATGCTACCCAGGAGACATCGCCCACATCTCCTCGTGCTGGTGAGCCCGTCCTCCCTGATCTTTTGCTCCTCTCCAACCCCGGCCCCTTCTAGGGTACCATTTGAAATTGATCTGTCAGAATTTGCCTCATATGGTACTAAAATAGTGAGATTTGAAACAAAAATTCACATTGAGAGATTTTTGAAATTTGCTTTGTGAAATTGATGAACATGAAGTTGATGTGCAGGTTTGTGGTTATTAAATGCATGTTTTGAAGTGAAATGCATGTGCTCAAAGTGACAAAAAATGTGTGAAATTGGAAATTTCAATTTTTAAGCTAATGAAAACTATTTTCTTGAAATGGTTCACTTTTTGAACAGATGAAATTAGTGCAATTGTTTGTTTCTGAAAGAACTGAACTCAAAATTTTAATACAGATAAAAATGTACTCAATTAATTCAAACTGAATTATGTTTTGAAATTCAAGGTTGAAAACGCCTTTTTATTAGTGAAATATGAATTTAAAATTGTTAAAATTGGAATATTTGAAACTGAAATAATTTAAATGGACGAGCTTGTTTTTTGGAATAGTGCAAACTATTCGTGAGTAAGTGAAATCATTTGGAAGAGTCAACTGAAGTCTTTTAAAAAAGTGAAATAGTTTCTCGGATAATTTAAATGGATGAAGTCATTTTTTTTAATATGAAATCTTATCTGGAATAAGTCAAATCATTTTTTTAACAGTGAAATCTTCTCTGAACCAATTGGACATTTTTTTTTTGAAGAAGTGAAATATGGTCTCAAGTAATTGAAAGTGGTGAACTCAATTTTTGAAACTATGAAATATGTTCTGAAATTATATAAATAATTGAATTCGTACACAGTGAAATCTTCTTAGAAATTATTTGAAAAGTGAAATATGTTGCTAAAATAATGGAAATAGATGAGATCAATTTTTGAAATATCTTCTGAAATAATTGAAATGGACGAACTCGTAGACTGAGACAGTCGGAGTAATATGTGTTTTGTGAATTTTCGAAACAGTAATCAGAAAATTGTTGTGACAGTCAATGAAATATTTTTATACTTTGGAAAATCTTAGAATTATTTTTACATTTTATTAAAAACAAATAACATACTAATTTATTTATTACTTTATGGTATATGAAATACCAAAAGTAAAAATTCATATACAAAGACAATACACTACACAGTACCGATCTGATGTATACGTATCCCATGAGGTGTAATTAAGGGAGAATATTTGGTTATAGGGGAGCTTCCATGCTCCCATGCTCCATCAGTCCCCCAGTCATTGGATCGTGGATCCAATGGCTGATTACTATGATTTTGTTGGTAGAGCGTAGGGTTTTATTTCTCCTTCCGAGATTGCAAACACTAACAATAACGGTCGTTGGAATTACGAAGCCATCATTAGCGAGATCACGTCTAGAGCATCTTTATTTCGTTGTAACTTCATGTTTGAAGATCGTGCTGTTAATTACAACGCACATAGTTTAGCCAAGTTTGTACTTTTGTTGGGTCTAGAACGGGGCGTCTGGTTCCCACACCATAGGTGGTTTTTGATGAATAAACTTTGTTCTCCCCGCTAAAGAAAACTAGAGCACAGGCACGGCCACATGCACGCAGCAGGACCAGGGCAACACTCGTTGATGGTCGCTGCCAGTTCCTGGGGACACTGCAACCGCAAGTGCTTTTCGCATCGCTGCTGGGCTGTTGCTCAGCCAAAGTCGCAGTGCTGCGCAACGTGTGGTAGTACGTACTATGCGGCCGAGTAGTAGCTTTCCTTGTCAGCAGCACGCATGCAGCTCACGGTGAACGGAAACGGTTTTGTCCTCTGCTGCGCGTCTTTGACTGAATGAATCCACCGTGTCTGCTCGCTGGTCATTGGATAACACACACCACTATAAACAACTTAAAATGCATCTGAAAACACAACGTAAAAGCGCGTGGGCAAGTATGAAAAAGTTGTTGCCAAGATCGAACGAAATTGTTCCCCCGGATCTTATCATGGTTGGTGCTTTCGCACACACCAGCTGTAGGAGGAACACACCGTATGGCTCCAACTCAGCAACACATGCCTACTTCCCATGAACGGACCTGCCTCTGCGGATCGAACCGTAAAAACCAGACGTAACACATGAGTCTGGAGCAAAGTAACGTTCCGTTTCCACCGGAGGAGCACAAGAGAAGCACCAAAAATCTCTTCATCTTTCTACGTGAGCGCTCACAATCTTGTTCCAGCTTTGCGGCGCCATGAAAAGCTTGCATGGACCCCTGACCGCTGCACTTCCGCAGATCCAGTTGACACGGCTGGCGACCGACGCATTGATTAGTTCGTTGTTCGTTAGCTACTCTGATCTAACTACTCAGTGAGTACGGACCTAGCGTCAGCAATCATTCACTCGCAAGATCCTCCCAATCCACCTCGCCTCCATAAAACATCTAACTCTAACCGGGGGAATGATCATTGCGAAATCTAGCATGCATGCATGGGGCAACCAGAGCAGAATTATCATTGCAATCATCTGTCTGCTACACTCGCTCCTCCTCGCTTCTCCCGTTTGTTTTCAGTGATTGAACGGGCGACATTTCCATCCCCAGGCGTTTCATTTTGACAGTTTTTGCAGCCCCATGTTGATTGTGCTCCGGTGTGGTGGGTGGAGCGTCCGACGGACCAAGGTAACTCGCTCCAAAGGTGCTGCGCCGCGCCTTAACTGAAATGCGCCGCGCAAATCGTCGATAGATCCGTCGTGATCCGTAGCCATAGCAATGGCAGCCTAGAGTGAACTTGTTGGCGGTCACAGCAAGCAAGCAGCGGCCACCTTTGAATTCGCCAAAGAGGAAGAGCCTCGAACCGGCGTCGTGTGCTTGTATAGTCTCGTCAATCAGACGTTCTGCTAGGCCTCCATCTGTGGTTCGATTTCCAACACATCGACGCCAATGCGTCGGCGTCCGAGGCGTGTGTGGCATTTTGTGTTGATCCATCCAACAGCGGAAGTAGGCGGGCACTGCTGAAGTGCGCCTGTTCCTCCCTCCACATGAGGCCCCCGGCGTGGCCGTGCCGCCGCGCAAAATTTTGCCTACACAGGCGGGTGGCCGTGCCGCCGTGCGTGCATGTCAACAAGCTCGTGACTTTCTCTCTCTACTTGGCTCATCATATGACTCTGCTCGAATGGTAAAACATGATTAATATGAGGGAGTGCCGTCAAACACTGATTTCCTCTCACGTTCTTCCTTTTTTTTGCATGGGCGTAGTTGCGTTAATATGATCCTTTTGCCCAAAAGATACCAGATGTGTGCCACATTTTCTTACATCTCTACTACTCCCTCCAAGCTCCAATCCATAATAAATGTTGCAGCTTCTTACATAATATCTACTAGTACTCCGATTTATAATAAGTGTTGCCAAGATCGAACGGATTGTTCCCCTAGAGTCTTATGTTTGGTGCCTTCGCAAACAGCTACCGTAGGAGGAATGCACTATGTCACTCCTACTCAGCAACACATGCTTCCCATCATCTCGGCGTACGAACATTGTATTGTAGCGTTTCGTTTTGACCGGAGCACAAAGGAAACATGGAGATCTCATGATCCCTTTACACGAACATTTCTGCTATTCCAGCTTTGCGGCGCCATGATATACGTGGCCCCCTAACTGACCACCGCGAGCCCTCTGCACTTTGCAGATGCATGTTGAGAAGGCTGGCAATCGAGGCATTATTTAGTGCGTTGTTCGTTAACTACTCTCTACTCAGTGCGGACCTAGTAGCAAAGCAATCAGTCACAAAGATCCTCCCAATCCACCTCGTCTGAATAAAAGACCTAACCGGAGGCGCAGCCACTCCAAAATGACCATTGCAAAATGTAACATGGGGGGTAGAATCCAGTAGGACTACAATCTGGCACACTAGCTTGTTCCTTCTCCCGTTGCTTACAATCTGGCACAATCCTTGCCGGCAGGGCCGCCGCGCGGTCTCACGCACCTAGAATTATTGATGCACTCCATCCCAACACCCATGGCGCGCCGCTGTATCGGAGCGAGTGGTCCAGCAAGCTAGACTAGAGGCCGCTAGATCGGGATCGCCCCAAAGGCTCGCGCAGTTCCATGCTCTGCACTGGTCCAACGCGAGCCGGCGACGAGGCCGGCGGTGCACTGCAAAGCGATCCGTGATCCACAGCGAGAGCTACAGTAGCGCACAGTGAAGTGGTTAGCAGTCACAGCAGAGCCGGCCAGCAACGGCGGCCAGGACACCCTGCATCCCGCCAAAGAGGAAAAGGCTCGAGCCAACACCGTCTCCGTTGTGTTGGGGATCACCCGGAGTGGCGACTGTGTGCGAGTGTGCGTGCTACATCAGCGTCCCTACCGACCTCTCCAACACTTTGACACGATGCGATGGCGGCCTCCGGCGTCTCCACAGTGGCTCGGAGTCGGAGGGAACTTTCAGTTGCCTGGGAGCTTGAATCGTGATATGTCCAATTTGGAGGAAAATAGTATAATGAACTCAGAATTAGTCATTTCTCAATCCACTGTGGCATATAACACTCCCAATGTTTTGAAGAGTTGCGTAACTCTACTTTTAGTAACAACTAGTACCATTTTATTCGCCGGCTCACAATCAAACACCCACGCGGCCCATGTTTTTAAGTAAAACAAAATCCACGCGCCCATGTCATGTATCTCAACTTGGGTATCGCCACTCCATCTTGTCAATCCTCCTCTGACCCTAACGACTTGGGTATCACCACTCCATCTTGTCAAACCTCTTCTGACCCTATCGGTTGGATGTCTCTTCCATTGGTGGTGCTCCTCCATGAGCTCCCTGCCATCGTGCTGCCCAGGAGTCGTCGCTCACATCTCCTCGCGCTGGTGACCTGTCCTCGCTGATCTTTTGTTCCTCTCCAGCCTCAGCCCGTTCTAGGCCACCATTGGAAATTTATATGTCAGAATTTGCCTGATATGGTACCAAAATAGTGAGATCTGTGAAATTAATGAACGTGAAATTGAAGTGCGGGTTTGTGGTTATTAAATGCATGTTCTAAAAGTGAAGTGCGGGCTCTCAAAGTGACAAGAAATATGTGAAACTGGAAATTTCAATTTTTAAATGGAAACTATTTTCTTGAAATGGTTCACTTTTTTGAACGGATAAAATTAGTACAATTATTTGTTTCTAAAATAACTGAACTCAAAATTTGAATACAGTTAAACATGTTCTCAAATAATTGAAACTGAAATATGTTATGAAATTGAAAGTTGAAACACCTTTTTTCATCAGTGAAATATGAATTCGAAATTGCTGAAATTGGAATATTTGAAACTGAAACAATTTAAACGGATGAGCTCATTTCTTGAAATAGTGAAATCTTTCATTGAGTAAGTGAAATCATTTGGAGGAGTCAACTGAACTCTTTTTCAAAAAAGTGAAATAGTTTCTCAAATAATTGAAATGGATGAAGTCATCTTTCGAATATGAAATCTTATCTAGATTAAGTGAAAATATTTTTTGGAACGGTGAAATTTTCTCCGAAACAATTGGACATATTTCTTGAAAAAGTGAAATATGGTCTGAAGTAATTGAAAGGGATGAACTCAATTTTGTAAACTATGAAATATGTTCTAAAATTATAGAAATCGTTGAAGTCATATTTGAAATAGTGAAACCTTCTCCGAAATTTATTTGAAAAGTGAAATATGTTCTTAAAATAATTGAAATAGATGAGCTCAATTTCTGAAATATGTTGTGAAATAATTGAAATGGACTAACTCGTAAACTGAGACAGTCAGAGTAAAATGTGTTTTGTGAATTTTCGAAACAAGTAACAAGAAAATTATTGTGACAGTCATTAAAATATATATTTTTTATTTTGGAGAAACTTCTAATTAATTTTATGTCTTATTGAAATAAATAATATATTGTTTATTTATTGTTCTATGGTACACGAAATACGGAAAAATGAAATTCATAAACAAAGACAATACACTAGACAGTACCGATCTGATGTATACGTATCCCACGAGGTGTAATTAAGGAGAATATTTTGTTATAGGGGAGCTTCCATGCTGCCATGCTCCATCAGTCCCCCAGTCATTGGATCATGGATCCAATGGCTGGATACTACTCCCTCCGTTTCATAATACAGTGCATATAGATTTTCTGAGAAATCAAATTTGACAAACTTTGGCCAAGTTTACAAAGAAAACTATTTATCAAGCATATACATCATGAAACTAGTTTTTGAGGTGTATCTAATTATATGTAGTTGGGATTCTAAATATACATGTTTTTCTCTACAAACTTGATCAAAGTTTATAAAGTTTGACTTTTTAAGCAATTTACATGCACTATGTTATTGTGGAACGGATGGAGTAGGATTTCGCTGGAGGAGCCAGAACTAAAGACTGACTTGCGAAAAGAAAAACACAGAAGACGGATGCAGATAGGCGATGGGGCCATAGGGGCGTGCCCAGAGCGTGGGTGGGTGGCGGTACGTCGAGCGATGCAGATAGGCGATGCCGACGGCGGCCCCGACCCTGCTCCTCAGGGTCAGGCCAGGGTGCGCGACCCGACTGCTGTTCGGTAAGGTGCGGTGCAGTAGACGTTGGGGCACCGCACAGGCACGGCCACATGCGCGCAGCAGCAGCAGGACCAGGGCAACACTCCCAGTTCCTGGAGACACTGCGACCGCTAGTCCTTTCCGCATCGCTGGGCTCTGGTATAAGGCGGCAGTGCGTCGCCGTGCTGCGCAACGTGTGGTAGTAGTACGTACGTACGTTCATGCAGCATGCATGCAGCTCATGGTGAACGGAAACGGTTTTGTCCTCTGCTGTGTGTCTTTGGCTGAATCTACCGTGTCTGCTCGCTGATCATTGGATGATAACACACACCAATAAACAACTTTAAAATGCATCTGAAGTGCGTGGGCAAGAATGGAAAAGTTGTTGCCAAGATCAACTTGTTCCCCTGGATCTTATCATGGTTGGTGCTTTCGCAAGCGCCTACTGTAGGAGGAATACACTGAGCGCATCACTCCTACTCAGCAGCACATGCTTCGCATCACCTCGGCACATGAATGAATGGACACGCCTATGCGATGCGGATCCAACGGTGAAAACTAGACGTAACACATGACTCTGGAGCAAAGTAATGTAATGTTTCGTTTTCACCAGAGGAGCACAAAAGAAGGATGAAAAATCTGTTATTCCAGCTTTGCGGCGCCATGATAAGCGTGGACCCCTGACCGACCGGCGACCGCTGGGAGCCTCCTGCACTTTGGCAGATCCAGTTGACAAGGCTGGCAATCCACGCATTAATTAGTTCGTTGTTCGTTAGCTACTCTGATCTAACTACTCAGTGAGTAAGGACCTGGCTTCAGCAATCATTCACTCTCAAGATCCTCCCAATCCACCTCGTCTCTGTAAAAGATCTAACCGGAGGAATGATCATTGCGAAATCTAACATGCATGCATGGGGCAACCAGAGCAGAATCACCATTGCAATCATCTGCCACACTAGCTCCTCCTCGCTTCTCCCGTTTGTTTTCAGTGATTGAATGCCAATGGGCGGCATTTCCATCCCAAAGTTTTTCATTTTGACAGTTTTTCCAGCCCCATGTTAACTGTGCTCCGGTGTGGTGGGTCGAGCGTCCAGTGGACCAACCGTAACTCAATCCAAAGGTAGATGCATGCGCAGCGCAGCGGCGCGTGGTCATACTGTACGTAGTGTTGCACACACACACACACTATGCCCCCCTACACACTGCACACATCGGGCGCCAGTACAGTGCCCGGGCCGGGTGGTCCACTGGTCCAAGCAACGAACGCGAACGCGGCCGGCGGTGCACTGCAGCGCTGGTGCTGCGCCTTAACAGAAAGAAAAGCGCCGCGCAAACCGATAGATCCGTCGTGATCCACAGCCGTGACAATGGCAGCCTACAGTGAACCTGTTGGCGGTCACAGCAAGCAAGCAACGGCCACCTTTGAATTCGCCAAAGAGGAAGAAAAGCCTCGAACCGGCATCGGCTTCTTGTCTGGTCTCGTCAATCAGCCGTTCTGCTAGGCCTTGGGCCTCCGTCCGTGGTTCCACTCCATTTCCAACCGCATGACACGAATGCGTTGGCGTCCGAGGCGATGCGTCTGTGGCATTTTGTGTCGATCCAACAGCGGAAGTAGGCGGGCACTGTTGAAGTGCGCCTGTTCCTCCACAAGATCCAGGTTCCGGCAGACCGACTGTTGAAGGCTGAGAGCGATGCCTGGCTTTTGGCAGGTAGATGAGGCAGCAGAGATGTGGGTCGGGAATAGGAGCCGTGGACCTCACGCCCTGCCCGCCGGCCGGCCGAGCGAAAGTTGCTACTCCGGTCCGGCGCGCGAGTGCGTAGGGCAGTCTACAGGGACGGACGGGTGGCCGTGCGTGCATGTCAACAAGCTATGCATCTGCGTGACTTTCTCTCTCTCTACCTGGCTCATCATGTGACTGTGCACCAATGGTAAAACAAAAAGATGAACAACACGTTGGGAGCCCCTGCCGCTCTTCTTCTTTTGCGTGGGAGAAGTTGGGTGAATATGTTGCTTTTGCCAGAAAAGGGATTATTTTTAAAAAGAAGAGAATCTCTGACCCTATGACTATAGTCAAAACAATGACACTTTGGATGGTGGATTGGTCTATTTTGTAGATAAAGGAGCAGCAAAGAAAGATGCTGGAGCCGGGGGCAAGAGTGCTAGAACAGGTAGCAAGTGAAGTCTATGCGGCCTCTCAAGGGTGGAGAATCAAGGTGGCGCGGCTGGAATGATGAAATTCTCTTCCTGGAGGACGACTGGACTGCTTGCTCTACCCGTGTCTATGTTTTCTCTGCCCTGTCTTTTGCAAAATTGAGGCCTTTAGCCTGGATGAATGTAATAAATCTGGTGTGCTTAAAACATAAGGATCTGAGACATGATGTTGTTAGGTTGGGGAGTTGGGCGTTAGTGCGATGTGGCTATCTCTCTCGGCCTAACTGAGAGGGGAGCTTTCGTTGGGCTTTTGCCTATTCCTTAGTTTCTGTTTTAGTTGCGTCATGTAGCTCAAGAACTTGATGGTTTTCGTTAAGGAAAATTGAAGGGGTGCGAAGCTCTTCTTTCATTCAAAAAAAAAATTCAACAAGCTTGATCAATGCAATCCTTTCCATTCGAACAGAAAACAACGTTCATTTCCTCAAAAGGTAATGGATGTGTACCATATTTTCTTACAAAATACTTCCTCGGTAAACAAATGTAAGTCGTTTTGGCAGTTTAATTTAATGCCTTACGCATTTGTGAGCAGAGGAAGGTTTCAGGCAATTTATAGAGAAGAACATTTATACCTAGAATACCAAATACATTTAATTACATACATCACAAGATGTATTTTCATATTGTATATATTTGATGTTGTAGATATAAATAGTTTCTCTAAATTTGATCAAAGTTTGTAAAGTTTTGTTTTTCAAAAAAAAACCTATATGCACTACATTATGAAACGGAGGGAGCATATGTCACTTGACTGAGAGTTAGCCCCAACCTTTATCAAAACAGTGGGGCGGTAAATCTTTTTTTTTTTGAATGTTGGTAGTTCAGCTACCAAATTCATTGATTAGTGAGGAGAAAAGCGAGCTACAGGGGAACCCAAGGTGGGTCAGCGCCAAGCGGCTCCACTAAGAGAAAAAGAAACAAGGAAGAAAGAGGAGGAGGGAGGAAAAACAAGAGAGAGCATTCTGCCTGGGTCGAACGGTATACCCGCTCCTGCCAGATTCCAAAGCTTGATTTCATCTCTCACTCTTTGTACAAAAGCTTCCTGTCTCATGAACTCGTGTTGGAAGACTCTTCTGTTTCGCTCCCGCCAAAGCTCCCTGGACATCAACTGGATCATTGATAGCGTTCCTTTCTTCGTCTCTTTTGTTGCTCTGCCGACACAGCTTGGGAGCCAATCTTTAACATTATCCAATCCGCTCCATGATTCAGACAGCAGCGCTCGCATACGTGACAGGGTGGCGATCTTCCGCCAAGCATATCGAGACCAAGGGCATTCGATCAGTAGGTGTGGCACTGTCTCAAGGTTTCGCTCGCAGAGGGGGTAGAAATAGTTATTTTCCCAGCCTCGACGCAGCAGGACGTCCGATGTGAGAACCTTGCCCAACATGGCAGTCCAAAGGAAGAAGCGACATTTTCCAGGTGCCCATGCCGTCCATATCAGGTTGTATCCTTCCTTTGGAATTGCACCCTCGAACTGCAGCAAGTATGCGGATCTCGCGGAGTACTCGCGGGACGGCGTAAAACGCCAATTGATGGTATCCGGCTGCCCCTCCCGCAGCACCACCTCATCAAGCATGGCAGCCAAATGAGTCAGTTCAGGCAATTGTTCGTCAGATAGGCCAATGGCGAGCGAGCCGCTCCGCCCGATGCAGATAGGCGACGTCGATGGTGGCCCCGGAGACTGCACGTCTGTGCGGGGCCGGAGACGCAGGGGCACGGGCACCAGCACGGCCGCACAGGCGGGCAGCGTAGCACGGCTGAGCACGGCCGGCCGCGCATGAGGAGGAGACCCAGTACGTACTAGCACGACCACCACACCACAGCGCCACTCGCTGATCGTCGCTGCCAATCCAGGATAGACTGCAACTTCAACTGCAAGATTTTTACTGCTTGCATAGCCGTGCTATCGGAAAGCCGCAGCAGTTTGGCATGCAGCTCATCATGCATGCATGTGTGCGGCGGCTTTGTCCTCTACTCTATCTCATGACTGTATCCATCATGTCAGCTCGTTGATCATTGGATAACACACATCAATAAACTATCTGAAGGGTGCGTTGGCAAGAATCAAAACGAAGTTGTCAAGAGAAAATTGTTCCTGGAGCTTGTGGTTGGCGCTTTCGCAAGCAGCTACTCTAGCAGGTGTGCACACCGTATCGCTCCGTACTCCGCAACACAACACATGCTTCCCATCACCTCGATCGGTCCATGCGACACACTGGTCCTGTGCAAGTGCAACGCGAGCGGGCGGGCACACACGGTGAGGGAGTGGGTGGCCGGCGATGCACTGCAGCTAGCGGGTTTTTTCACTGTTTTGACCCATGTGGCAAACTTTAGCACGATTTGACCCGCTTTTGAAACTTTTTTGGTATCTGACCCAAACCGAGACGCCAACATCCATGGCGTTCTGCTTGCACTGAAGACGCCGCGGACCCTGGCGTTTGGCCCTGGCCCACCTCCCTGGTCAGCCAGTTTGACCGTCCGACGTGGCAAAGGGCTAAACGCCATGGGTCTTGGCGTTTACCCCTGGAGAGCAGAAAACCGGCCCGAGCCGGCTCGGGTGCGGCCAAGCCCATCCAGACGCTCGAGGCGTCTTCCTCCTCGCGGCGGCGGCTACAGAAGCTCCGCTTCTCTCCTCCCCTCACCCAAATCAACCCCAAATCGCTTATTTTCTTCATCAAAAGTGTGGATCTGAGCCTCCCCATCTTCCTTGAGGTATTCTCCACCAGATCCTCCGATTATTTTGGGTTCAAATCTTGTATTTTGGCAGCATTAATTCATACTTGTTAGAACCCTAGGATTAGTATTCCTTGCCCTGTTTTGACAATGAGGAGCCCCTGGTTTGGTCATGCAGGTATGTTGTATACTTTAGAAGAGTTGGCATGTGTTTATATGGTAGGATTGGGAAGAGAAGGCATTTTTGATAGGGTTGGGCATTTTAATTTTAGTTGCTATGTATATGGATTTAGATAGATGATTGCTTGAAATATAATTCTAACATATTTGTGTATTTTGTATGCTTGATTCTTATAGAGATATGGTCATATAATTAGGATGTTATATTGAGACTTTGTTATGTTGTGTTGCCATTGAAATTTTGTCATATATAGATAATTGGTCTTGTTATCTTGACATTGAGATATGTTGCCCCGTGCATTCAGATTTTGTCATATATAGATAATTGGTCTTGTTATCTTGACATTGAGATATGTTGCCCCGTGCATTCAGATTTTGTCATATATAGATAATTGGTCTTGTTATCTTGACATTGAGATATGTTGCCCCGTGCATTCAGATTTTGTCATATATAGATAATTGGTCTTGTTATCTTGACATTGAGATATGTTGCCCCGTGCATTCAGATTTTGTCATATATAGATAATTGGTCTTGTTATCTTGACATTGAGATATGTTGCCCCGTGCATTCAGATTTTGTCATATATAGATAATTGGTCTTGTTATCTTGACATTGAGATATGTTGCCCCGTGCATTCAGATTTTGTCATATATAGATAATTGGTCTTGTTATCTTGACATTGAGATATGTTGCCCCGTGCATTCAGATTTTGTCATATATAGATAATTGGTCTTGTTATCTTGACATTGAGATATGTTGCCCCGTGCATTCAGATTTTGTCATATATAGATAATTGGTCTTGTTATCTTGACATTGAGATATGTTGCCCCGTGCATTCAGATTTTGTCATATATAGATAATTGGTCTTGTTATCTTGACATTGAGATATGTTGCCCCGTGCATTCAGATTTTGTCATATATAGATAATTGGTCTTGTTATCTTGACATTGAGATATGTTGCCCCGTGCATTCAGATTTTGTCATATATAGATAAACAGGTTTTGTTATGTTGCCATTGAGATATGCATTTATGTTGATATTGTTATGCCAAAAATATGATATGTAGGATGTTATATAGTGTTATGTATGTTTCATTTGTTCATGCTTGATTTGTAGGATGGCGGGGGAACGGTGGTACGACGGTCTTCATAAAGGGTACGACAAAGACCATCGTGCGCGGGACATTGAGAATAACGGGGTAAGACTCAATCTATTTGAATTCTTGATTATTACTTGTCAGTTTTGCTAGGCACTAACCATAATGCAATGCTATTTTGCAGGAACTAACACCTATGCGCATGAGGGGTCATAGTGCCCACGACTGGCCATGCGACGAGCGTTATGAGCCATACTTCGAGAGATTGGGCCTTCTCCCGTTCGTGCTTCAGTTCGAGCGACACGCTCCGTCGATCAACCATGGGGCGATGACCGCACTTATTGACCGTTGGAGGCCAGAGACACACTCGTTCCACTTGTCATGTGGAGAGATGACCGTGACCTTGGAGGACATGGCGATGATCAGTGGCCTTCCAATCAATGGAGAAGCTTTGACCGGCACCACCGTAAGTGCTAATTGGCGAGACCGTGTTGGCCAATTGACAGGTGTTTTCCCCGAGCCTCCTGAAGAAGGCGAGCGTGACAGTGAGAAAGTGTTGCATCATTGGCTCCGAGGGGAGAGAGGAGTAGTATGCCCTCCGGACGCCAATGAGGTTGTTGTGCAGCAGCACGCCCGAGCATATCTGTGGTATCTGTTAACGAGGGTAGTGTTTCCAGATTCGACCGGTAATAAAGCCCAGTGGATATTCTTGGACCTACTAAGTGACTGGGACCGTAAGTACAGTTGGGGTTCAGGAGCACTAGCATACTTATATCGTCAGGTAATTAGTAACCAAATTGTCAATTTGTTTGCATTTGCAATTTCGCGGGCCTCTTATCAACAATTTCTGAATTTGCAGCTCGACGAGGCATGTCGTAGGAAGAAGGGCACATCTGGTATGGGTGGCTTTGTTTGGTGCCTTCAGGTTTGGATGTGGGAGCGGATGCCCGTTGGACGCCCCGAGAAAAACAAGACACCTCCTGAAGGATGGGTCGCACATGACGGGAGGTATGGAGAAGATCCTTGGCGGTTTCCGACCGTCGCCTACTGTTGGGAGATGGCGAATGTGTACACAGGCAGCTCGGTTGCGCGATACAAATGCTACATCAACGAGCTGGATATGTTGACTCATAAGCAGGTAATGATAACTTACGTAAGAGCACATCAATTGTGATGGAACCGTGTACTTAACTAGTATCATCTTGTGTTGTAGGTCGATTGGATGCCATATGATGCCGATTATGCTTTCCGGCTGAACGAGATGTGCACACGTGACAGGAATATTTGGCGGGCGAGATGCCCACTGATATGCTTCTATGCTGTCGAGTGGCACTACCCAGACCGTGTCGCAAGACAATTTGGGAGAAGGCAAGGGACACCAAGGGATGAGAGTTTCGAGACAAGCCAATTTCTGCATCGGTGAGATAGTTGTAGCTTTGGATATATAGTAGAGCATTATGAAATACATTTCTTGCTAATGCTTTCATCTTGTACATAATTTGCAGAATTAGTCGAAAGAATAACCCGGAAACTTCGACTTGGGCCATCAAGCACTCCGAGTGGATAGATTTGTGGAATCAAAGAGTGGCCCTAGTGGAGAAGGAAAGAAGACAACATAGTGATTCAGTATACGAAGAGCATCTGAAGTGGCTTGCGGGACGTTACCGGTTGAAGCTAAAGCCCAGTTGGAACCGTTCGGAATTGGAAGAGTTGGATCGTGAAAGCGGGTATATGGACTTCAATGTACAAACGAGAGACAACGAAGGGACACAACTTGACTATGCACAACTACACGACCGAGTGGTATGCTCCACACAATTAGAACCTACTTCGAGTGCATGTAAATGTACTTCAAAGATAATTTTCGTGATCTTCATTTTGCAGGGCATGGAGTTATTGCATTGTGTTAACGAGGCTGGTGTAGCACTTGGTGAATATGAGGGAAGTAGATCATCTGAGAATTCTCTTAGGAAAACAATGAAGGTATATGTTACCTCTATTCAAAAACCTCCATCTTTGCACACTTTTGACTTACTCTAGTATTGCATCTTTGTTATGTTGCAGAGTTTCGTGAGTCGATTCCACAAGATGGCAGCTATGCTCTCTTGCCATGGAAGTAAAGCCGTCCTCACGGCTGGAGCTTCTACTAGCCGGGACAATAGACGTCGTCGTCGTCTTGTCTTGCAACAGGAACAACAAGAGGAGCAACTGCAAGAAGAGCCAGAGCAAGAGGAGGCGCAGCAAGATGAAGAGGAGTACAATCAAGACGAAGAGGAGGTGCTTGGGATGTCCCAAATGGATGATGCGCCTGAGCCATCACAGCCCACACAACGCACGCAGCGCAGCAAAAGAGGAAGGAAGAAGTGAATTAGTTAATACTAGATTCTCGCGAACTTTGTTATGTTTGATTCGTGAACTTTAGAAGTGGCGTGAACTTTGCTACCTGGACTTGTGTTTAATTTGCACTTATGGAGTGCACTTTGCTACCTTCATGTTGTTGTGTTGCTATGATGGCGTGAACTATGGTACCTTATTGCTGTCATCCTGGAAATATTGCTTAGTTTTGCTGTCATTTTTGCTGTTATGCTTAGTTTTGCTGTCATCCTTACATTTTGCTGTTATGTTGAAGTTTCTGTACAGGCTAGACGCCATGGTCTCTGGCGTTTTGACCCTAGACGCCAGGAACCTTGGCGTCCTGGTATGCAGATGAGCCACAGCAATTCCACCTTTCTGGATATGGCCAAAACTTATATCCACGACAAATCCCAAATTAGAACAAACTTTTTGGAAACTCATAAATAAACGGTCTCAAATTCGTGACATATAACATAACTTAGATCCACGACATAAGCATTACATAGTTCAACTGACATACACAGTACAAACTTTAACGGACATAGTTCAAATGACATACAACATCACTTAGTTCCATGACATAGAACATCACATAGTTCAACCCCTCGAGTTCTTCTTGCGTGAATTCTCTTTCTTATTTTTCTTCTGTGAATCATTCTTTTTCTTCTTCTTGCTTGCATTGGCCTCATCTAGCACCGAGGAACTTGGGTCGGTAGGTAGCATCGAGGAGCTTGGGTCGATATATAGCAGCGATAAGTCGGGCTCATAATCTAGCGGGATATGTTCCAATTGAATGTCATTGTTTGGTCCAGGGTTGCAATACATGACACCCGGTATTTCAAGAACCCAATCCCAACGAGCAGCCTGGGTCCGTATCGGGGACATAGCTTCATTGATTGCCCAGTCAATGATCTGTCCAGGCCTATTCAAGTCTATCTGACGATATTCTCGCATAGTTGCATAAAATGCTATTTGCCTACCTAGATCACTTCTACAATCAAGTTCAGCCCTTTCCATCTCGGCTAAATTATTTTGCGTTTCACGATGACATTATCTGAGTCATCAGAAAAATATAACCGTGCAGATTTCCTCGCAGCTTCATTCCTTGCATCGCAACTATTCACCCATAGAGTCATCTTTTCTTTAATGAGTTCGCGGTTCTTTTCATCCGCCGCATCCATATATTTCTCAATGAAAACCATCTTTGCATCATTATCAAGTGCCATTCCTACAAGAATGTCCTAACATTAAAATACAACTCTATAAAGAAGTATGTAACTCTATCACTAATCATAAGCATAACAACTAGGGTAATCCTAATCCTAATCCTAACCCAAATCGTAAGCATAACACTAGGAGCATGCATACTACACCAACTAAATTCATTAGGCTAAAGCTTCCTAACACCGTATAAAACACTACATATGTATCTTTTTTTGCAAAGGATTTGAAAAAAAGAGGAAAAACTAGGGTTTGAAATAATCCACTAACTGTGATGGATTGAACCAAACAAATCATGGGGGTGTATTGGATTTACCTCAATGGTAGTAAATGACTTCGATCCAACGGTCAAATGAGACCGATTTATGAGAGATTTGAGGGGGGGTTTGGTTGGGGAGAGAGAGCGTGGGGGGCAGCAGCTCGGGGTTGTGAGGTTGTGAGGTTGAAGAATGAGTTATGGAGTGGGCCCACAAGGCCTTATAATCTGCAAAAGGACCAAAACGCCACAGCTCTTGGCGTCTAGGTGGGAAGAGGGGCAACCGCACATTTTCCTCTCTGGTTAGGGCCAAAACGCCGTGGTCTCTGGCGTCTGGGAAGAGGTACAGACGCCGTGATCTCTGGCGTCTAGGTGGGCAGAGGAGCAACCACACATTTTCAAGTCTGGTAAGGGCCTAAACGCCGTGGTTCCTGGCGTCTGTGCAGAGGTGCAGACGCCTTGATCCCTGGCGTCTAGGTAGGCAGAGGAACAACCACACATTTTCAAGTCTGGTAAGGGCCTAAACGCCGTGGTCCCTGGCGTCTAGGTGGGCAGAGGAGCAACCACAGAATTCCCACTCTGATTATGACCTAAACGCCATGGTTACTGGCGTCTGGGGCAGAGGTGTAGACGCCGTGATCTCTGGCGTCTAGGTGTGCAGAGGAGCAACCGCCCATTTTCCTCTCTGGTAAGGGCCTAAACGCCGTGGTTTTTGGCGTCTTGGCAGAACAGAGCATTTCTAGCCTCTGGGCAGAACAGAGCATTTCTGGCGTCTGATATATGACAATTTTGTTGCACAATTCACTACATGGACAACTAATAAGAAAGTTCCTATCAAATAGCATAAGTTAGGTTCATTACATAGTGTCCATCAAATAGCATAACTTAGGTTCATTACATAGTTCCGATCAAATAGCATAATAGGTCCATGACATAGTTCATCACAAATTCATGATACAATCCTCAAATAGCACATTCAACTAAATTATTGGGTCACACGCGGCCATTTCCCCTTCTTGTCGCGTGCCTCATCCTCCTCTTGTGCATCGCGAGCCCTCGCAAGCTTTCTTGCCCTCTCCTCTTGACGAGCTGCCTTCTCTTTGCGCGCCCTCTCCTCCTCACGCTTCTTCCGCTCCTTCCTCTCCCTCTCACGACGTTCCTCGTCCTCGGCTCTCTGTAAGGATTCTTCAAACCGTCGCTGTCTCCTAAGGCAATCTTGAAGTTGGTCTTTTTGGACA
This sequence comes from Aegilops sharonensis, assembly GCA_904067115.1. Classification (NCBI taxonomy): domain Eukaryota; kingdom Viridiplantae; phylum Streptophyta; class Magnoliopsida; order Poales; family Poaceae; genus Aegilops; species Aegilops sharonensis. The sequence goes on along the minus strand of LR880968.1, from coordinate 23,029,827 downwards.
TCTTCTGGCACTTCATGATCTATCCATGTGAAGTACTTGCAAAGAGGAGGAGGTGACTACACACAAAACAAGTTTTTGTTAGTAATATAAAATGAATCATAATGGAGAATATCCTACTTTTCTAACATACCGGTGGGATGTCATAGGCGTTAGTGGGACGCGCGCGATCATGTGCATAGTTGGGACACACAAAATATCTTCTTCCTTCCGTCCACGACTTCTTCCGGTCAGTGGAGACCTTCACCTTGCACTCATCTGCACACCAACATGAAGGGGTTTTCACATCCTTCTCCTTTGTCTTGTCCAACCTTGCCTCCTCCCACTTGCTCGGCATGTCCTCTTGGTCAGCGCACCGTGGCCTCGTCGTGGAACCGGATGAAGCCATGCCTATGAGAAGAAGAATTGTTAGAAAATTACATGAACAAACTTAATGCAAAAAAAAAACAATACAAGAAAACAAGAAAAGAATGAACAAATATTTACCATTCAAAATTGGTCAACCATTTGGATTATGCAAATAACCAAACGCCGACCCGTTATCAGTTGTCCGTACTCTTGTACCACCACCGGAACCACCTCTACGAGCACCACTACTACCCCCTCTAGGGCCTCCATTAGCGCCACCTCTACCACGTTGTCCACTCCTAGCACCTCCTCTAGGGCCTCTAGCAGCACCGGAACCACCTCTACGACCACCGGAACCCCCTCCTCTACGACCACCGGAACCCCCTCTGCCACCACCTGCCTGACTCGTGGTTGGATTGCCCTTCTTTGATGTTTTCCTTTTCTTAGAGCATGTTCTCACATTGTGTCCCGGATTGTCACATTGACCACAGTTGATAGTGTCCGGAGGCTCCATAAAGTGCCCGCTACCAAATTGGTTCATGCCAGTGTATCCAGCTAGGTTGTCCATATCGCCTCTCAACCGTTTCTGTCTGATTCTACCCTTGGGCTCAACCTTCAGCAAAGGATCGGGCCTAAGCTCCGGGCCATTATAGTCGGGCCACTGCGATGGGTCTAGGAAGGGTTGGAATCTAGGGGCCCATGTCAACCTAGTAGCTTCAAGATCGAACTCATGCATCCTCACGGTTGTCCCATCAGACACATGTATATTTCTTGACGACGCCGCCGTCAAAAGATGAGAGCATGGCCAATGATACTTACTAGGCCTCTCGCACTGACACCACCGTCTCTTAAGGTGCACCTCGAATGCACGACCACCATATGACATACCATCTCTTGTTGTCCCACCAGGCTCGTCGATTTGGTAGGTCATATCGTAGGTGTTGAATAGCCTAAGTTTCTGTGCTGAGGACTTGCTTTGTTGTAACATCATCCACTCTTCAACCTTTGGTGGATATTCCATTTTTTCACCAATCCACTTCACGGTTTCCTCTGAATGCATCAGAAAATACTCATTAAGCTTGAAGAAAGTATATTCCACTATTGCAGTAACTGGCAATGGGCGGGCACCTCTGAGCACATTGTTAAAACATTCGACCATGTTACTGGTCATGTCTCCATATCTCCAACCTCCTTCGTCATGAGCGCGTGCCCACTTGTGTTTCTCCGGAAAATTTCGTGTTAAGAAATCTTTCCCTCCTTCGTTTGCAGCTTCGTAGAGCTTGTCATAGCGAATGGTGAACGCACCGGTGCTAAAGGCCACGCAAACATGGGTTAGATCCTTGCTCAACTCCTTGCTCTTACATGCCCTATAAAAGTTTGCCACGAAATGCCTCATGCACCATCGATGGTGGAGCTTTGGAAGTCCTGGAATAACAATGTCCATGGCTTTCAGTATGCCTTGGTGCCGGTCTGATATAATGCACACTTCTCTATCACCAATGACATTTTCCCTAACATGACGCATGAACCACTCCCAGTTGTCTTGGTGCTCGAAGGGCACCAAACCAAATGCCACCGGCAACACATTGTCATTGGAGGAGTGCGCCATTGCTACCATGATTGTGCCCTTGTATCGGCCGGTCAAGAATGTACCATCAATAGACAAAACCGGACGGCAATGCTTAAAGGCCGTGATGCATTGTCCGAAACTCCAGAAGGCACGGTGAAACACCCCATGACCATCATCCTCGACCACATGGTACATGCCGGGGTTCCTATGGGCAATCGCTCCCAACAACCGCGGGAGGCGATTGTATGCTTCTTCCCAACTACCATACAACATCCTTAAAGCATTTGACTTGGCCTTCCATGTCTTCCCATACTTGACTTTGTATCCAAACATTTTTTTCACCGTCGTCATGAGGAGCTTCACCTTCACGGTTGGATCACTTGATACTTCTTTCATTAATTTAAACCCGAGAAACTCAGACGTGAGTTGACGATGTGTTTTAGGCTTCTTTTTTGACGGTGGCCTGCACGAGTGAGTACACACACAACTTGTTAACAGCCATTGCCCGGTTTTAATTCTTCTTCCATGGACCGCCCATGGGCATCCTTCTTTGTCACAATGGATGGAGTAACGCACTTTTTGGTCCGAGTGCCCAACAAGATATGGTCTATGGTTTCTAATAGCATAGTCACTTAGCCATACTTTAAAGGCCTGCAAACTCACAAATTTCAACCCTTTCTTCAAGTAAGCATTCTCGTCTTCACCCTTGACCCTTGGTTCGCCCGGTTCCGGGCAAGCTCTTGGTTCTATCGCCTTACTCATGCCACCATCAACTACCGCCTTGTGGGCCAGCCTGAGATCACGAAACAATGGAGTTCTTATTTCCAAACCGGTCACCTCTGTGTGTATACGGTTCTCTCTCTCCGTGAATCCATCCACGTCCAGTTCTTCCTCCGGACCTTCATCATCCGAGTCATATGCATATGCACGACCATAAGGGATCTCACGGTCCATGTCCTGCTGCCTGACAAACGCTTCCAAGTCACCGATGTCATTGCCATGAATCTCATCCTCTTGCTCATCATCATCACTACATCCATCCTCTAGTGCAAGACGAGCCCTTTCAAGCTTCCTCACTCTCTCCTCCTCTTGAGCCATCTTCTTGTTTTTGCATGCCATGTCCGCCTCACGCTTTAGTCGTTCCTTTTTCTCCTTCTCATTTGCATGAGTCTCATCCTCATGCATGTCATCATCATCATCACCATGACCACATTGGACATCACCATCACCATCAACATATTGTTCATTAACTTTTTCAAGAGCATGCCCAACAACTTCATTTTCTTGGCTAGGTGACGGTTGGCTAGAAGTATTGGGGGCATACACCTCGGCACTATCCACAACACGAGCCACACTTCTACATGGGGAGGACACTTGGCGGTTCAAGTCAATATCAAGCCGCGAACCTTGCCCCTTCGTAGCAAACAATTCAAGTGACATGTCTTCCGACGCCGCAACTGTATAAGCTGTTTGTATTAGATATGCCATTCAGTAGAATTGTATGCATATCAAAGTGCGGAGAAAAGGTGCTCAAGTGAGAGGAAATCATCCTTATGTTATCCGTGTTAGGGACGTCGTTACTCCCCGTTACCAGTTCAATGATTATGGCACCTAAACTATATATATCACACTCCCGTGTAGTTTTTCCATGTTCCCTGTATTCTGGAGCCATATATCCTCTGCAAGAAAAGAAGATAGTGTGATGCATTATGACACAAGTAAATTTAGGGCTGTAATGGTAGAAAAATGCCGATTAGGGGTCCTTCTAATGCATAGCTTACCGCGTTCCATAACGTTTANTGTTATCCGTGTTAGGGACGTCGTTACTCCCCGTTACCAGTTCAATGATTATGGCACCTAAACTATATATATCACACTCCCGTGTAGTTTTTCCATGTTCCCTGTATTCTGGAGCCATATATCCTCTGCAAGAAAAGAAGATAGTGTGATGCATTATGACACAAGTAAATTTAGGGCTGTAATGGTAGAAAAATGCCGATTAGGGGTCCTTCTAATGCATAGCTTACCGCGTTCCATAACGTTTACCCAGAGTGTGGGAATTTTCATTCGGCCTTGATAAACCAAAATCAGTGATTTTTGGAACCATATATTTTTCATCTTGATGTAGTAGAATATTTGCCGGCTTAAGGTCCATGTGAATAATTTTCTTTTCCTCATGAAGATAACGCAGGCCCTTGCAAATCCCGGTGATTATTTCATAACGTGTTTCCCATTGAAATCCTCTTAATTCATCTGCAGAAGAATATATACATGAAAAGTATGGAGTTATGTTAAACTACATACATACAGAGCAATGATAGAACACTTTCACTTCAAGTCTGTCCCTAGCTGTTGACCGTGAGTTGAACATTAAGCATTGGTAGAGGCAATAAGGNATGTAGTAGAATATTTGCCGGCTTAAGGTCCATGTGAATAATTTTCTTTTCCTCATGAAGATAACGCAGGCCCTTGCAAATCCCGGTGATTATTTCATAACGTGTTTCCCATTGAAATCCTCTTAATTCATCTGCAGAAGAATATATACATGAAAAGTATGGAGTTATGTTAAACTACATACATACAGAGCAATGATAGAACACTTTCACTTCAAGTCTGTCCCTAGCTGTTGACCGTGAGTTGAACATTAAGCATTGGTAGAGGCAATAAGGTAAGGAGGTAAAGAAAAGGATACATCAAATGAGATAGATCGTACCGGTAATATGCTTATCAAGGCTTCCATTTTTTATGTACTCGAAGCAGAGTAATCGTTCTAACTCCCTGGCCCAAATCCATTCTAGCTTGATGACACACAACTTGTTAACAGCCATTGCCCGGTTTTAATTCTTCTTCCATGGACCGCCCATGGGCATCCTTCTTTGTCACAATGGATGGAGTAACGCACTTTTTGGTCCGAGTGCCCAACAAGATATGGTCTATGGTTTCTAATAGCATAGTCACTTAGCCATACTTTAAAGGCCTGCAAACTCATAAATTTCAACCCTTTCTTCAAGTAAGCATTCTCGTCTTCACCCTTGACCCTTGGTTCGCCCGGTTCCGGGCAAGCTCTTGGTTCTATCGCCTTACTCATGCCACCATCAACTACCGCCTTGTGGGCCAGCCTGAGATCACGAAACAATGGAGTTCTTATTTCCAAACCGGTCACCTCTGTGTGTATACGGTTCTCTCTCTCCGTGAATCCATCCACGTCCAGTTCTTCCTCCGGACCTTCATCATCCGAGTCATATGCATATGCACGACCATAAGGGATCTCACGGTCCATGTCCTGCTGCCTGACAAACGCTTCCAAGTCACCGATGTCATTGCCATGAATCTCATCCTCTTGCTCATCATCATCACTACATCCATCCTCTAGTGCAAGACGAGCCCTTTCAAGCTTCCTCACTCTCTCCTCCTCTTGAGCCATCTTCTTGTTTTTGCATGCCATGTCCGCCTCACGCTTTAGTCGTTCCTTTTTCTCCTTCTCATTTGCATGAGTCTCATCCTCATGCATGTCATCATCATCATCACCATGACCACATTGGACATCACCATCACCATCAACATATTGTTCATTAACTTTTTCAAGAGCATGCCCAACAACTTCATTTTCTTGGCTAGGTGACGGTTGGCTAGAAGTATTGGGGGCATACACCTCGGCACTATCCACAACACGAGCCACACTTCTACATGGGGAGGACACTTGGCGGTTCAAGTCAATATCAAGCCGCGAACCTTGCCCCTTCGTAGCAAACAATTCAAGTGACATGTCTTCCGACGCCGCAACTTTACCCTTGTATATCCCCCAATGCAACTCGGAGATGATAGGCATATTCTTCAGTCGAGATTTTGTTCCCACCCCAACATCATACCTTCCAATTAATTCAACTTTATCATTGGGGTCCATCCAATTCAACTTATCTCTTACTTTAATAACAACCTCATCATAACTAGGACTTGTGTCGAATACCACCACTTCCTCGTTGTCACTTGCAGTTTTGGTCACAAATGACGCTTTGTCCAAATAATGAACATTAACAAGTCTATCATCCATCTAAAAAGGACAACAAACAAGATGAAATGACAATTATAATGCATAGTTACAAAAACTATGCAACTCTAATGAAGCAATGGCAGCTATATATCCTAATGAGTTGTGTATCCAAAACAAATTAAAACTTATGTACTAAATAAATCATGTCATTAGCTTAACACATAACCTAACCATAACCATCATATTTATCAAATCCATCATTTGTACCCACAAAATTCATATCCCATTACTACTACCACAACTACATATTAATTAAAAGCCATCCAATACCAAAGGATTTGAATAAATCTAGAAACTAAGGTGCCACCTAGGGTTACATAATGCCACTAAAATAACAAGAAATTACCAACAAAATTTAGGGAGCCGGGGGAGATTACCACAAACAACAAGGGAGAGAAAGATCCACGGAGGAAAATCAAATTTGGAGTGGGATTTGAGTGAGCCTTGAGGTGGGAGAGAGAGGGGGAGCTCTCCTTTGTTCTTCTTTTTCGGGATGGAAGATTGGGAGAGTGTGTGGAGAGGCCCCACACACTTTTCCCGTGACCACTTATCTCTCAGGGGGGTAGACGCCAAGGTTCACGGCGTCTAGGGTCGGTGTCGACACTTGCCACGTCGGACGGTCAAACTGGCTGACCAGGGAGGTGGGCCAGGGCCAAACGCCAGGGTACGCGGCGTCTTCAGTGCAAGCAGAACGCCATGGATGTTGGCGTCTCGGTTTGGGTCAGATACCAAAAAAGTTTCAAAAGCGGGTCAAATCGTGCTAAAGTTTGCCACATGGGTCAAAACAGTGAAAAACCCCCAGCTAGCACTGCTGCGCCTTAACTGAAAAGCGGACAGTGATCCATGGAGACGGCAGCAACAGTAGCAGCGCACAGTGAAGTGGTTATAGTGTCAGTCACAGCAACTCAGCCCCAAGCAGGCCGGCCACCTCTGCATCAGCAAAAGTGGTAGAAAAGGCACGAGCCGGCCTAGTGTGCTTGTCCAGTCTCATCGATCAATCAGTAGGTTGCGCCTCCTTCCATGGTTCGATTTCCAACACCTTTGACACGATGCGTCGGCGTCCAAGATACTACTATGTGTGGCTTTTGGTTGGGTGAATCCAACAGCGGAAGTGGGCGTGCACTGTTGATGTGCGCTTGTTCCTCCACATGTTTCGTCGACGACCTCATTGCCTAGCTCTTGGGAGGTAGATGAGGCAGGGATCCATGCAGATGCCGGGAGGCATACTGGGCGATCTGCATCTGGCTCGGGAACAGGAGCCGTGGACACAAATTTGGTTTTCCTAGAACGTTTAGTTACGACGAGTAGTAGATAAATTGGTCGAATTGAATAGATGCCACGAAGCACAGATCATTCCTGGCGTGGTTTCTGCTAAAGGAACGCTTATGCACTTCTTAAATTCACGGGCGCACACCTATCATACTACGCACCAAACGATCAAGGAACTATTTAGTGTCAAAATACGACACGTAAACCTGGGTTGGATTACAAACCAAGTGTCTAAATTGAAACCCGTTGTCACCGTTGTATTCCTCATACTGAGATCTTTTTAAACTAGATCCGGGGCGGGCATATGCTTTGATGAATATTTCTGAAAAGCAACCTCATGACACGAGAAGTAAGTTTATGGTACAAATATGCTTTTATGCCTCAGCCTAGCACAACAATGTGTCAGTCATTTGGAATATGATTTTTTACATCTCGTCACAGGGAACACAATAGTGAAAGCGGAAAATTATATGGGCGCACAATTTCAAAGCATTTTTTATTTTAGGAAATATGTTTGGAATATGATGTGTATATGTTTGCAAATAATTATGAATGTATCTATACATAAATAATAGTTATTTATTTTAAGTAAAATCATTTTTTTAAAGAAACACTTCGTAGCATAAAATAAATGTCCATTTTACAGCAAAAATGTGAAGTATTGGAAAATTATATATGCATTCTTAAAAAGCGTTCTTAAATTTGGTTATATATGGAAAGATGTTGTCAATATCGGGGTTGTCCCCCTAGATCTTCTGCTTGGCGCTTTGGCACACCTATATAATATAGGAGTATCCTCGCAAAAAAAAAGTAGGAGTACACCGTATCACTCCTACTGACTACTCAGCAACCGCGAATCAACTTGTGGTTGGATGGTTAGAGGGACAGTGGTATCCCCAATCCATGAGGGTTCAAGTCCCGGAGATCGCATTCTTCCTGTATTAATTTCAGAATTTTCGGCGATGAGCTTTTAGTGGAAGGAGACGCTTCCGTGACGAGGCGCCTACGGTGACTTTATAACTCTCAAGATGATGTGCCGGCTCAGTCTCTCGAAGGTACTCACATGGATAATGTGTGTGTGCGCGTTCATAGAAGTGAGTGTATGCGCCTATGTATGAGCGTTTGCGTCTTTACTGTGTTTAAAAAAAAAAAGAGTACTCAGCAACCATACGGTCCACATTACCCGAATCTGGCGGCGCCCTGATAAACGTGGACCCCTGCCTGACCGCCGCGAGCCTGCGCTTTGGCGGATCCAGTTGACACGGCTAGCAATTGACGCATTAACGAGTTGGATGTTCGTTTGGTGTAATCGTTTCTCCCGTTGTTTTTACCGAGAGTCCAACATTTTCAGTTGCAAGTTGTGTAGCGGGCAGGGCACGACTCCGATCCGGTGTGTCGAAGTCGGCGGACCAGCGGCGCAGAGGTAGATGCACAGGCACATGCCCGCGCCGCGCGCGGGGCACGCACGTACGTACAGTAAAAAGTGCACCCTCCGCGTACATCGCTGGACGCTACAGCCTACAGCAGCACTTGTGCGTGGTCCAGAGCGTGCCGGGTGCTCACGTACTTCATTGGGTCGGGATGCGCTGGTCCGGTGAGGGCGGGCGCGGAGGGAGGGGAGGCCGGCGATGCACCCCAGCTAGCACTGGTGCACTGCTACGCCTTAGAGCATCTTCAACAGCCGCGCAATAGCGCCGCGCGCAAAAAATCTTTTAGCGCGCGCGCTACGGCGGTTTTGCGCGCCCGCCTGCGCTGATTCCAGCAGCCGCGCCATAATGCAGCACGCGCGCGTCGTTCTAGGAGAGCGTAAAAATACGGCGCGCGCGACTCGCCGGGCACTTTGCATATATGTATATTTTGGACAAAAATGAACATGTAAAATTTGACACAAACAAGTTGTTGAATAAAAGTTCATGCCCACAAGTTCATCAAAATCATGCCCACAAGTTTATCCAACCAAGTTCAAATGCAAACTAAAAGTTCAAGACATGAAAGACACATCAAGCTTCATCTTCATCTTCCTCTTCTTCGTCTTCGTCCTCATCTTCCGAAGACGACTCTTCCGCCTCCGAAGATGAACCTTCCTCCCTATCCTCATCACGCGCCGCATCAGGAGGGCGCCGGCGCGCGCGGGGCGTAGGACGAGGAGAGGGAGAGAGTGCGGGCGCGAGCGCTCGAGTGTGCCGCGCGCTGTAGCTGGCGCTCCAAATACACCGCGCGGATAAGCGTTTTTGACCGCGCGCCCAACCCGTTATCGCGCGCGCGCCGTTTTTGCGCGCCCGCTGGATCGAGCCGCCGCGTTGCGCGCGCGCTAAAAAGGCCTATTTTGCGGCGCGGCGCTAATTTAGCGCGGCTGTTGGAGATGCTCTTAGGCCAACTCCACCGCGCAACCCCAAACGGACGTCCGTTTTGTCCGTTTCTGCCCGTTTGGATATGGATTTGGGGTCGTGTCCGGACTTGTCGGATGTAGTGGCAGCGTGCCCAGCGCGCGGCCGCATCCATTTGCCCCATCCTGTCCGTCAGGGCCAAAAAATGCCCAAATTTGCATCAAAACTAGTTTCCAACCCAAATATTTGTCTGAAAATTAAAATAGTTTTACAACCCAATTGAAATTGTCTTTAATAAAATAATTTTACAACCAAATCGAAATTGTCTTGACTGAACATAAAATGGACCAATACATCTATTGGTTGCCAATGTGATCCTAGACGTGCTCAACCAAGTCATTTTGAAGATTCAAATGAGTGTGCCAATCACGCATCTCACGGTGGAATTGGGCAAACCGTTCAAATGTGGTCGAGTCTTGGTGCAGGGGCTCAATATTTTCACCTTGATAATCAAATCCTTGGTCGAAGATACTCTCGTCACGCTCGTCCTCGACGATCATGTTGTGTATGATCACACAAGCAGTCATCACCTCCCAAAGCTTCCTTTCATCCCATGACAGTGCATGGTTTCGAACGATACCCCACCGGGATTGAAGCACACCAAAAGCACGTTCCACATCCTTTCTAACACTCTCTTGCATTTTGGCAAATCTCTTTCTTTTCTCACCTTGGGGTTTCGAGATTGTCTTCATAAAAGTTGACCACTGAGGATATATACCATCTGCTAGATAGTATCCCTTGTTGTAATGGTGGCCGTTCATCTCAAAGTTGACACGTGGGGAGTGGCCTTCTGCAAGCTTCGCGAAGACTGGAGAACGCTGCAGCACGTTGATATCATTGTGAGAACCTGCCATGCCGAAGAAAGAATGCCATATCCAAAGATCTTGTGATGCCACCGCTTCTAATATGACAGTGCACCCGTTAACATGCCCCTTGTACTGAACCTGCCAAGCAAATGGACAGTTCTTCCACTCCCAATGCATACAATCTATGCTGCCAAGCATGTCTAGAAAGCCTCTGGCTGCGTTGGTCGCCAACAATCTCTCTGTATCAGCGGCAGTTGGCTGCCTCAAGTACTCTGGGCCAAACACCTCGATCATAGCCTGGCAAAACTTGTACATTGACATCAGACATGTTGTCTCACTCATACGCACATACTCATCCACCAGATCGCCTGGAATTCCATATGCAAGCATGCGGATGGCCGCGGCGCATTTCTGGTAAGAGGAGAATCGAAACTTGCCAAGGGCATCCGTCTTGCACTTGAAGTATGGGTCATGAGCAACCACTCCCTCTCGGATACGATTGAACACATGCCTTGCCATACGAAAACGGCGACGAAATTTATCCGGCTTGAAGAGCGGGGTGTTGGCAAAGTAATCGGCATAGAGCAGGGCGTGGCCTCTCTCCCTGTTGCGGTTCAGGTTGGGAGCACAGCCAGGGAGTGACCCCCTGCACCGAGGAAGCTGCCGTTGAATATGGTCGTGAACGACCAGTGCAGCCACCACAAGATCTTCATCATCCGATGACGAATCGTCCGATGAACAATGGAAATGATGGAAGAAAAACTCGTCTTCACTGTCCATACCTTTGTTTGCAAAAGGTCGAACACCTTGCGGTCGTGGTGGCGAAAAGGCCGCGATGATCACCTCGACGCAGCAGGGGTGGTTGCCGGCCGGCTACTGGCCGCTCTGGAGCTCTCGTCGGAATCTGCCTCGGCCGTCGTGGTACGTCGCCGGCAGTCGTGTCCCCTCCGCCATCGGCAAGGACGATGACGGCCAAACCTCCCCCGATAAACGACCAAAACTACAGCGGAAGCGCGGGCGTGGTGGCGGCCATGTCAAGACGTGGTTTGATATGGACGGCGGGGGGGCTGCGCGGTGAGGAGGCGGCCGGAGAATAGCGGTGGCGCCGACGGCGGAGCGGGGCGGGAAGAAAGGGTAAGCGTTGGGAGCGGAGGGACTGCTAGTGTCCCCGACAAGCGGGCAACTGGGGGAACAAGGGCGTGCGTCGCGGCCATCCGCGCGCGTCCGTTTCACCTCAAACCAAGCGCAAGTTTGGGACGGAATCCGGACATTTGTCCTTAACTGAAAAGCGGCCACCAAAACGATCCGTGAATTCGTGATCCATAGCGAGCAGCGGCAGCTAGCGCATAGTGAAGTGGCTGGCGGTCACTACGGCAAGCCAGCCATGCTACTTTGCATCGGCCGACGAGGAAAAGACTCAAACTGGCCTCCTCCATATCTGCCCTACCCAGCTAAGCTACTCTCTGTTTCAAAAAAGCAAGCTAAGCTACTCTCAGTGGAAATGTGGAATGAGTGTTTTTTAAAGGAGGATGTACCCCCGGCCTCAGTGGAACGAGTGTTGGGGATCACCTGGAGCGCTGCATGTGGTAGCTAGACTGCGAGTCGTGGTTTATGCCTAACAGCATAGACATTGGAGAATTCATCTACATCAATGAATGGGGCAGCAGGCCGTGCATATACACTTGTATGGAAATACAATAACAATAACGACCATTGCGTATACACAGACGACAGGCAAAAAACTTCAGTAACTTCATCGTGCAGAGCAGAGTTTCTGTCTATAGGAAATTCAAGCAGACAGGTAGAATGGATTACAGTAAGTAAATACTAAATGTATATAGATGATGATTCTCGAATAAGTATACAAGGCCGATAGATGGAGCTTGCAGAGAGAACATCACATGAAGAAACGGCGTTTCAAGTAGAAACGGAGGATCTGCAAATTCAACTGTTGGTGCGTGGCACTCTCTGCTCCATCCTCATGGCCAACACCCTCTGCTCCATCCTCCTCGTCGCCCTCTTCTTTGCCTGGCTCTGCCTCCGAGCTCACTGGTGGCTGGCACCACCTCCATTGATGGTCGAAGTCTTCCACGCAGGCCATCAGATCAGAGGAACAGTATTTCAAGCTTCTCAAGCTTGGCCAACAGCCGCCTCCCCCTCTTCGTTGGAGTCCATCAACAGGCTGTCCCAAAAGTCAACCGAGCAGGAGTCGTCGTCCTCCTCCGCACCCTCGTCAGAGTCCGTCACCAGGTTGTCCCAAAAGTTATCGTCACGAGGGTCGTCCTCGTCGGTATCCATGTCCAGGTAGTCCAAAAAGGCTGAGTCACTAGGGTCGTCATCCACATCCTCGGTCTGGGGTTGCGCGGCGCCGGCCGAAGCAGCAATACCACCAAGTCCACCTGGAGCGGCCTGATTGAGATCAAGACTTGTAAAAGGTGGCTGCAACGATCCCACATCTTCAGTGCGTCCATGGCATCCGAGCAGTATTGGATGGCAAGTCGGAGGCACATAGGTATTATTAATGCTCATCCTACCAGAATCTGCGTGCCTCTCAATTAGCTCAAGTAATTGCCTTTTGTTAGCCCGGATCTGTGCTGAATTTTGTGACCCATTCTCTAGATAAGCACCCTCGTCAGCTTCTTCATCATTAAGCTTATCAGGGCCCTGATCCAGAACGTCGGCGGGGTCCGGCGACGAGCACAGTGCTAGTGCCAGCCGAAGGAGTGAAGGAGAAGGGCCCTGATTGAGCTCCGATCTTGGCTGCATCAGCTGAAGCGAGGGAGGCGGACTTATACAAGGCAGCTGAGAGGATTCCGAATCTTCAATTTGGACGGAGAGCTCCAACCTGGGCTGTATTAGCTCATGGTAACAAGAAGGCAGGCTTGGAAGGCAAAGGAATGAAGGAGAAGGGCCCTGACTGAGCTCCGATATCGACTGTCTCAGCTCATGGTAGGAAGGCAGACTTGTATAAGGCAGCTGCGACGATGCATATGGAACTCCAACTTCAATTGTTAGGTTCCCCATTGCTTCAACTACTTCTTCATTAATCCACAAAACTTCTTCGTAATCAAGCTCATTGGGCGACTGATTGGGATCAATATTAGTTCCCATCCTGCCAGAATCTTCCTCCGCCTCAATTAGCTCAACTTGCCTTGTGTTAGCTTGGAACTGTGCTGAAGTTTGAGATCCACTCACTTCATAAGCATCCTCGTCATCCTCTTCACTAGAAAAATATTTTACACTACAACAATCTTCTTCATCATCAACACCCTCATGATATTCACTATCGTCGACTTCCCCGAGATTATAAACTATTAGGTAGCGAAGGTAGATATCAGCGCAAGGATGGTGCGGCTTAAAAGCTCTCGTCAACATGATCCTGAACCTCCTTTTGTGTAGATCCAATCTATGATCATACTCATTGTCATTGTCGGAAAATCTCTTACCGAAATCGTGCTTATCTATGACTAAACTGATTTCTTTAAGTGTGGGAGATGGCAAGTGCTGGATGCCAACAGGTAGGAACCGGCGAGCCATGTGGTAACGGAACAGCATAACAATCTTCTCAAGCTTGGGCAATGCCCCCGCTTCAAAGGTCAGTGACACCTTTGGACAATAGAAACGCAGATCCTTGAGTGATTTGAATGCCCCTCCGCTGCCTTTGATGACTACCCTTTCTTCCTTTTTAGCAATACTCTCTGTATATATTTCAAAGTAGGCAAGACAAGGCAACCCTGCAACAATACTGAAAGCATCAGCCACCACCCTCACCACAATTCTAAACTTGTAGAGGTTTTTGAGCTGACCAATCCACGGGGGACACCTTCGGAAGCTACAGAACCCCAGATCAAGATCCCGAATATTAGAAACCTCATGAAATATGGAACTGCTCCAGTAATACCGGTAATATAGTTCGTATGTGTTTTCCCAGTGTATTCGCAAATAAAGGACCCTGAGGCTGGCGGAAAGCTTGCAGATGGAAGAGTGCAAGGCTTCCATACGCATACTGGTCGCTTCCCCCTGTTCAATACCATGTTCCTGGATATTAAGTTCTCTCAAGTTGTTCAGTTCACCGAGGCCCTTGATATCCTCTAATCTGCTACCACTCACACATACACCTACTAGGGTGCGTAGGGATTTCAACCTGCCGATTTCCTCAGGCAACTCTATTCTTTCGTGTCCACGATATATGAGATGGGATAACCTGGGCAAATCGACAATGTCTGGTGGATAATCTTCCAGTATACCTTTTAGATATATTGTCTCCAATTGCTGTAGTTGCCCAATTTGATCGGGTAGCTCAATAACATTTATATAGGAAGTTTTAACCTTCAAGTACCTTAGGAGAAACAACCTACTAATACCGGTGAGGTCTATAATGCCTTTAAAATGTCCCGTATCTATGTGTAGAACTCGCACATAATTGTACTTCAGAAAATAAGGCACAAATGAGGCTCGATAAAGAAACACTGAACGAACATGTTCTAGTGACCCTTCATTGATTGTTTCAAGAATTTTACTATCCTTGTTATCATTGGACTCGACTGAGACTCGACGGATCTGCCCTGACACATCTTTCAGACCATCAATTACATGAATAAAATTCTCTTTCCTTGACTTGGATCTCATAAGATCAAGAATTATATCGTGTACTCTGCAAGACAACACTTCGTGGTTGCAGCAGTCTATCTTCCCAGGTTGGATCATAAACATGTCGACGAGCGCATTGAAGTACTCTTCTGCAACATCCTCTGCATCTTGTGCCCCCTCTGTACTCACGAAACTTTCAGCTGTCCATTGCCTCAACAAATCATTTTTTTTTATATCGCGATCCTCTGGATACATACAAACATGAAGAAGGCATGTCTTCAGATGATCAGGAAGATGTATGTAGCTAAGATCCAATATTTGCTTCATCTTTTCAATATCATTTCCTTTAATAGCACCCAAAGAATTCCTTGCATGCTCCCATGATGATTCCGATCGATGACGAGCTAGATGGCTTGCTATACTGTTAATAGCAAGTGGCATGCCACCACATTTTTTCAGAATATCTTTTGAAATCTCTTCTTTCCTGGGGGTCAAACTAGACATTCTTCTAAAAAATAGATTTGTTGAGTCTTCAACACTGAGTTCTTTGATTATGTATACTTTGTTCTCAACTCTCCAACTTTCACGATCAACGACCTCTTGAATCCTTGTCGTTGTTATAACTCTACTACCACACTTGTCTCTCGGCAAAGCAGAATTAATAGTATCCCACAACTCGCAAGACCATAAATCATCAATTACTATGAAGTATCTGCATAAAAACGTGAAACATGTAAGAAACGAAGGTTAGTGGAATATCTATGTGAAATCATCAATTAATATGTGGATGTATTTCAATACCTACTAAAAATATGTATAACCCAGCCTACGAAGTATCCACCCACAATTTGAGTCCTTTGTTTATCGTTAGTTCTACATATGCATTACTTATATCTATAGTAGTTTGTGAGTGGCAGCTCTATGAGGTAGGGCTCTATCTCGACATTGGTTGGGTGGCATCCTTGTCCCTCTTGGGCGGTAGGGGTGTCGGCTCGGTTGATGCACCCCAGAGGGGGCGATCTAACTTTACGTCGGGGCGGCGGCCCCGGATGTGGTGCGGCGTTCGTGGTCTGCGAGCGGTTGGCCTGAGCAGCGTGGGCTGCAGGCAGCTGGGTTGTGCAGCGTTGCTGCTCGAGGGGAGCGGTGGTATGTCGGGGCGGCGGCCCCGGAAGGCGGTGCCGGTTGATTGCGCTGGGCGCGACGGAGCGGTGGATGTCGGGGCGGCGGCCCCGAGAGAATCACTGTGGCGACTAGACTTCTGTGGCAACGATGGTGGGGGAGCGATGTCAGCGACGTGGTAATGGTTGCGGTAGTCGGCTCTTCTCCGACGTGTCCACGGTTTTGCCTCGTTTGCTTGTTGTTATGGAGTCGAAGCTGCGGCGGCGGGGCCCTGTGGTGTACGATGACTGGCTGCAGGTGGCCTGTTCGGTGATCTTCCGTGGCGCCAGCCGTGCTTGGTTTTGTTTTTCTGAGTTCTTCGTCTGAGTCGGAGCTGTGTTGTCTGGCCGCAGGTCGACTTGTCGTCGATAAGGGTGGGCTTTGCCCTGTGTGTTTCAGTCTATGGGAGTGGGTTTGGCCCTTGTTGTTCCGGTTTTTGCCCGGTTTTCCGTAATTAACCGGGCAATTCTCTTCTACTTAATTAATAGATGAGGCAATCTTTGCCTCCGTTTCGAAAAAAAAATACAATCACAGTATTGCTAATCCATATTTTCATTTTACTAAAAACTAAATTTTAACACTGCAATATAATTCTGTATGGCATTATGTAATGTTGCAATTGAACAACGCTTTGGCTCTTGGTTCACATATGTCGTATGGTCCAATATTTGTATCATTCAAATAAAAATGGTGGTTTTTCAATTTGCAACAACTTTTTTTTGCCCTTGGTGCACAAAAGTATTGTCCAAACCATAAAGGGACCATCATTGCGGAATCAACACCTGCAGTTATTTATTTGAACATGTAGACACCTAGCAGAACAATAAGTTTGGCTGTGTTCACTAGTTTACAATGATGGTTTAATGACATTTTCCGATGCACAAAAGCTGTTGGGCAAACAGGGTGTAAATGAGTGGATGCCATGACCACTAATTAGGACGGATTAAATGGGCATGCCGAGTAATAGAAATCACATTGAATTTGAATCCCTAAATTTAATGACATTTTCCGATGAACTCTCAACACCGTTGGGCAGATATGGTGGTGGACGATGTGTACCTCTTATTCTTGAGAAAATCGTAGAGTTCGTTTCTGAGCTGCTCCACATCCAAGTTTTCCAATTTTGCTGCATTATAGTCTCTACCATGACAATCACGGATAATATACTTCAAAACTGCTACCAGATCAGTATTCTGACCAACCGGAACAAAAGCTTTAGGTGTGTATCCTTTAAACTCTTCATACACCGCTGTGGCAAGTGTGGTCTTTCCCAATCCTCCCAATCCAACGATAGAGACTATCCTGAGATCTTGCTTATCTACATTGCCACCCTCCTCAAGTAGCCCTATTACTTTATCTCTTGGTGCTTCGATGCCAATGAGATGTTCTTTATTCCTGTACACAGGCATTCGAGGGTAAATGGCAGCTTTGTCAGTTACATTAGTTACAACATCTCTGACATTGAAGTTGTACTCCTCTTTCCTGTTGACCACAACCTGAACTCTTTCCTTGATGTCTCTGATCACATCACTAATCTGATGGTGTGTCGCCTTTCCATTCTCGAAGAGCTTTACACTCTCATGCATGATCTCCATGAAGCCACTGCTACTGGAGTCAGGCTTGATGCACACCAAGAAGCTATCGACCATATCCTCTAGGTTATATGAAAGCTCCCTGACTTCGTCAATAAAAAACTTAGCCCGAGCAACATTTTGCAGCTCGGGTAGGTCCAGGTGAATCTTTGCCAGCTTTACTGAGAAAGACTCGATTTCTTTCTTGATGCTCGGATCCAGACAGTAGTCCCCTGTGACGAGCTTGCCCAGCTTGTCCAGCAGGCTGCCCATAGCCCCCCTTGCAACATCCACGGCTCGGTCGCTTTCTTTCGCTAGGTATTTCTCGTTGGTAGGAGAATGGCGTGAAAAACTTTGCAGTTGGTGTAAATTGCATTGCTCTGTTGGCTCGGTACATTGTCCTTGCGCGCTTGAACTGATGTCCTGCTATATATGTAGAAAAATGATCTACTTAGATTATCTGTCTAAGCATACTAATAGTGTCCATTGAATTATGAGTTATAAGTTATATGTCTAAGCTTACCGTGGAAGTTTCCTCTGCATTCTCCCCATTACCAAGTTTGTTTTTGCCATTTCCGGATGCAGACTCAACCAGCTTTCTTTGTTCCGCCTGGGAACATAAATTAATTATTCAAAATATAGTTCAGGAGAAAAAGGAAGAAGACACATACAAACACATTAAGATGACTGATCACCTTGGTGACTTCCTCAGCTGGCGCGTTGGTGTATTGTCTATGCTTGCAATTTTCTTGGGGCTTCGTAGGCTCATATACAAACATCAAATCCACCTCATCAACAACTTTGCCAGCCTCTGAACAGAACGTGCCTTCTGTGATATCTTCATCTCTAAGATCATTACTCACTATTGTGCTCTGCACGATGAACTTGCCGGCATGCTCGTGTGCATGAACATCTAGTGCTTGCACTGTTACCGTCACAACATACATGGTTCCTGGTTTTACAACGCCTTTGACTGGTTGTGCTATGTACTGTGAGTTTGTCAGTTTGATGTTGAAGGCAATGCAATTTCGTGTACCATTGATTAGCTCAACTGGGCGTGCTATCTCTTTCTTTAGCTCAGAAAGTAGCTGCAGTTCGAGTGGCTTAATTCCAAGCATGTCATCTTCATCAAAACGACGGCTTATCTGCGATGAAAGAGCTATATTTGCTTAGATAATGATGTATTTATACTGAATCCATTTTATAAGTTACATTTGTATGAAAGGCAAAAATATCGAAATGTATTGAAACAAAACTTCTACAAGCAAACATCGCATGTCTTTCCAATTCGTGCAAACCAGCTAGAGAACAAGGGGCGGCAATGTATTTGTAGTTACCAACCATGGATAAGATTAGCTAACCTATGTATTTTAACCCTGGAACCAAGCTAATACAACTCTTGAGTTGATTAATTGATTGTTCCACACATCATTAGCTCTCTGATCAAAATAGTCAATATTGTTTCCCATTTGCCTTCAAATGATGCATCCCTTTCCATAGTTTGACGACAAGATATCTTAAACTAGCTAGCATACCTGGCCATGTGTGATTTCAGATTGATCCAGAAAGCTGATTATGTTTGCTATAGAAGGTCTTTCGTCCGGATCTTGTTTCCTGCAGCGTCCTGCTATGTCGATGCATCTAATTACTTGCTGGTATTGTCGTTGCGTCGGTGCCTTTTTCCATCTGTGTCTCCACCTTCGAAGTACCTACATTTAAGAAATGTTAATTATTATTTGTGATAATCCCAGGTTCTTACAGTATAAGCTGTTTGTATTAGATATGCCATTCAGTAGAATTGTATGCATATCAAAGTGCGGAGAAAAGGTGCTCAAGTGAGAGGAAATCATCCTTACGTTATCCGTGTTAGGGACGTCGTTACTCCCCGTTACCAGTTCAATGATTATGGCACCTAAACTATATATATCACACTCCCGTGTAGTTTTTCCATGTTCCCTGTATTCTGGAGCCATATATCCTCTGCAAGAAAAGAAGATAGTGTGATGCATTATGACACAAGTAAATTTAGGGCTGTAATGGTAGAAAAATGCCGATTAGGGGTCCTTCTAATGCATAGCTTACCGCGTTCCATAACGTTTACCCAGAGTGTGGGAATTTTCATTCGGCCTTGATAAACCAAAATCAGTGATTTTTGGAACCATATATTTTTCATCTTGATGTAGTAGAATATTTGCCGGCTTAAGGTCCATGTGAATAATTTTCTTTTCCTCATGAAGATAACGCAGGCCCTTGCAAATCCCGGTGATTATTTCATAACGTGTTTCCCATTGAAATCCTCTTAATTCATCTGCAGAAGAATATATACATGAAAAGTATGGAGTTATGTTAAACTACATACATACAGAGCAATGATAGAACACTTTCACTTCAAGTCTGTCCCTAGCTGTTGACCGTGAGTTGAACATTAAGCATTGGTAGAGGCAATAAGGTAAGGAGGTAAAGAAAAGGATACATCAAATGAGATAGATCGTACCGGTAATATGCTTATCAAGGCTTCCATTTTTTATGTACTCGAAGCAGAGTAATCGTTCTAACTCCCTGGCCCAAATCCATTCTCCTCTCTCATCCAC
The DNA here is from genome assembly GCA_904067115.1 of Aegilops sharonensis. Taxonomy (NCBI): domain Eukaryota; kingdom Viridiplantae; phylum Streptophyta; class Magnoliopsida; order Poales; family Poaceae; genus Aegilops; species Aegilops sharonensis. The sequence continues at coordinate 23,009,489 of LR880968.1, read as the reverse complement.
TTTAATAGGTTTTTGACGTTCTTCAGAACAGACGCCAAGAATCCGGACTACATTTCGATTACTAGTGTTCCACAGGCTAGCAAACTCACCACGAAATAGCCCGTCATCAACCGTGTTTTCATTTATATAGATCTTCTTGACAGCAACAGTCTGTTGTCCGAGTACACCCTGGTGGTCAACATTACTATGATGCTCAGTGCAGAAGTACAAAAACATCTACTCCCTCTGTTCCATAATATAAGCCTTTTTAGCAAGCTAGTTTTGCTTGCTAAAAAGGCTTACATTGCGAAACAGAGGGACTAATGATATTGTACAGGACTTGAGGTCCTTCAAAATAATTTTCTGAACAGTAATTTTTTACCTTGTAAACCGCTCCAAATCCACCATGACCAATTTTCCTCTCTTCAGAGAAATTATCCGTGATCTCCTTTAACAGTGATAATGACAGATAAGTTGGGTCCTCAGCTCCATCAAGTATACGCTCCAGCAAACGACGTGGGCCTTCCTCCATTCTAAGCATACGGTGCTATTCAGAACTAGAGCATGGAAGAATTAGTTTGCTATAGAAATTCGTAGGTGGGAAATGCTGGAGATTTAGTCCCTACAAAGCACAAACTGGAACTGCTCCAAGCGATCTCATCAAACCTTTCACACTAGAAGAGATGCAGTGATTTGTTCATAGTACTACAATAACGTGTGTAGGAAAATGATAATTGATATAGACTTCAGAAATTGATACAACAATACATAATTTTCCTACTGCTTAGTGGATGAATCCTGAGTAGAAACTAGAACTGCACCAACCGATTTTATCAAAATTTGCACATTAGGAAACACGGAAAGATTTTTATTTGGATGATAGTTTCCTACTGCTTATTGGTTGAACTCCTACGTAGATCTGGACTGGGAAAAGGGGAAATGTGAGAAATCTGGAACAGGATCGTACAGATGCTCACCCCAGATCTGGAACAGGATCACAGCAATCCAAAATGACTTGAAGCCCCCTATAATGAACATACGTGTTAGGAACCAAGAATGCTGGCCAGGAAATACATTGACTCGTGTAATGAAGCAAACCTTGAGAGGGAAGAGAAGGAATATTCAAGCAAAATGTACACCGCACACCAAAATCCAAGTTAAGCAAACGGCAGAGAGAGAGAGAGAGAGAGAGAGAGAGAGAGAGAGAGAGCAGATGGTGCCAAAATCTAAGGTTCAGACGCGCCTGAATTTGGTACAAATCCTTCTCAAGGTCAGGCGCGCGTGCCAACGTCGGCAGCGCCAACCCCCCTCCGGCCAGTTGCTCAGCCTCCTCCGGCGGCACAGGATGTGAGAAGGCGTTCAACGGAGAGAGAAAATGGACTGACCGGTGGAGTTCTGAAATTTTGTAACAACTTTCATGACATTGAGCTTTTGGGGATTTTTTTGTTGTTGAGAAACACAGTACAACCGTAGGCGCTCGCATAGACACGCCTACATTCATCCTTATGAACGCACACACGCTCAAAACACATGCTAACACTCCGTGTTATAACAGATGATTTCAGACGATATGATCACAAAGTATAGCAGACAAGTATTGGGTCGATTCAATATGGTCGTTCTTCTAACATCATACCCTCAATGCTGTTTTAGGACTATCATTACACTTAACGATATCTTAAGATCCGAAAAACATGATCACCAACAACACTTGAGCCAGTCTTAGAGGCGAGACCCGGAACCTATTGTTTACCATTTATCATTTCACATGTGCATATGAGTTTTCCACTGAATCGCATATTCCAGGATCATTGCAGTTATATCATAAAATATAAACTCTTAATTATGAATAACGGAAATATAATAATATAATATTATTGCCTCTAGGGCATATTTCCAACAGTGGCCTCCTTTCTCCTAGGTTCATGCCGGCGATGCTTATACGTCGAGGGTGGCTTAGGGTCTGTGCTTGGGTGGACCGGATTTGGGCACGAGACAGGTCAGAGCCGGCGCTCCGGGTAGGTGAGGCCAGGCGTGGTCCGGGAGGTGCTTGGGGAAGGCGATGGGGCGGCACGGCTGCTTTGGCTAGTGGCGGTGTGATCCTGGTTGTGGCGTCTTCGGTGGGTGGCGCAGATCTGGATTCTGGAGGTAGACAATGTCCAACAGTGTGCATGTATGGGGGTTGACTTGGTCCATGTTGGATGCCTTCACGTTGTTCCCTTCTTGCTTGGTGCCTGTCGGTGTCAAAACCGGCCGATCTCGGGTAGGGGTCCCGAACTACGCGTCTGAGGATCAAGGGTAACAAGGGACAAGTGGGACACAATGTTTACCCAGGTTCGAGCCCTCTTAATCGAGGTAAAACCCTACATCCTGCTTGATTGTATTTGATGAGTATAGGGGTTAGAAGAGTTGATCTACCTCGAGATCGTAATGGCTAAACCCTAGCTGTCAAGCCTATGAGAATTATGATAGCCTCTACGGACTAAACCCTCCGGTTTATATACACAC
>LR880968.1:22991216-23006372 GCA_904067115.1 Aegilops sharonensis | reverse complement strand
AAAGTCTTCTGCTTGTATCTTCACGGCCCATCAGTCTGGCCCATATCAAATAGCCCGGACACCCGAGGACCCCCTAATCCAGGACTCCCTCAGTAGCCCCTGAACCAGTCTTCGACGACGATGCGTTCGGCACGCGGATTTTCTTCGGCATTGCAAGGCGGGTTCCTTCTCCTGAACACTTTAAAACAATTCCCTGAACAAAGGAAATGTATCCGGCTCTGTATAATTGACATAACCCTTAGCCACGAAGGCAAGATATCCAAATAAAACAATGTCTTTTTGCTGACAATTTTTTGGCGAAACGTCACATCTGGCCCTTTAACATTTCAAACCGTTTTCACGCCCCCCCCCCCCGCTTCGCGTTTCGAGGCACATCCTCCATTGGCACGTCTTGTCAAAACAGAGATCGTGCCCGCCCATTGCGGGATTCTCATCAATACGGTTTTGGGTAATCCAACCGTGCCATTCGCACGATCTCTTTGGGAACAGGCGAGTTTTAAGGCTTGAGAGGGGGGCATTTGGTATTTCACCGCCTATAAAAGGGTAAAGTTTCCTCCTTTTTTCCCTACGCCTTTCTCCTAGCTCCTTCCTTCCCTTCCTCTGAGCTCCATCGCCCAAAGTCTCAATCTCTCCCACCACCACTAACCTCCCCAGCAATGTCTGGATCCGGTTCCAAAGGCAAGTGGGAGGCCTCCTCCGTCACTGAGAAGGACGTCAAGGAGCTCCGGGGCACGGGGTATCTGTCCGCGGACATCGCGCACAGGCTCCACAACAAGGGTCAGGTCACACCTACCCCGGAGCCCGGCGAGAGAATAGTGTTCATTCCCCACTTCCTCCGCGGGCTAGGGTTTCACCTTCACCCCTTCGTCCGCGGCCTCGTGTTTTATTACGGACTAGATTTCCATGATCTAGCCCCAAACTCCTTCCTCCACATATCGACGTTCATCGTCGTGTGCGAGGCTCTCCTACGCATCCCACCACACTTCGGCTTATGGCTCAAGGTTTTTAATCTAAAGCCGAAGGTGGTCAACGGGCAGCACGCGGACTGCGGAGGGGCCATGGTGAGCAAACTTCGCAACACCGTCTTGCCCAAAGGGGCGTTCATGGAGATGGTCAAGGTGTGGCAGCAGGAGTGGTTCTACATCACCGAACCCCGCAATGCCAACTAGGCAGCCGCACCCGACTTCCAATCCGGACTCCCCACCAGGCTCACCTCCTGGACCGCTAAGGGTCTCGACTAGGGGTCCACGACGGATGTGCAGATGCTGCAAAAGCGCATCACCAACATGATAGGCAAAAACATCGGTCTCACAAATGTGATTCAGGTGATGCTCTTCCGCCGGACTCTCCCTTGGAAACTTTGGGCCTCTCACATGTGGGAGTTTAATCCGGAAGAGCCACGGACCTTGAAGGACTTCTTCAGCACAACGCACGAAGACATTTGGAAGTTGCTCTTCAAGGCCCAAAAAACGTGGCCGAAAAAGACCGAAGACATCGGTCTCGACATCGAGAATCCGGCCTCACCGGTAAGCATGATTTTCCTGAGTACCTATTCGGTAAATAAGTGTGGATATAATATACCATCTGTCTTTCGTGTAGGGCTGGACGACAAAGGCGGAGTGAATCAAGTGTCCGGCACCGCTGCCCGAAGACCCAGCTACACCCCAGCTAACAGAGATGCTGGTCCCGGCGCCGTATCAGGCCCCGGAGAAGAAGGCCAAGAAAAAGAAGGGCAAGGAGACCAAGAGCGGCCCCCGCCACAAGGGTCCTACGGACGCTATGTCCGGAGAGACCGAAGCCCCCTCCTCCCATGAGGGAGACGAGGAAGAGGAAGAACAGGAGGAGGTGGAAAGCGACTCCCCCCTCAAAGGGAGGAAGAAGAAGAGGGCGGCCTCCGAAGACCCGAAGGGGAAGGCGGCCAAGAGGAGGAAGATGACCCTCCAGGACAGTTCGGACTCAGATTCTGAACTGGTCCCCAAAAGACCTCCTAGGGCGAAGTCCATGGCCGAATTGTAAGTGTTTAGATACATACTATTTACCTTTCAGCCTTCCTATTTTCATTATATATGTTACCATGTTGTGTGCCTTTCATCCCTCCCCGCGATCTCCCGAACACTCCGCGAGCCCCCTCGCCTATCACCATGGATGACACCAAGGTGTTATCCCAAAGGGCCTCTCCTGGCCGCGGAGGGGCGTGCGAGGCTGTCGAAAAAGTGGCTGAGGTTAACACCTTGGTTGCCGAAGACATAGGGGAGGCCAACCCTATGACAACCGACAGTGGGGATCGTCAACAATCTGGGCCCCTACCGGACACCGTTCCGGAGACCAATGTGGCTCTGGGATCAGGTGAGCAGCCCCCTTTGAAGGAGGGGGAGCATAAGCTCCGTCGGCGACCTCCATTAATCCGGAGGCACCAAACACTCTAATGGAAGCACTGCAACGTGCTTCCATCGTGGAGGAACACCGCACCCTGATGGATGCGGTGGTAGAGAAGGTTTAGTCTGCCAAGAGCGGACTGAACGAAGCTTTTACCAGCCTGCTGACAGGCTTCGAGGTATGCGACGTAATGCACTAAATATTTTTCCATATGTAGAGGAATAAACCTGTATACATATAGCCCCTGAGGCTCTGTCCGGTATAGAAGAAACCAGATAGAGTATCCACATAAAAGTTGGGAAAGCTAACATAATACTCTGTTATTGTGACAAGCTTATGTGCTGGCGGCGACCGCCCAGGCCGCCGAAGTGTCTGAACTCAATCGAAAGCTTCGCGTGGCCGATGATGAGATCGACCGCATTAACAAGCGCTTCGATGAGACGCAAGGTATGCCCATAGTGTAAAAAGTTTAGTTGTATATCATAGGTGATAATTATATTCAGAGTTTTAATTCGTGTCATGCTTTGATTATGAGCATAGTTGGCGCGGCTGAGGTCGAGACCCTCAAAGACGCCCTTGCCCAAGCCCAGAAAGAGGCGAAGGCAAACAAGGCGGCCACTGACAAAGCGGCTGCAGAACTGAAGACCGAGTAGGCCGCCCCGCCGTCAACACGAAGCCCGGGTGGCCGAAGTCGAGCAGGAGTTAAAGGACACCATCCTTAAGTGCGAGGGATTGGAGGAGAAGGCTTTGGCCTAGTCGTCCGAACTCGCCAAAGCCCTCAAGGAGGCTAAAGAGGCGCGGGTCAAGTCCCAAAGTGCTCGCGAGGAGATCCGGCAAGCGAAGCAGATAGCGACCGGTAAGGCCTTTCTTCTGCATAGTATATTTGGAGGTCAAAGATATGCTTTGCTCACTCGGGTGGAGTTCTCCAGACGTGTTTGCGGATCTTCCGAGGAGTGCTACAGATGCCGCACAGTTCTTCTGAGCCCATGAGGGGAACTCGACCAAGAAGCTGTTCTGGTCACAGTTTCATGCGCTAGAGCACCCGACGCCCCTGAACGACCAGATGAAGCAGCTGATGGAGCTACATAGGGTAGCCGGCTTGGCCATGAAGGATCTAATAGTCCGGCATTGTCCAGCCGAACCCATTTCCAGTAGCTACTTCCGTTTGGTGAGGCTGCTCGTCGACGCGTTGCCCCGGATTGAGGCCGTGAAGCGCTCGGCCTGCATAGAAGGTGCCCGGATGGCCTTCGCCCGTGTCAAGATGCACTGCGCAAAGATGAAGGCCACCAATGTGGCGACCGCAGGCCCGCCCGAAGGCAAGGACCACCGCAAGCCGGAGAGGTACTTTGAAGAGGTCCTGGCGGGGGACCCGAATAGTAGAGGGCCAATGATCAAAGGATGTTATATTTGAGTAGACGTATTCGGGTTTGTAAAGATTATGTTCGTGATCCCAGGCTTGTAATATATTTGCGCCTTTTATCTTGAGAGATTTGCCTCCTGTGCGGCCGTTTTAATTCTGAAAGTTGCCAGTCGTCGGCTTTAGCCCCCTCGTAGATGCTACGGGGATGTTCGGCGTAGCGCGTGGTCACACTTGATCCAATGTCTTGGTCCGTGAAGGAGGTGTCCGCGAGGCGAAACAGGCAACCAGACTATGCGGCTTTACTACTTTCACTTAGCCATTAGAGTTTGACAGTGGGGTTAAGTACTAGCCCCTTGTGCGTATGCGGCATTACGAACTAAGGTGCCTTGTCCGCACGACTGGGTGAAGACCAGCCCTTCGTATAACACGGAGTAAATCACTAATGATTTGTAGTAAGTCATTGAATCACCGACTAGCTCTCGCTGTATCATGACAGTCAATTTTCGGCTTTCTCTACTGAGGTATTTGACTGGACGAACCAGAAATACAATCCCAGTAGTTCTCCCTTTACTACCTTAGCCAAACGAGCGGAACATAAGGGGGTAAGCACAGGAGCCGGGCAACCCAACTATAGACCGAAGACATGATTTGGAGCCGATGCACATAGTGCAATATTCGGGACGCCGAGGAGTACCCTATAGGTGCTCGGACTTGAAAACATGCGGAGCTGCATACAAACCCCGGTTTTAAGACCAGACTAAAGCACGTGTGGCAATCTGAAGTAAGGAAGGAATGCAAATGACAAAAGAAATCAGTACCAAACAGAAGTGGTGATCAACTGTTTCCTTTATATCATGTATAATACGTTAAGACGTGCTATTACGGATAATGCTATGAATATCAAGGCTATTTTACATGCCGAGAGTTTACACAAGGGAAAGTTTTACACAGGGCTGTTGTGAGAAAAAAAAGTGGCTTTAAAGATCCTAATGATGCCCTGCTGCACGTCTGTGCCGTTTCTCCTTGGTGAGAAATCCTTTGAAAGAAGAAGTTGATGGTCGTCTATAAGAAGTGGGAGCTTGGAGGGGAGCCCCTATACACCCGTAAAGTAGGTAGGTTTTAATGAACCTGTAGTGAAAGAAAAAAGAAAGAGAGAAAGAAGGTTAAGGTCCGAATAGGGTCAAGCCGTACTATAGACCTTTTTCTGCAGTATGCCTCCGGCTGCCCAAGGTATTTTTAGTGTGTAATTATGCACGCGCGGTACGTGTGCCGCAGCCTTATGGGGCGATTGGCGGAGGCTGAACTGCTATTCAAGCTCCGGATCCGCCGAGCTGTTATGTTGTAATGTGGATCGGACTCGCTTGGTGGCGTCATTGGTATTAATGACCGATGAGTTGTTCGGCTTGATGAGGCCGATCTGTACCTCGGCTGCAAGGGCCGCGGTGTGCTCCTCGGTACGGAGGGATCGCTCCATATTCCCATTGACTGTGATGACGCCGCGTGTTCCGGACATTTTGAGCTTCAAATAAGCATAATGTGGGACTGCATTGAAGCGGGCGAAAGTGGTTCGTCCGAGTAGTGCATGATAACCACTGCGGAAAGGGACGATATTGAACATCAAGTCTTCGCTTCGGAAGTTGTCTGGAGAACCGAAGGCTACTTCCAATGTTAAGGAGCCCGTACAGCGGGCCTCCGCGCCGGGTATCACTCCTTTAAAGGTAGTGTTGCTAGGCTTGATTCTTGACGGGTCAATACCCATATTACGGACAGTGTCTTGATAAATCAGGTTGAGACTGATGCCGCCGTCCATAAGGACTCTAGTGAGATGGTATCCATCGATAATGGGATCGAGTACCAGGGTCGCCGAACCTCCATGACGGATACTACCTGTGTGGTCCCTGCGATCGAAGGTGATCGGACAAGCCGACCATGGGTGGAATTTTGGGGGGACCGGCTCTACGGCATATACGTCCCTTAGTGCGCGCTTGCGCTCCCTTTTGGGGATATGGGTGACATATATCATGTTCACCGTTTTCACATCGGGGGGAAACTGCTTCTGTCCCCCTGTGTTTGGAGGGCGGGGTTCATCATTGTCCTCGCTTTGAGGAACTTTCCCCTTATGTTCGGTGTTTAATTTACCGGCATGTTTAAAAACCCAGCAGTTTCTGTTTGTATGATTGGCAGGCTTGTCAGGGGTGCCATGAATCTGGCAAGGTCTATCTAGTATCTTGTCCAAATTAGATGGACCGTCTCTATTTCCTTTGAATGGCTTCTTCCGCGGACCGGGTTTGGAGCCACTGAATCCGGCGTTTACCGCCATATCCTCAGTTTCTTCGTTGTTGTTCCGACGCTTATTTTTGCTACGTCGTGGCCTTCCATTGCCATCCCTGGCCTCAGAGGTGCCAGGGTCGCTGGTGTTGTTGCTTCTACGAGCCAACCAGCTATCCTCGCCCGCGCAGAAGCGGGTCATAAGTGCATTAAGAGCTGCCATACTTTTTGGCTTTTCCTGACCGAGGTGTCGGGCGAGCCATTCGTCATTGACGCTATGCTTAAAGGACGCTAAGGCTTCGGCGTCCGGACATTCAAAGATTTGGTTCTTTTTATTCAGAACGAATCCAGAGTTTGCGGGCTGACTGTCCGGGTTGCTGGACTATGTGACTAAGGTCATCAGCGTCCGGTGGCCGGACATAAGTGCCTTGGAAGTTGTCTCGAAAAGCATCCTCCAAGTCCTCCCAGCTGCCAATGGAGTTCTCTTGGAGGCTATTCAACCAGTGTCGTGCTGGTCCTTTTAGCTTTAGGGGAAGGTATTTAATGGCGTGGAGATCGTCGCCGCGAGCCATGTGGATGTGGAGCAGAAAATCTTCAATCCATACGGTAGGATTTGTAGTTCCATCTTATGCCTTGATGTTTACGGGTTTAAACCCTTCCGGAAACCGGTGCTGCATTACCTCATCGGTAAAGCACATGGGGTGTGCGGCGCCTCTATATCGGGCCACATCACGACGGAGTTCGGATGATGTCCGTATTCGGTTCACGGCCCGAACTTGGTTATGCTTGTCACGCCAGGCTTGATGGCCGTCATCTCGTGTCGGAGAACGTCCCCTTGATCCGTAGATTGATCTGGTCTGGCTGGCTCTATTGTCCAGGTCCTGACGTAAGTCATACGTGTAGCCCGGAGCCGCCTCTTTGCCTCTACGGCGGGGTGGCGCGGGCTGGTATTCGACATTATTAGTCGTTTTGTCCCGTCCACGTGGTGGTCGGTCTAGTTCATCAGCATGATTGTATCTTGACGGAATTGGCTCAAGGGACTTGTCGTCAAATTGTGGTAGTAGCCTACGCTTTGGGTAGCTCTTTATGGGGTACTCAAGGCCGTATTCTTCGGCAGCCAGGACCTTGGTCCGTCTGTCACTGAGTGTATCATGTTCGGCTTGAAGCTGTTGCTGTTTCTTTTTCAGGCTCACTACGGTGGCGATGAGCTGTCACTTGAAGCGTTCTTGTTCGAGGGGTTCCTCTGGTACGATGAAATCTTCATTACTGAGGCTAACATCCTCCTCGGAGGCCGGTAGATAGTTACTATCTTCCGAATCCTCATGCTCGACAAGTTCGTCTGGGTTGACTTGTCCTTCTTCCCACTCCTCCTGCTCAAATGCAGGCTCGGTGGGGTGGTCGGAGTCTTCGGCGTTTTCCGGAGTGCCATTGTCTCCGGTGCCGGTATTGCTTTCTTTTTCTCGACGCGATCGTGAGTGGCGCCGCTGACGTCGGCGCTTTGGTGGTGCCTCGGCGTGGTTGTCCTCAATCGGATCTTGAGTGCCATCGTTGTATTTCTTCTTGGGCGTATCCACCATGTACACGTCGTAAGTAGAAGTGGTCGTCCAACGCCCAGTGATAGACGGGTTTTGGCCTGGTTCGGCCCCGGCATCGTCTTCCATACCATCAATGTCTTCGGAGGCGTAGTCTAGCATGTCGGTTAGGTCCTCGATAGTGGCTATTAAGTGGGTGATGGGTGGGACGCGAAATTCCCCGCTCTCAGCCCCTAGTTCAGGTTGGGCATAGTTTGGAAGTGACACTTCTGTGATGGCGAGAGATCACATTAAGTCCAGAGCCTCGTTTAGGAGCGAAAGCTGGACGGGTGGCTGAGGACCTGCGGAGCTGGGCCTGGTAAACACCACTTGACCGTGCTCAGTGGACGCAGGCCTCGATAGTTCGGAGTTGGCATCGAGAGATGAGTACAACTTTCCAATGACAGGGAGAGTCCTGTTTGACTCCAGGCCTGTTGACAATATGGTCACCTCTGGGTCTCCGGCAGGGAGCTTCGTAACAGGAGAGAGTCCGGCGGGGCTTATCCTCCCGTCTTCTGACAGAGTGGTACGCCCTGGATCTAAGGCCAGGGCAGGCACGAGAGTTGATCCTTGAACGGAGTCTAATGGTGGATCCGACGGGCTTCCTTCATGTAGATGAGGAGCGGCGTTCGAGGCCGAGAACCCTTCTATGATAAAATCTCCTCGGATATCAGCGATGTAATTCAAGCTTCCAAACCTGGTCTGGTGACCAGGGGCGTAGTTGTCGATCTCCTCAAGGTGACTAGTTGAATTGGCACGCAGAGCGAAGCCGCCAAACACAAAAAGTTGACCAGGGAGAAAAGTCTCCCCGGAAACAGCATCGTCGTCGATGACAAGCTGAGCCATCGATCCCTCTGTTGATGACACAATGGAACTCTCAATGAAAGCACCAATGTCGGTGTCAAAACCGGCCGATCTCGGGTAGAGGGTCCCAAACTATGCGTCTGAGGATCGAGGGTAACAAGGGACAAGTGGGACACAATGTTTACCCAGGTTTGGGCCCTCATAATGGAGGTAAAACCTACGTCCTGCTTGATTGTATTTGATGAGTATAGGGGTTACAAGAGTTGATCCACCTCGAGATCGTAATGGCTAAACCCTAGCTGTCTAGCCTATGAGAATTCTGATAGCCTCTACGGACTAAACCCTCCGGTTTATATACACCCTTTCTATTGTCGGTCGGCGCCGCCGGGGCTGCGCGGCCGATGGCGGTGGTGGGGTTCCGCTCCCATGGCTCTTTCAGCAGTGATTGACGAGATGCAGATGGCGGCTGGTCCTTGGATTCTTTTCGCTCTATGATGGTGTTCTGCCGGTTGCTGGCCCTCATGGATCTGGCCGTTGACGAGTTCCGGAATGCTCCGCCGAAGATCTTCATTGGGCGCTTGATGCCTGTAGATTGCTGGATCGGATGGAATTCGGTCGTGTGCGCCCTTATTTCAGCCTAAGTGGCTTCAGGAGGGTGTGACGCAAAGCTTCGACATCTGTTGACATTATGGGACACGTCGGTATTTCGATTTCCATGGTGAAGACAATGGTGGAGAACGTCATGGTGGCCGAGGTCTGAGGCCTTGTAATGGTGGACCGAATCTTCATGGCAATGAGGACTTTGCTTGGTGATTCGTGACTCATAGCAGCGGTATCAACAAGTGGGGGCGGCAACACATGTGGAGTACAGAGTCTTAGCTTTCAGCGTGAAAACCCCAGGCCTGGCCTTAATTGATTGTGCCTGACAGTGACCTTGTTGAAGGCATTATTTTTTAGAGCGCAGGATCTTCTCCAGGGTGAAAACCTAAGATCTAGGATCTGGCGATGGCGGTGCTTGTGCACGGTTTCCTTCTTGGAGGCGTCGCTTTTGGAGAGTTTGGACTTCGGGTGTTGTCTAGATGGTGGTTCGTGCTGCAGCTACAAGGAATTGATCACTTTAGCAGGATATTTCTTATTTCGTCTTCTTTTTGTTTTTTGGCTGTGTGCATCCATAATGTCTTTACGACATTATTATTGTAGAGGTTAGGTGTAATTAGTATCTCCGCGATATTAATATATTCCGCCTGTCGAAAAAGGCGTACCTCTCACGTTTCCATCGAGCCGCCGGCTGGACACCTAACGGACGGGAGGGCAGCTCACATTAACAGAAACGCACACATCAAAATGGACTAAGAAGAAGACGGAACTTAAACCAACAGACGGGAGGGCAGCTCACACCACATAAGTCGGCTAACACACATAGTAAAACGAGTCGGCCGGATACACACGTTCGTGTAAAATTTTGGTCATATATCACATGAGGGGTAAATAGGTCTTTTCACATATGATTTAACACCGTTAAAGGATTAAAATGGACGGAAGTGTTATAAATGGCATAAAATTTAAATTCGGTGTTAAATAAAGAATAAAAAAAATTCAATGTCAAATAAGGCAAGAAATTTTAAGACAGTGTTAAATAAGGGACTCTCTTTATATATAGTTGGTTGATGATGTAGGTATGTGTGTGCACGTTGTGGTGTACTGCCCAAAGTTGTAAAAGGAGGCTGCATTATGTGCCGGTCTTTAGTTTAGTAGAAAAAAGAGAAAGGCAGCCCCCTTGTAACATTGAGCTGCGTGCGCGTGCGCGTGTGCACCGGGAAAAGGGAGACGAGCATGTGCCCACCGCGTTTTGTACAGCCCGACAAGTACTTGTAGTATAGTGGATAAATAATTTACAAGCTTTGGACGCGGTTGGTGAAATTTCGCACGAAGGAAGAGGAGGAATCCCAGCCTCATCTTGCTGCTAGATCAGTTGTCGTGTGTCTAGCGTATGTCTAGAGTTCAATACCGACCCCTCTGTTGAAGAGCTGCTGGATGAGATCTCATCCTTGACTCCACAAAGTTCTAGGTGCCGTTGCTCTTGCATTCTACTGCTTGGTATTATATATATTGATTTTTTTTTTTCATATACAATTGGTCAAACATTTAAAAATTGACTTTAAAACTTTTAGAATGCGATGTAAATAAAAATGGATGGGGGTACTATCTTTACTTTTAGCATGCAACGAATTTCGCCATCAAATTAGGCACGGAATTTCATAAAATTCTTCAAGAAGTAGGCATCCGAACCCTCTGCCTCGATACCATACCAGCCGACGTTTGTCATCGCCGGATAGTTTGCTGGACGGGAGAGGAGGGGATGGGAGGGATGGGGAGCGGAGTGGACTTTGGGAGTGACCGAGTTAGGGTTTGGGGTGATAGTGGGGACGGGGATAGGTTTATGTAGAGACGGACTTGGCCGGTCCCACATGGAGGATGCGTTTGGGCATGTTCGGACAGCCGGATTTCACCCCACGTATGGGCTGGGTATAAGGGGTGCTGGACGTACAGTCCGGACAGATGGGTTGGGTATGAAGTATCCGGTCGGATTGGAGTTTTCAGTACGGGCCGTTTCTGGCCTGTCCGCCTGGGCATTTGGGAGGAAATAGGAGAGCCTGTTCATCACTGCTTTCATTTCAATTGGGCGACTCTGTTGCCCCAAGTTCACTCATTTGGTCGACAAATCGAGCTAGGAGCGAGCAAACCGGTCTAGTTCAGTCAATCCTCGCCGCAAGCCCTAATAGGGACCCTCCCGGGCGATTGCGGTCTGGTATGCAAAAGCTGGAAGTCGGCCTCGCTCGGAAGCTTGTGGTGCATCACCCCTGCCTACGAGGGTACACATGGACGAGTTTGCTTAAGACCAATAGACATCAACACAGGGGGAGAACCATGAACACGGTGTCACCACTCACCACGGTGCACTCATGGTAGTAGGTTGGGTCTGACGACGATGCACTCCTTAAACTGCCCGCTTATGTGATGCTCCCTTTGCTGCCACCGGTGCCCGGTTCGTTCGCGGTGACAGCGTTGTGCTCTTGCAACACGGCCACCGTCTCCATCATCGTTTTCTCGACCGCCTCAACACGGCGCCGCCCGTTACGGTTGGTCGTGGCTATCTTGTTTCGATGCTTCTCATCCTCCCATTCCTCATCTGAAATCCCCTCGGGCCTACCACGAGGCTTGTGTTGCGGCAAACGAACTGCGTCGGTGACGGCGTGGGCTGGACAGGAACAAGAGCAGCATACGAAAAATGAAATGTAAAAGGGAAGGACTAGGAAATGGGGAAAGTGAAATGGAAATTTGGTCGTTTTTCAATGATAGGTCTAGCGCGCCTCCAAAATCCGACTGGCGACGTTTTGGCTGTTTCAAGCACTCCCAAGCTGCTCGCTATGGACTGGTGCCGGGATGGGAGTGCTTATTACCACTCAAAAGAGGAACGAAGAATTACAACAGTAGTTCAGATTACAACATCAGCTTTTATTGAATAGCAACAGAGAGGAAATTAAGCCATTGCTTAGCAAAGGTATTGTCTTCTTTCTTTTTGAACCGGAAAACCCAGAGGGAGAAATCTGCTACAATGTTACGTATTGTAGTTCTGTGGGAGTGATCCTCGTTTCTGAACACGAGAGCGTTTCTCGAATCCCATAGCTTCCATGCAACAGTCAGAGCCACCGATGGCCAGATGTTGGGGTTGAGGCCTAGGATCGTTGGGTGTTGGTGCAGAGCATCCATTGAGGTTGGCGTCGGCAGACCCAAAGAGGACCAAACCTGTGTCGCGTAGGACAGTTGGAGATGAGATGGAGGGCATCCTCATGCGGGTCTTGACATCGGGGGCAAGCAGCTGATTGGGCAATATGCTTGTGAAACATGTTGGCTTTCGTGTTTAGCCGATCGCGGAGGAGGAGCTAGGCGAAGATCTTGACTTTGATGGGCACCTTGGAGGCCCAGACAAAGTCATGGTGAGGGTCGACGTTTTTTTTTTCAAAAAGGGGGACTCCCCGGCCTCTGCATCAGAACGATGCATACGGCCACCTCAATAGATAAAATAGGTTCAACAAAGTCGTAAAATCTTCAACAAAATAAAAGCAAGCTCACCTAGAGCCTCGATGCTAAACCAAGAAAAAACCACAAGCCACAACCGGCTGGTAAAATAAAGATAGGAAAACTAATTGCCTATCCTATTACATGACCGCCAACCAAACCGGTTGAAGATATCCCGTGCTACCATCTCCCACCGGACAGATCCAGTAACCAAACGCTCCCTGGCCTCCGTCGGAGTGAGTAAGGACCACATACGGATCAGCGTCGTAGCACGTAATATAACCTGCAGAAAATAAATAGTAGTTATTCTGTTAAAAACCAAATTATTTCCGCAGTGCCAAATTGCCCGTAACAACGCATACACTCCTACACGAATATGTCTAGCTGTATCGGACTCTATCCCATCCAGCCACGTTCCAAATAACGACCCAACCGTACTCGGAGAAGTAATGTTAAAAGCAATTTGCACAGAGCGCCACAGAATTCTCGCCAAAGGACAGTCAAGGAAGAGATGCTTAATGGTCTCGTCATGATCACAGAAGCTACACCTAGTAGATCCAGTCCAATTGCGCTTGACCAAGTTGTCCTTTGTTAAAATTACCTGTTTATGGACAAACCACATAAACACTTTAATTTTCAAAGGCACTTTTACTTTCCAAACATGTTTGGTACTGGGAATAACAGTGGAGTTGATGACATCGTTGTACATCGACTTTACAGTAAATTGTCCATTCCTAGTAAGCTTCCAACATAGCTGATCAGGCTGTTGAGCTAGCTGGACTTCCATCAGTCTACGCACCAGATGGAGCCAAGCTTCCCATCTCTCACCAACAAGCACCCGCCGAAACTGAATATTAAGGGGATTGGACTGCATAATCGTTGCAACTAGCGCATCACGTCGCTGAACAATACGATACAAGGTTGGGTACTGTATTGCTAATGGTGTATCACCCAACCAAGTGTCCTCCCAGAAACGTGTGTCATTGCCATCACCGACAATAAACTTTGTTCTATTAAAGAAGGTTGCCTTGACTCTCATAAACCCCTTCCAAAACGGCGAATCAGTTGGTCTCACTGTCACCTGTTATAAAGTTTTGGACTGCAGATACTTGTTACGAAGAATCTACGCCCAAGTTGCGTCAGTCCGACCCGAAAGCTTATACAACCACTTACTAAGCAGGCATCTGTTCTTGACCTCAAGATTTTCGATACCCAACCCCCCTTGGTCCTTTGGTTGACAAATGACATCTCACTTGGCGAGTCTATACTTTCTCTTAAGTTCATCACTCTGCCAAAAAAATCTTGATCGGTAGAAGTCCAGTCTTTTCCTAACCCCAACTGGAACCTTAAAGAAAGATAGTAGGAACATCGGCATACTCGTGAGTACCGAGTTAATAAGAATTAACCGGCCTCCATATGACAGAAGTTTGCCCTTCCAGCAACTAACACTACTAGAAAAAGGGCTATAGATGGGATTGACTTTAATGACGCACCAGACAGTTGGTGCGCCATTAGTATATACTAATGGCGCACCAGCTTCTGATACGCCATTAGAGTTGAAACTACTAATGGCGCACCAGGCAAAGGGTGCGCCATTAGTATCAATTTTTTTTTAAACTAGTGCGCCTGTCCAAACATACTAATGGCGCATCCAGATAAAGTGCGCCATTAGTAGTTGTAACTACTAATGGCGCACCCTTCCGAAAGTGCGCCACTAATGTTGTTTTTTTATTATATTTTTATTCCTTTTTTTGCAATACTACTAATGGCGCACTGATCAACCGTGCGCTAGTAATGGCGCACTGCTGATGAGTGCGCCATTAGTATTGTTTTTTTTTGCAAAACTACTAATGGCGCACCTCCAGAAGGTGCGCCATTAGTAACCTGGATTACTAATGGCGCATTTAGTGCTGGTGCGCCATTAGTAAGTGGGCAGCAACAAGATATTTTGGACAGCCTCTCCTACCCACACTCACTTTCTCCCCACTTCATTCTCTCCACCTCCTCCTTGTCTCGGGTGCCTCCTCTTTTTCACCTCATTTTCACCATAGATTCATTCAAATTAAGTGGTTAAATTACCTTGTTTTAATAGGTAAGTAAGGGGGTAAGCTATATTTATGTTGTTCTCCCTACAACAATGTGCACATGCACTTTTTATGGCCTAGCTAGATCTATGTGCGTGGTGTTGCATATGTTTGTGGTGTTGCATATGTGTTTGTGTTTGGAGGTGTACCGGTATTTGAAATGCGATAGTTGCCAATATTTTGCCGGAATGTTGATTCATTTCCGTTTCGGCGAGAATTTTGGCATTAAGCATTCTTTTTGGTCCTATTTTTAGGGAAAGTCATGCCAAATTTTTGTTTGGTTCTAAAATATTGTTTTGCTCTACCCCGCAGGCGACCATGGTCCGCACGATGACCGAAGGCATCGTGAATAGGTTTTTGAGGTCCGCGAAGGTCGAGATGCTTCAAAAGAACGAGACGGAGATAAGATGTCCGTGTCGAAGATGCAAGCTGAAGAGCCTTATTGCGGACCCGGATTCCGGGCAGGTGCGGGACCACCTGCTCTTGCGTGGTTTCATGGATGGCTATCGGTGGCAAGGTGATGAAGATGACTACGAAGTCGTCCATGGGGGCCGGGCAAGAAATGAGGAAGGGCAGCAAGACAACCACCGCGGCTCGGGCGGGCGAGAAGACG
>LR880968.1:22957036-22969274 GCA_904067115.1 Aegilops sharonensis | reverse complement strand
AGTATCGATCGGTTCCACGGCCAAAAGGGCCTCATACCCTCTAGGCGTTGGCCCAATATCATCCGCCGGCCCAACGAGCTCCGAATCAACCGCGACTTGTTGCGCTCGTTCACGATCACCATCAACCCTGCATGAGTCGATCGGCACGGGAAGCACGTCCAGGCGCCGCTGGGCCACACGCCCAGTCGACACCGTACCAGACGGCCTCACGTCCGCTCCCCCATGTTGGGCCTCATACCCAAGCACGGGTGCACAGCCGGCCCGCGCAGGAACCGCCCCATCACATCCCAGAAGATCGTTCAAACGCGCCGCCCTAGCCGCCTGGATCCCAGCCGCCGCACGGCTCACCGGCGCCGGCGTTGGAACCTCTGATCTCCCCAACCTCTTCTTCTTCTTACGAACCACCCTAGTCCAAGCATCGTGCGGAATGAAATCGGACAAAGTTAGTGGTTGGATGCATACCTTAGGTAGTGGCCCTTTCCAAGGCCGAACCGCTGTCGCCGCCGTCCTCCGGTGAACGATCCGGCGAACCACCTCCACCCTATCCTCTGAACTCAGCCCGATCCGCGCCGGATCATCGCGCGGCACAATCTCGTCGACCAGCGCGGCCACCTCCTCCTCCGAGTATCCGGGGTTGAACGCCTCGCAGATCACGTCGGAAGGCGACGGCGAGTAATCAGCCGGCGATCCGCCGGCGGGGTCCCCGTCGTCGTCGTCCTCATCCGAACCCGCAAGGGCCCAGAACCTCCCCCCTACTCGCCTCGCAGAAGGATCCGCCGGCATCAGCGGCCGGCTCGCCGCGATCACCTGAGTCGCCGCGGTCGCCTCACGCGGTCGCCCCACACCACACACTTTGTTTTAACCTGTCCTGATGCAAATTGGTGTAAGCACCGGAGATAGTTGAGTGTGTGCTTGATCCTTAACAGTAGTGCAGGCGGTTTAGCAGCATGGGAGTATAGTAGTGCAACACACCAGTCCGGAATAAACCATTTGTGATAGGTCTTATGGCCCTAACAGAACCTAAGGGTTTCCTACATGGAAAGATTTGAAGCATAGCACAGCAATAGTTTGAAATAAACCATCAGATGTTTCAGTTATCAAATGTTTGGTAAACCCAAGTATTGCGAGATTTTAGCGTTGAACCACTGCTGCTTTCGAAACGCGACGCGGTTGGGGAACTTTCGGCTGGCCTTCCTTCCTCCGACTGTCCACATGCATGGCTACTTGATCTGTCTCCGATTATCACGCTTGGCTAACTAAAGCTTGCCTGGCTGGTACGCGGTTGGTGAAACCAAAGTAGCTTTGGACGCGGTTGGCGAAATTTCGCCTCGTACTAGAGGATAAATAAATTACAAGATTTGTAGCTTTGGACGAGGTTGGGGACATAGAGATTCGACATGCCAGGCTCCTTGAAGCTCGTTAACTGGCACTTGTTGATTCTGACAGGAGTGTTAACAAGGTTTTGGACAAGTTGCAACTACTATATTCTTCGTTTTTCGAGAAAGTAGCAACTACTATATGCATGTAACAGAATACCTGGTTGGAATACAAAGTCTTCATTCCTTTGAGATCGGACAAGGCTACCCATAAATTATTCTGGAAAAATATGATATTGGTGGGGCAGTACGCTAAGTGATGCTATAAGAGTTAAAGAGTTGTTGTGCAGTGTGATCACATGATCAAGTGGAAATGTTCATATTGCAGTGATCAAACCGAAAAAGGGATCAAAATGCCGTGATACTCTGTATGTGATAGAAGTTAGCTTCAGCTAGCTTTACAAGATAACAGTGGTGAGAAAGGAGGGAGTTCCCACGCTTATAGAGCAGACAATTGTAAAAACTTTGTGATTTGATTAGTGCTGTTTATGTGCAGTTTAATTTGGTTTTGAGATTATATATATTGACCAGATCTATTATGAGATTCATCTATACAGCCACAGCGACTCGAACACTAGTCAAGTCAACCTAGTTTGTTTTCAGATTGAAGATAACATATTCTCGGCCAGCCCACTCTGTTCACCTTCCTCTATTTAAGAGATGCTAGATGGGATCCGCATCTTCATTTCCGACATTTCCCTACCTGCAGCTGCTCTCTCCAGGTATGTTCAGAGTTCCCCTTCCCCTCTTGCTTTGTAATTTCTTCTACTTTTCCTCTTGAAGCGATATTGACATGGAAAGAGTTGCCCGGGTAATATGTGAAGTATACATGCTTCATTTCAAACTACCTGATGTTTTAGCTACTGGCCTAGCATTCAACAAATAAATTTGTACTACTTCTATGTATTGCCTATAAATGCTTAGTGTAGATTTTAGAACTATTATGTGGTGCCATAGACTGCGTGAGTGCATAAATTGTTTCCATCATGCATGTCTTCTTCAAACACTCTGTCTCGTTCCTTTTATTTATAAAAAGTAATACAAGACTGTAAACACATAGCCTCTGCGAAAGGCAGGCAGCAAAACAAGTGTTTTGCGCGGGTCTTAGCTAAACTCCACGCTTTAGATTTTAGTTCCCACATGAGAAATGGAAGCATAGAGGAGATGTTCATTCAAAATTTCCAATGACACAAACATCACAGTGGAAAGAATAACCTTAAGATGCCCAACCACCAAACTCTAACCGATGATGCCTCTCCAAGTATTTAACCGCTGTCCAAAGCCCAAGGGAGTAGCGACACCCGAAGAAGGTGGGCAGTTGACTCCAGATCCTACTTGCAAAGGGTGCAAAGGCTGGTTGTATGTGTGGCGATAGTTTTGTATTTTTAGAATAGTAGATGATTTCAGGGCTATATTGGCAACACTATTGTTTGTGAAAATCTAATATGAGATTCTTTTTTACCAGAGGCTGCCCTGAAAAGGTAAAAGGATAACAACGTACAAGGTTATAATTATTGGAAAAAATGTCATTATCAAAGGCAACATCGTCGTCAGAGGCAACAAGTATCACATTTCAGTTGTTAACAATAATTACAGATGATTTTTCCAGTGACAAACTGGTCGGTAGTGGTGGCTATGGAAAAGTTTATAAGGTACATATGGTTAATCATATTATGTTGAATCATCATATTTTGTTGTATGTAATCACGCATGGTGCCTGTATCTCTAATAACAAACTCCCCAATCTATATGAACAGGGAGTGCTAAATAATGGGGAAGAAATCGCTGTAAAGAAGCTTTTCCCCATCCAAGACCTTGATGATAAGGAATTTGATAATGAATTTGGAAACCTTATGAGTGTTCAGCATACAAATATTGTACGACTGCGTCATTACTGCTACGAGACAACACGCAAACATATCAGGCAGAATGGAAAATATTTTCTTGCTGATGTAACAGACCGAGCTCTGTGCTTCGAATATATGCAGGGAGGAAGCCTTTCAGAGCATATTTCCGGTATGGTGGTTCTCTGCCTCAATTCTGTGAATTATTTTTTAGCTTGTTATCACAATGATCCCAGCATGTTATGTATATATAATAAATGAACACTCTTCTCTCTTCATGCAGACGAGTCATGCAAATACGATTGGCCCACCACATACAAAATAATTCAAGGGACTTGTGAAGGTCTGCACTACCTTCATAAAGGGCGAGGAGCAAATAATTATATTTATCATCTGGATTTAAAACCTGAGAATATATTGTTGGATGAAAATCTTGTACCCAAAATTGGAGACTTTGGTTTGTCGAGGCTGTTTGGTGATTCAAGGACCCACGAAACAAGCATGACAAAAGGAACACGGTAAAAGCATGGTTCATGTGATGCCAGTCCTGTTTACAAATCCTCGGTAAGCACACAGTGTGCTTAAATATTGCACTAACTAATGTGTACTGCATTCGGTGCTTATGCTGTTGTGCAGTGGGTTCATGCCACCAGAATACATAGATCATAACAAGGTGACACCGAAGAATGACGTGTTCAGCCTTGGGGTTATAATTTTCTACATGCTGGCGGGAAAACAGCGCTACGGTGATTACAGAGACATGCTTCTTCATCAGAACTATTCATCTAAAATTCGTCAAGAGTTTATCGAGGATGTAAGAAAATTTTGGTCCTTCTGCAGACTGTTGTTCCTTACTCCTAATTTTGATTCATGGGGTACATACGCATTACACATCTTTACATATATTGCAATCTGGCAGATACTAGAATACTGGGAGGAAAAGATGGAAGAAACCATGGGCTATAGGTGGGACGAAACAGACGTCCTAGGAGTAACAACATGTATCGAAATAGCAATGCGTTGTGTGCACAACGACCGGGACCGCAGGCCTTCTACATCAGTGGTCATCGAGGAACTGAAGAAGCTAGATGCTCAGATTGAGAAAATGCTAGAGAAAGATCCAAAGCCAGAAATGAGTGTGGTGCCACTCGAAGAACTCAGAGACCTGGTAATTAATATAACCCTTCATACTCAAGGCCATTAATCTAGATCCAGTATTGCATACTCTATTACTGTCCAAACCATATTTGCGCCTATCTTTTACATGTGTACAGTCTAATTAACATATCTTATGTACCTTTACTTTTCTAGGAAATCAGTGTCAATGAAAGAAGGCACACTGATCCAGGACAATATATTGTTGTGGACCCGTCCAAGGAGCTCCGCTTCCCTTTCAACCCATTAAACCCAAAGAGAAAAGTACCATGCATCATGCAGCTCATCAACAAGGCGGCCACCTCCATTGCCTTTAGCATAAACATGGACAGAAACAAGTACCTAGCAGTGCCAAACTGCGGAATTTTGCCACTTGGTTCCAAGTGCTACATCGCCCTAACTTTGCAAGCACCGCCGAATATGGAGTGGCATGATAAGGCCATAGTGGAGGCCGCAAGAGTGCCCGAGGGATTCACATCCGATAAAATCACTCCAGACTTTCTCAAGAAAGCCAGCTCCGTGGATGTGGTGACGTTGCCGATTGTTTATGTGGCTTTGTAGAAGCTTCTACCAGTATAAGAACAAGTAGCATCCTGTCGATCCTATATATGTGCAGGACAGCTAAAACTATATTCTAGAGTATTTGTTTACTTCTACATCAGTTTTGTGGACTGGTCCATAATTTATGTGTTCTCTTATCATTTGAACAAATGCATTGTAATATTATGGTTGCTGACTAAGAATAATATTATGGTTGCTATTTGTAATATTCAAAATATGCCCTCGATGCTTCTTCTTTCTGGCACAATTGTTTTTTTACTGGTTACCACTACCAATATCCGTTTTCCTTTTATTCTTCAGTTATGATGCTTAAACACACACACACACACACAGACACACACACACACACTCACACACACACACACACACAGACACACACACACACACTCACACACACACACACACACAGACACACACACACACACTCACACACACACACACACACAGACACACACACACACACTCACACACACACACACACACAGACACACACACACACACTCACACACACACACACACACAGACACACACACACACACTCACACACACACACACACACAGACACACACACACACACTCACACACACACACACACACAGACACACACACACACACTCACACACACACACACACACAGACACACACACACACACTCACACACACACACACACACAGACACACACACACACACTCACACACACACACACACACAGACACACACACACACACTCACACACACACACACACACAGACACACACACACACACTCACACACACACACACACACAGACACACACACACACACTCACACACACACACACACACAGACACACACACACACACTCACACACACACACACACACAGACACACACACACACACTCACACACACACACACACACAGACACACACACACACACTCACACACACACACACACACAGACACACACACACACACTCACACACACACACACACACAGACACACACACACACACTCACACACACACACACACACACAAACACACACAGACAAACACACACACACACACACACACACACACACACACACACGAGGGAATGATTACTAAGTGGTGGAGCTTGCTTTCAATTTTTAGATACAAGCTCCATAATACTTTCAAGTTTGAAGATGAGCAGACGACGACAGGCGCCACACCCAGAAACTGAAATTTTTCTGTGGGTCAAATATTTTTCTGGTCGGGCCCGCGGCCAACACACAGTAAAATTCCTAGCCCATAGAGAAATAAGGAACATGGCGCTCACGGCCCACCTCCGAAAACGCAACCGTGGAGCGAATTTTTTGCTACTTCCGCGGCGAAGCCTATTTTCAGGCATGTTGGGTCTGTTTGGATGGTGTCCTCGGCTCCATGCCAGGCAAAGAATGATGCCTGGGTGTAGCCTGAAAGTAGAATGGCTTGTGCCTGGCCAGGCATGCTATGGATGTGGTGTTTGCTTTGTTTCCTGCCTGAGAGAACTAGTACTCTGTTTTGAATTGCAATGACACACATTCCAATGAAAAAGAAGCTGTGAACCATGTGATTAAAATACACAAGAACAAGATTAGACGGGAGGAAGGAGCTGCCTGGTGCCCAGGCATCCATTTCGGGTTGCCTGGCGCTAGTGCCTGGTGCCTGAACCAGGGAGAAAACCAGGCGTGGTTTCACATGCCTGAACCAGGGAGAAAATCAGGGCATCTCAAACAGACCCAGGCATGCTCCAGGCAGCCGCCCAAGCCAGGTTAGCGTAGTTGAGGACGCAATCCAAACTGACCCGTTACTCCGCCGCTCCGCCCTCTGGATAAGGCAAATCCCCGATCCCCAATCTCCCGAATCCACCGGCAGAAATCACATATTTGACCTGAGGCCAAAATCAAATCACAAACTGACCCGCTCTCGAAAAAATTTCACTCTGCTGACCCTTTAGTGTGGCGCCCGACAGCTAGGCGCCGCACCCTACAGTGCAGCGCTTTTTCCTTAGGCGTCGCAGATCCAGCCAGCGTGGCAGCCCTGGTCCAGTTGCGGCCCCACAGACAGCAGTGCATCGCCTAAGGCTAGGGCACCACACTTGTAATATGCAGTGCCCGTGTCTTAGGCGCTGCACTGTCTGTGTGCCACTTAGGCTGGCCCCACCCTCTCTCCCCTCCCACTCCCACCCCACCCAAACCCTTAGCCTTGCGCCCCTCCTCTTTTCCCCTCTCCCCCCTCTCAAATCCTTATCAAATCTTGCAAATCCGGAGTATTTGACCGTGGATTTCGAAGCCAACCCCTCCCTTAAGGTAATCTCCTCCGATCCCCTCGTTTTCATCCATAGGAATTGTCACATTTGCTCAAATCTAGCTAGTTTGGGGAAACCCTAGTTTTTGCTTGGATTTGGAAATTTGTGTTGAATCATGTTATGTTTCTTTGCTAATTTGGTATGGTTAGGATTATATAATATGCTAGGGTTAGGGTTATGTGTGTTTGATGTTGGTGTTAGGGTTATGCTATGGTTAGGGTTGTGGTTATTGTTAAGTGGGGGGTTAGGGTTATTAATTCATATATATGTTAGGGCATATGTATTTTGTGCAAATATTTTTGTTAAGTACTTATTTGATATATATGTGTTTTTGATTATTGTAGGGATGACGAGAACATGTGTTTATGTTCATCATGTGGATAAAGAGGCCTTTTTGAAAGGCAATGTTGAGCCGGATCCGGATGAGCTTGACATGGTGTTTGAGAGTAGTCCTAGCTATGCGGAGCTCTTGGAACAAGTGAGGAATGATTTGAATTGGATGGACCCAAGTGACGTTGTTGAGTTTGAGGGAAGGCATAATGTTGGTTTTGGAATGCACATCCGTTGGAAGACAATGCGTGTGAACTCCGAGCAACATTGGGTTGCATACAAGGAGACGGTTGCCAAATCTCTAGACAAGGCTCTTGAGTTATTGCCTCCAAGAAGGTTGAGTCTACTTTGAATTTGGACTTGAACCGGAACCCCTCCCCGTTGGTTGCTAGCACTCCCCCACCAATGAACCAAGATCAAATGAGTGAACCTCATTTCACGCAACAAGATTGGCCAACATTGAGCCCGACTCCAAACAACCAAAATGAAGCTTTTGAAGAGGAGAATGATGAGTACGAGGAGGATGACAACGAAGTTGATCTCCATGACAACAATGTGGGTGATCTCGACCAATATCATGTGCAAGAGACAATGGACCAATCCATCCGTTTTTCCCGTGCATATGCATCGGACTCCGATGACGATGGTCCCGATGAAGAAGTTGATGAGGAGGGGTTCACGCCCAAGGAGGCCCAAGCATTCAAGAAGGTATTCGGGCGGGATCACAAGACACCATTGTTCAAGGATCTTAGTCTCGCGGATGAAGCCGTTGTGGATGGTGGCAAATGCATATCTCTTGGAGCTAGGCCAAGTTCTCACCGTGATTTGGTAGACGGCAAGAATGGGATATATCCCGGTTGTGAGTTTCAAACCTTCTTGGAATTGAAGATGTGGCTCGACAACTACTCTGTTACGCATTATCATCCACATAAAGTGGCCAACTCGACGTCAAAGTGTGTTACCCAGTCAAACGTGAAGTGCAAACATGTCCATGGATTGTGCGTGCAAGGCCATGGAAAGGAGGTCCCACTTGGCGCATAGTGAGTTGTCTACCAACTCACATGTGGCGGCACAAGAATGCGGATGGCAAGCTTGTGTACCAACAACACAGACAACTCACGTCCGAGTTCATTGCTTACAGGTTATCCAACCAAATATCCACACTTCCAATAATGAGCATCAAGAGTGTCATTGACCTTGTGAAAGCCATCTTTCATTACAAGGTGAAGTACGACAAGGCATGGAAGGCGAAGCAAGCCGCATTCAAGATGTTGTATGGCAATTGGGAGGAAGCATACAACCGACTCCCTAGGTTGTTGTTAGCTATGGCCGCCACAAACCCAGGCATGGTTCACGTGTTGAGCCTCATGGGCACCAAACATTGATTCACAACGGGAGGACTGTCCGAGTATTTGGCCATGCATTTTGGGCCTTTGAGCAATGTGTGAGGGCTTTTGAGCATTGTCGGCCCGTCATCGCCATTGATGACACGTTCTTGACGGGACAATACAAGGGCACTTTATTGGTTGCAATAGCAAGTGATGCCAATAACCGGGTGTTGCCTTTGGCTTTCGCTTTGGTTGAGGTGGAGAACAATGATAACTGGAGTGGTTCTTGCGTCAACTGAGAACAAGGGTATTACCGGCTGAAAGGGAAATCTGTGTCATATCGGATCGCCATCCAGGAATTCTAAATGCGGTCGTGGTTGACATTCCCGGACATACAAAGTTGCACCATCGATGGTGCATGAGGCACTTTTGTGCAAACTTCTATAGGGCATGTGGTATCAAGGAGTTGGCTGATGATCTTCAGGATTGTTGTCTCGCTTTTTTTGTTGACCATGAAAACAGCAGGAGAGCCTCCTACTGTTGCTTTTTCTTTATTAAAACAATCATAATGTTAACATTAGGTAGTAATGTATAATTTACATAGCTAAAAGAACCCAAGAGGTGAAATATTAGCCTATTCCAATAATAGATTACAAGGATAAAGAGTTGCTAAAGCCTTCTAGAAAGGAAAGTTTTTGGGGTTGACCCTGTAACCCAAGATCACAAAATCTTCCTTCAGCTTCCTCAGCCATTCCCCATGAGTAGACTCCTTAGCCATAATTGTTGTCTCGCTTTCACCAACAAGCGGTTTGCCACATTGTTCAATGCATTGCTCAGACACAAGAAACTTGACCCCGGTGGTCATGAGTTTCTCAATAAGAACATTGTCGAAAGGAATATGTGGGCACGTGCTTTCGATGAAGATGGCCGGAGGTACGATCAAATGACAAGCAATATGGCAGAATGCTTCAATAAGGTGCTCAAGGGTGTACGTGCATTACCCGTGACGGCAATAGTTCAATACACATTTGACAAGATGAATGGATACTTTTTAAAGTACTCAATGGAGACGGATAAGCAGATTGCTGGTGATAACAAGGATAAGCACAAGTACAATTTCCCACCAAAGGTTGAAGAATGGTTGGAATTTCAATCACGAAAGGCAGACTCCCAAGAAGCTGTACTATATGACGACAACGATTGGAAGTATGAGGTGAAAGAGCCTGGAGGAACCACAAACGATGGCCACCAACACGGAGGCCGGGCTTTCAAGGTCTCCCTAACACGATGTGATTGCACCTGCATGAGGCCATCGTTGCTTCATCTCCCATGCTCGCACTTGTTAAACGCATCCGTGTTAGGAATGTCGACGTCAATCACCCTCTTACCGTGAGGGAGTCTGAGTTCTCAATCATGACGGTAAAGAATACATGGGCACCACAGTTTCAGCCATACTTGGACCAATCACAATGGCTGGAGTATCATGGAGTTCAACTATGGCCGGACCCGGATTTGAAGGTCGTTAGACAGGGAAGACATAAGACAAAGCGTCTTAGAGGTGACATGGACGGATGGGGCCGTGGTGGCGGTGGAGAATAAGGCACCGGCCAATTCCAAGAGCCTCGTGAGGAATCCCGTTGTGGGGACTGCAGTCATGGGGGACACAACACAAGAACTTGTCCCAAACCAAGAAAGAGATCAAAGAAAAATGGTGCAAGCACAAGCCAAGCAAATGATAGCCAACCAAGTCAACCAAGTAGTATCCAACCAAGTCAAACAAGTGGTGGAGTGCCAAACCAATCATATCAAACAAGCCAACGACGAACTAGGCAACAAAGAGGGAGTCAACTAGGTCTTAGAAGAGGTCGTGGTGATGGTCTTGGCCGTGGTGGTGGTAGAGGTCGTGGTGGTGGTAGAGGCCGTGGTGATGGTCTTGGCCTTGGTGCTAGTAGAGGCCGTGGTGATCGTCTTGGCCGTGGTGCTGCTAGACGCCATGGTGGTGGCGGTAGAGGCCATGGTGGTGGTCTAGGCCGTGGTGCTGGTGGAGGCCGTGGTGGTGATCTTGGACTTGGCGGCGGCCGTAGTGGAGGAATGTTCTCTTGGCTTAATGGACCATTGTTGTATGTGACTTACTATGATCTTGTTCTTTTGGCTCAATGCTTGTGTTGTCATTTTGTATTGTGTGACTAACTATTATATTGCCATTTTCATAGGTATGGAAACAATGAAGGGGGTGGAGGACATGGAGGGGGAAGGTGAGATCCCTTGGTGGTGGGAGGAGGGAGAAGAAGAAGAAGAAGAGAGGAATAAGAAGAAGGGACAAGGATCGTGACCTTCTTATGAACCGAAATGTGTGCCACTATGTGCTTTGGCTCAATGTTTGTGTATGACTATGTGATTGGACTACTCTATTGCTATGTGTGTATGACTATGTGATTTGGACAAGTATATGTGCTATGTGTGTATGACTATGTGATTGAACTACTCTTTCTGTGTTTTGGACTACTACATGTAATTTGGATATGATTATGTGCCATCTATGTGAATCACCAAAAAAAAAGCAGTAGGTATTTGAAAACAGCAGGTAGTGCAGCGCCTAAGGGCAAGGTGCCACACTACACAGTGCAGCGCCTTGCCCATAGGCGCTGCACACTGACTTAGCAACTTTTTGGGTGCAAAACCTACTGGAACGCTTCTGTTCCTCTCTGGACTAGCATGTCCAGGTGTGCAGCGCCTAAGGGCCAGGCGCCACAGTACACAGTGCAACGCCTTGCCCTTAGGCACTGCACACCTAGACATGTCAGTCCAGAGAGCAACAAAAGCATTCCAGTAGCTTTTCCACCCAAAAATTTGCTAAGTCCGTGTGCAGCGCCTAAGGAAAAGGCGCTGCACTATACTGTGCAGCGCCCAGCTATTGGGCGCTGCACAGTAGAATGCAGCGCCTTTCCCTTAGGCGTTGCACACTGACTTAGCAACTTTTGCGGTGGAAAAGCTACTGGAACGCTTCTGGTGCTCTCTGGACTGGCATGTCCAGGTGTGCAGCGCCTAAGGGCAAGGCGCTGCACTGTGTAGTGTGGTGCCTTGCCCTTAGGCGCTGCACACCTGGACATCTATTAGGCTGCACCAACTCCCTCCCACCCATCCCCACCCCACACACCCCCGCCCCCCACACAAACCCAAAGCTCAGTGCCTCCCCTCTGCCCTCCTCTCCCCCCCTCTCAAATCCTTCTCAGATCCGGAGTATTTGACCGTGGATTTCGAAGCCAACCCCTCCCTTAAGGTAATCTCCTCCGATCCCCTCGTTTTCATCCATAGGAATCGTCACACTTGCTCAAATCTTGCTAGTTTGGGG
>LR880968.1:22936903-22956617 GCA_904067115.1 Aegilops sharonensis | reverse complement strand
TGTAGTGTGGCGCCTTTCCCTTAGGCGCTGCACACCTGGACATTTATTAGGCTGCACCAACTCCCTCCCACCCATCCCCACCCCACACACCCCACCCTCCACACAAACCCAAAGCTCAGTGCCTCCCCTCTGCCCTCCTCTCCCCCCCTCTCAAATCCTTCTCAGATCCGGAGTATTTGACCGTGGATTTCGAAGCCAACCCCTCCCTTAAGGTAATCTCCTCCGATCCCCTCGTTTTCATCCATAGGAATCGTCACACTTGCTCAAATCTTGCTAGTTTGGGGAAACCCTAGTTTTTGCTTGGATTTGGAAATTTGTGTTGAATCATGTTGTGTTTCTTTGCTAATTTGGTATGGTTAGGCTTTCATAGTATGCTAGGGCTAGCGTTATGTGTGTTTGATGTTGGTGTTAGGGTTATGCTATGGTTAGGGTTGTGGTTATTGTTAAGTGGGGGTTAGGGTTAACCAAGAATTCTCGGTTTTGTAGGCATGGCTTCATCCGGTTCCATGACGAGGCCACCGTGTGCTACCCAAGAAGACATGCCGAACAAGTGGGAGGACGCATCTTTGGATAAGGTGAAGGAGAAAGATGTCAACATCCCGCCATGTTGGTGTGGATATGTTTGCAAGGTGAAGGTGTCCACCGACCAAAAGAAAGCATGGACGGAAGGGCAGAGATATTTTGTATGCCCGAACTATGCTTCTGATCGTGCACTTCCAACTAACACCTATGACCAACCACCGATAAGCTTGAGAAGTAAAATGTTACTCTCAAATGTGTGTCAACACTAACAACAAATTTTTATGCAGTCACCGCCTCCTCTATGCAAGTACTTCACGTGGATAGATCTTGAAGTGCCAGAAGATGTCAAAAAGGACCAATACCAAGATTGTCTTAGGCGGCAACGGCGGTTCGAAGAATCGTTTTGAAGAGGCTTGGAGGAAGAGCGTCGTTAGAAGGAGAGGATGGAGCGGAAGAAACGAGAGGAGGAGAGGGCATGCCAAGCAAAACTTGCTCATGAGGAGGAGAGGGCAAGAAAGCTTGCAAAGGCTCGCGAGGCGTAAGAGGAGGACTCAAAACGTGACAAGAAGGGGAAATGGCCTCGCGCTACTCAGTAGGGACTTTGCTTCGGTGCACTCGTCGTCAACTATCTTCTAATGAATGTGTCATGAACTTGTGAGGGCATGTGAGATGTTGGTGAACTATCTTCTAGGGCAAGCTGCCATTTGTCATTTGTAATGAATGTGTCGTGAACCATGTCGTAGTAATGTTTGAATTGTCTTGAGTTATGAACTCGTCGGCATAAAATTTGTGTTTGTTCAAATTGCTGTGATGCTGCAGTCATTGTAAGTATTATGGATGGTCAGTGCTGCAAGCCTTCTGTGGCTCTCTGGATAGCCATGGCCAGTTGAGCAACGCCTATGGGAAGGGCGCTACACTCTATAGTGCAGCGCCTAAGCGTTGGGCGCCACACAGTACAGTGCAGCGTCTAACTGTTGGGCGCTGCAGTGCTGCTAACAGCTAAACTGAAGAAACAGATGTCATTTTGGCCTCATGCAGCACTCACATAACTTGAACATCACTAAAAGTACTGTAAACTGCACATACTAAACAAAGAGAACTAATAACTTGAACATCACATCATTTAAGACAATTCAACATTACTTCAAGTTCGCAAACACAAATACCACACTAGTAAGAGTTCACCAACATATAACA
This sequence comes from Aegilops sharonensis, assembly GCA_904067115.1. Classification (NCBI taxonomy): domain Eukaryota; kingdom Viridiplantae; phylum Streptophyta; class Magnoliopsida; order Poales; family Poaceae; genus Aegilops; species Aegilops sharonensis. The sequence goes on along the minus strand of LR880968.1, from coordinate 22,954,898 downwards.
TAACCTCACAAGTTCATCAACCTAATGAAATGGCTACAAGAGAGCACTTCCATAGTAACATGAACAAGCACTAATGCCTTCTGCGCGTGTTCCTGGTGCCACGCCTGCATGCGATCGTTTTCTTCCTGGAAGGACGAGCCTCCTCTTCTTGCACTTCCTCCTCCGCCTCATCATCCAAGCTAGCCATCCGCGAGGTCCCTACGACCACCTTTGGGTTGCCTCTGTTGTCATAGTCGTTGGGCGTGTACCGGCGCCTGGGCTGCCTAGGCTTGAACACATATGCGGACCAAGCTTGAGCGTCCACCGAAGTCATGTCATCATCAAGCTCATGGCCCTATCACACAATCAAACAATATGGTGAAGGCCGGTGTCGTAATCAAGTGAGAATCACATCTAAAGGATTAGTCATACCTCTTGGGTGAGCGCACCCTCATCATCCAGATAAGCATATGAGGAACTCACATCGTCCCCCTGATGGTGAGATGAGGGGTCTGATGGTGTACCAGACCTAGAGGCAGATGGTTCATCATATTCAGGATCACGACAACCGAGAAGATTCGATAACCGCCTTAACTTCTTGGCCTGACGCTGTAACATGAACAAGTGTACAAGACATCAAACTCCGCAACACAGACTGGCTCTCATAGTGAATGCGATATGTACCTTGAGGAATGCTCGTGATGAACCATCATCATTGTCGTTTCCAACCGGTGTCTTCTCCAGAATAGACTGGCTCTCATCAGCTGCTTTCTTGATCTCGGTGCGCTACGGATGAGAAAGAATGAATACGTTAGCCATTCAAACATGTGTAATACGGTCAACGGGAAAGTAAAGAAGGGAACACTTCACCGGAACAGCAGGGACTCCTTGCCCTTCCTTGATATCTCTGTTGTACTTCCCCTTTGCTAGATCCTCAAAGTTTACGGGTTCTTCAAGAATATCCTCATTATATGCCAGCGGGCATATCTCAACTCGAGTAGTTTCAGTAAACCATCGTATATAGTTATCAAAAGCAAGTGGGTTATGCTCACGAAGCGAGGCGCGTGCAGTTCTACGAGCTTGCTCCACACAAAGCTGGAAGCGGGTAACATACGGAGCATGATGCTTGTCCCAGTCCTTTATCTTCCGCTGCCTTCTCCTGTCCAACCTGCGTGGTACAAAACCAAACATTAGCACAATCAAAAGGAGTCCCGATGCTTAGTCAATACGCAGACATGCTCTCTTACCTAAGAAGTGCTTTGTCCGTGTCCACCCAATCCGGCGGGTGAGGCTGGAACAGACCAAACTGACGATACACGCGATGTGGCAAATGAAACTCAACCGCCCAGTTGCATATCAGTGGGCACCACATAAGCCAGAGATCCTTATCCCGCAAACACATCGGGTTGAGGCGGAACTCCATGGTGTACCCAAAGCTCTCACCCGTGCCATATGGCTGCCATACCACATATGAAATAGGGCAACAATGCAAATTTGATGACTATTTTTCAAGCAAGCATGAGCAAGGACTGAAGTAATGACCTCCTTACCTGCTCAGGCGTATTCGTGTCCAACTCGGCAATGTACTTTTGGTACATGAGATTGGCATTGTTCGTCATCTCGGAAACCACATCCCACTTGTAAGCCCAAGTGGGGTGCCGTAATTCGTCATGTTCATCTTCATACCAAGGATTAAACCTGACGCTCTTTGAGCGTCCAACAGGCAGACGCTCCCAGCTCCATACAGAAAGTAGAAGCAGATTACCACCAATGCCTGCACTATCTGTGATCCTGCAACACGCATCGTCCAGCTACATATGAAAGAAAAAAAAACAATGTTAACTTGACAGCAAGCTTGCATTGCTAATGAAAAAATGAGTTGATCACAAAACAGACCAACTACCTATCGGTACAAGTAGGCAAGAGTCGCTAAACCCCAGCTCCATTTGCTATCGAAGACGGTAAACGCCTTCAGCCACATCCATGGAGTATTCTTGCCAGTGGAGTCAGGAAACAAAGTCCTCGACACAACATACCACATATACACACGAGCATGTGTCTAGATCACATCATCAGTGGCATCCGGAGGGCACGTCACAAAGTTATTTTGAATCCACGTGAAAGCAGCTCCGGCTGCTTTCCTTTCCCTCTTCTTCTTCTGTTATCCCTCCTCTACATCAGCCTCAGCCTCGGTAAGAGCCATACCGATAAGAGCAATCATCTGCTCGCGCCACCCATCAGAATCGGTGCTCATACAGAGATGCCTCCCGTTGATAGCAAGACCGGTGATCAACGAGACATCCTCGAGAGTCACGGTCATCTCCCCAGTCCGAAGATGAAAACTGTGCGTCTCCGGCCTCCACCGATCAACAAGAGCGGATAACAGTGGAGCGTTCAGATTCGGCGTGGACCGGCTGACCAACAGAATCCACGGGAGTAGTCCTGCCTGCTTGATGTACGGTGTGTACCTCTCATCGTAAGGCATGGCAGGACCAGAGACCCCGTGATACCGAATCTTCAGAGGTTCAAGCTTCTGCAAAAAACAAGTAATGACAAATCTTAGGGCATGTAAATTTAAACTAAAGGCAAATTTGTGAAATATTTAGATTACTAGTTATTACCTTCTCCTTCTCGCGCGTCATGTAGGCCTGGTGTTGCACGTCGTAGACATCATCCAGAAGCCAAACCATCCTTACAAATTTCAAACAATAAACATATATGAGTTCATCTCAAATATCGGTAAACACTCAACATTTCATATGTGTTCATCTAAACATCTCATATGTATTCATCTACAAGAATCTCAACATCTCCTTCTCACACAATGAATAAATGATTGTAAATTCTCATATATATCTCGTATGACATATGTGTTCAAATAAATCAACATATCATATTTCAAATAAACTCAACATCTAATATATATCTAAAAAAACTCAACATCTCACATATAGCTACAAAACTCAACATCTCATAATTATCTACAAAACTAGGCATCACATATATATATCTAAAAAAATAAACAACCTAGGTTTCACTAACAAGAATCATATACTACCAGATATGACTACACATCCTCCATCACAACACACAATCTTGGACAAACAAAGATCCAAACCAAGCAAATCTAAGGTTCCACCTAATCTTGAGAAAATCCCTAAAATTGCAATGATTTTACGGAGGAAAAGAAAGGGAACGGAGGAGTTCACATACTAGGAGGGATTGGAGATCGAATCCAGGCCTCAAAACTTTAGATCTGAGAGGGGGTGTGGGGGGGGGGGGGATCCGAAGGGGCCGCCGCCGCCGCTCTCTGCACAGAGAAGAGCAACTTCCTCAGAGGTGGAAGAACTGCCTGGGAGGGGCTGGCCCGATGCGGCCTAAGTCAAGGTGCAGCGCCTAAGACACGGGCGTTGCACTATACACAGTGTGACGCCCCAGCCTTNAAACAAAGATCCAAACCAAGCAAATCTAAGGTTCCACCTAATCTTGAGAAAATCCCTAAAATTGCAATGATTTTACGGAGGAAAAGAAAGGGAACGGAGGAGTTCACATACTAGGAGGGATTGGAGATCGAATCCAGGCCTCAAAACTTTAGATCTGAGAGGGGGTGTGGGGGGGGGGGGGGATCCGAAGGGGCCGCCGCCGCCGCTCTCTGCACAGAGAAGAGCAACTTCCTCAGAGGTGGAAGAACTGCCTGGGAGGGGCTGGCCCGATGCGGCCTAAGTCAAGGTGCAGCGCCTAAGACACGGGCGTTGCACTATACACAGTGTGACGCCCCAGCCTTAGGCGCTGCACTGCTGTCTGTGGGGCCGCAACTGAACCAGGGCTGCCACGCNGGGAACGGAGGAGTTCACATACTAGGAGGGATTGGAGATCGAATCCAGGCCTCAAAACTTTAGATCTGAGAGGGGGTGTGGGGGGGGGGGGGGATCCGAAGGGGCCGCCGCCGCCGCTCTCTGCACAGAGAAGAGCAACTTCCTCAGAGGTGGAAGAACTGCCTGGGAGGGGCTGGCCCGATGCGGCCTAAGTCAAGGTGCAGCGCCTAAGACACGGGCGTTGCACTATACACAGTGTGACGCCCCAGCCTTAGGCGCTGCACTGCTGTCTGTGGGGCCGCAACTGAACCAGGGCTGCCACGCTAGCTGGATCTGCGACGCCTAAGGGAAGGGCGCTGCACTATAGGGTGCGGCACCTAGCTGTCTGGCGCCACACTAAAGGATCAGCAGAGTGAAATTTTTTCGAGAGCAGGTCAGTTTGTGATTTGATTTAGGCCTCAGGTCAAATATGTGATTTCTTCCCCAAATCTCTCGTCGCGTTCGACCTCTCAGTATCGGCCGACCACTACCCCATCCCTCCCACAACGCCCCGAGCTCACTTGAGCGCGCCCCCATCCACATTGGAGCTCCGCCTCATCCCTGTCCGAGGCGGCGCCCCTACCGCAACCTCCGCATCCCACTCCTCCATCCCCACAGATCTGTTGTGTTATGCAGCAGCCCAGCCTAGGAAGAAGGCCCAAGGCCTCACGACGCTCCAGGCTGCTGGACCGGGCCTGGAGGGCTGAGAAGGACAAGAGAGCAGAGACCGAAGACAAAGGGGGCTCGCTGGAACAGAGGAGGTGGTCGACTAGCAGAAGAAAAACACTTTTCCCTTTTCGTTCTCCTCCCCTGGTGTATCCAAATTCATCTTCCTTCCTCTATGAACGAATTGTGTATCCAGGGGCATAACAATTGGTATCCAGAGTCGTTCAATCCATCTCGGGGACGCGTGATCCATCAGTCCGCAGTGCGGTAAGTGGCGGATTCGTCCGCCGCTGTAATTCCCATCGCTCGGCAGGAACCGCCGATCTGGTTGGTCGACCGGGTTTGGATCTGGCACCGAAGAAGCGTGGCCCTTGGGCGGTCGAGCAGCAGATCTCGGCGGCGATGGGGACGGTGGATCAGCAGAACATGAAGACCAACGCCAAACTCGACGACATCGTCGAACAGCTGAAGGGCATGACCGCGTGGATGAAGGCCATGGATTCCACGACAAAGAGCTTGTCCGAATCTGCAGCGCTTCTTTAGCTACACGCTGAGGATGCATCGACACGGCTGGAGGCGCTCGAGTCACCTCCGACGCGCCCCCAAGGCCCGACCAGCGCGACCACGACGCCTCCGACTGTGGTGGTGCACGCGCACGGCGGGCAGCAGCCCAATGGGCATAGCGGGAATCACCAGCAACGGGGGCCGATTTTGGGGGATCCCCGATCCCCACATCCGCCTCCGGCCAACGGTATGCCCTCCTTCGCCCCGTCGGCCGATCAGGAGTTCCCTTGTGATGATCGCCGAGTTTTGCATCCTACTCCTCGGTCACACTTGGGCAGTACACCCAAGATGGATTTTCCTAAATTCGATGGGGAAGATTACCAAGTGTGGTTGGACAATTGTGAACTATATTTGGAGATTTATGGGGGGTCTGAGCTAATGAAGGTCAAGTTTGCCGCTCTCAACTGTGTTGGGAACGCGGCACTGTGGCTAAAAATGGCCCAGAAACGCCGGCAGTTTGTGCATTGGCACGACCTGCGCACTACAGTTCGGGAGAAGTGGGGGAAGAACAAGCACAAATTCCACATGCGCCAGTTGTTGTTGCTTAGTCAAACTAGCTCGGTAGATGAGTATACTTCTAAATTTGACACCCTGCGACACCAAATCCTTCTAGCAGATCCACACACTAGTGAGGTGTTTTCTGTTGAGAGATATATAGCAGGCCTTCGTCCTGAAATTCGTTCTGCTGTTATATTGCATCAACCAGAGGATGTCGATACTGCTAGTTGTTTGGCCCTGTTGCAGGAAGTGGAGCTCGACAACGACAAGGTAGGCAGCGGCTCTAAGTCAAGCCAGCGATCGGTTGTCAAGCAATCAAGTCACGGGGACAAAAACAAGCATCAATCTGCACCAGAGGAAACGCGGAAGGTGGCAGAAAAGTTGGAGGCGCTCCGAGCTTACCGAAAGGCCAAGAACTTGTGCTTCAAGTGTGGAGACCCATGGGCATGCGGGCATAAGTGCCCCGACAAGGTGCCGCTTCACATCATGGAGGAGCTGCTGGATATTTTGCAGCTGGATGATCCTCCTGATTCCCAACACATGTCAGATTCTAGTTCAGAGGAAGAGGTGATGCTGCTTGCCAATCCTAGTTCTGCTACATCACCGGTGAAACGCAGAACCATGCGCCTTCAAGGCATGATCGGGAAGCGTATAGTCCTCATTCTGATTGATTCTGGGGCAAACTGTTCGTTCGTGGATGCAAACTTAGCAACATAACTTCAACTTCCTAATCGGACAATACCGGCCGCCTCATTTGTCATTGTTGGTGGTGACGTTTTAACAAGCACCTCTATGGTGCCACATTTGACATGGTGGACACAAGGCCACACATTCTGCCAGGATATGAACGTGCTCCCTCTTGGCTGTTATGATCTCATCGTTGGGGCAGATTGGTTGGAAGGACACAGTCCCATGTGGGTGCATTGGCGGAGGAAATGTATGAGGTTCACACATGAAGGGCGTCGCATTACCCGAAAAGGGATACGCACGACACTGAGCAAGTGTAAGCAGGTGTCGGTTGGGAAGATGCGAGGCTTGCTACGCCGAGGAGCAGTTCGACATGCAGTTCAAATCCAACCGATCCACCAGGAGGAGGACTTGTCAGCAGTGCACGCGACTGAGTCGGAGAACCCAATTCCCCCAGAAGTGCAGTCCCTGTTGTCGGAGTTTGACGACCGTTTCTGCGCCCCGTCCAGCCTACCACCTCATCGAGAAGATGATTACACCATTCCATTGATTCCTGGCGCACAACCAGTTAGTGCACGGCCGTATCGATACACACCCCAACAGAAGGATGAAATAGAAAAAACGGATCAAGGAGATGCTCGGCGCAGGTATCATCCGCCCCAGTTCGAGCCCCTTTGCTGCCCCGGTGCTGCTTGTGCGAAAAAAGGACGGAACGTGGCGTTTCTGTGTGGACTATCGCCAACTTAATGCAATCACGGTCAAGAACAAACATCCAATGCCGGTGGTGGATGAGCTGTTGGACGAGATCTCAGGCGCAAAATGGTTCACCAAGCTGGACCTTCTCTCAGGGTATCATCAGATAAGAGTGGCCGATGAGGATGTGTTCAAAACAGCCTTCCGCACCCACCAGGGCCTGTACGAGTTCCTGGTAATGCCCTTTGGCCTCTCGCGTGCACCCGGCTCTTTCCAGAGCATGATACACAAGGTTCTCAATCCTCTGCTCCGGCATGGTGTTTTGGCGTTTATGGATGATATTTTGGTGCATACAACTACCTTGGAGGAACACCTACGTCGCCTACGTGAAGTATTGCAGCTGCTGCGGGATAATGAATTGGTGATCAAACGCTCTGAGTGTGCCTTCGCCCAGCCTCGGATCGAATACCTCGGGCACGTCATCAGTGCTGAGGGCGTGGCTACTGATCCGGCAAAGGTTGAGGCAGTGCAGACTTGGCCTATTCCCACTTCTGTCCGGGCTGTTCGAGGGTTTTTGGGTCTCACGGGGTACTATCGGAAGTTCATTCAGCATTACGGCGTGATTAGTCGACCACTGACAGAGCTGTTAAAAAAAGGCAAAATTTTCCAGTGGACACAAACAACAGAAACAGCTTTCCAGCTGCTCAAGAAGGCAATGATCGCAGCTCCGGTGTTGGCGGTACCCAATTTCCAGCAAACATTTGTCCTGGAGACCGATGCATGCAAGGATGGCATCGGGGCAGTCCTCATGCAGCAAGGGCACCCAGTGGCTTACTTGAGCAAAGGGCTCTGTCTAAAGAATCAAGCACTCAGCACGTACAAGAAGGAATGCCTCGCCATCCTGATGGCCGTGGACAAATGGAGGCCGTACCTACAGCACCAACATTTCATAATACGCACAGATCAGCAAGCCCTCTTGCATCTCACCGACCAAAGATTGAGTACGGGGATCCAGCACAAGGCCTTTGTCAAACTAATGGGATTGGAGTACACTATCCAGTACAAGCGTGGCATCACAAATGCGGCGGCGGATGCTCTCTCCCACCGAGACCAGCAGCAGTCCGTACTCGCCATATCATCGGCAATACCCTCATGGATGGAAACCCTGGTTGCTGGCTATGAGGAGGACACCAGTTCCAAGCAACTCTTGACCGAACTATCAGTAACAGGGAGAAATGACAAGGGCTACTCATTGGATAATGGTGTGCTTCGCTACAAAGGGCGTATTTGGGTTGGCCAAAACCCTTTGGCTCAGCAGCACATTATGCAGTCCCTCCATGCCACTGCACTTGGTGGCCATTCGGGGGTGCTTGCAACATATCAACATGTCAAGAAACTCTTTGCCTGGACCAAAATGAAACGAGATGTTACAGAGTTTGTGCAAGGCTGCACCGTGTGTCAGCAGGCCAAGCCGGAACACTGTCGTCAACCTGGACTTCTTCAACCTCATGAGATTCCCCCTCATCCGTGGCACACTATAAGCTGGGATTTCGTGGAAGGGTTGCCTAAGTCAAACAGTTTTGAAGTGATTTTGGTTGTCATTGATAAGCTCACCAAGTTTGCCCACTTTCTGCCGCTCAAGCACCCATACACAGCTCACCAGGTGGCCCTCGTGTTCTTCGATCAAGTGTACCGCCTCCACGGCATGCCAGCAAGGATCATCTCCGACCCGGATCTGGTCTTCACAAGTACGTTCTGGCAGGGACTATTTCGACTTTCAGATACCATCCTCAACATGAGCTCATCCCGACACCCCGAGACAGATGGTCAGACTGAACGCCTCAATCAGTGTCTCGAGGCTTTTCTTCGGTGTTCGATTCATGACAAGCCTGCCCAGTGGTCCAAATGGTTGACAGCAGCGGAACATTGGTACAACACATCTTATCACACTGCAGCGGGATGTACTCCATTTGAAGCATTATATGGGTATCTTCCTCGACCATTTGGGATATCAGCTCCGGCGTCTACTACTGACCTCCAAGACTTGGTGGCCGATCGGGAAGCAATCAGAGAGCTGCTACGACAACACTTGACGCGTGCTCAAGCAAGGATGAAACGGCAAGTGGACAAGCATCGCACGGAACGCTCCTTCCAAGTGGGCGATCAAGTGTTCTTGAAGGTTCAACCCTACCTCCAGAACTCCCTCGCGGCACGCCATAACCAGAAGTTGGCGCTGAAGTTCTACGGGCCGTACCAAGTCCTCCAGCGAGTCGGTGCAGTCTCTTACAAGCTCCAGCTGCCAGCCAACTCCAGGATCCATGACGTCATCCATGTTTCCCAGCTCAAGAAGCAAGTTCCTCCACGGTTCTCCGTCGAGCCGGACATGGGCATGGTCGAACAAAGGAGCTTGACACTACTTCAACCGGCGACGATCTTGCAGATGAAGCTCGTTCAGCAAGGCCGTGCGGTCAAGCCAAATTTCAAGATTCGCTGGAAGGATCGCCCAGACACCCATGACACTTGGGAGACGCAATGGTGCTGCATCAGTTTCCCTGTCCGATGGCTTGGGGGCAAGCCGCTCCTCAAGGGATGGGGAGTGTTATGCAGCAGCCCAGCCCAGGAAGAAGGCCCTAGGCCTCACGACGCTCCAGGCTGCTGGACCGGGCCTGGAGGGCTGAGAAGGACAAGAGAGCAGAGACCGAAGACAAAGGGGGGCTCGCTGGAACAGAGGAGGGGGTCGACTAGCATAAGAAAAACACTTTTCCCCTTTCGTTCTCCTCCCCTGGTGTATCCAAATTCATCTTCTTTCCTCTATGAACGAATTGTGTATCCAGGGGCATAACATGTTGTGTGCTCCTTTGCATCACCGTCGTCCTGCACTTTCTGCCGCGTGCTCCGACCCTCTGCACAGCCTCCTCTGCACCAGCCCGTTGCTGGCTTTGGCCATTGCCCCTGCGTCTCCGGTACCGCCCACACCCAGCTCTCCGCAGGGTGCCATCTCCTCCAAATTGTAAATCCGCGCGCGTACAAGTTTCTCCTGCTAATTAACTACAGTAGTACGTACAATTTATTTGGGTACTAATGTTTCCAAATGTTGCTCTTTCGTATAGTATTTTATATACGAATTGGCTTGGTAAACTTGTTTTTAAAGCCTATGTAGTAAATACCATCTTTTAAAAAGCATCAGTAGGAACATAATTTCTTTCCACTGTGCATTAGCAAGTTCTGTCTCTAAACTGTTTTTTCTAACATTGGGACAAATACTGCATAGAGGATTAGATTTATTTTTCTCTTTAGCTGGTGATGGAGGACGGCTTCACCGCGCCGCAGCCTCCCTTCGATTGCTACTTCCACCCTGATGGAGTACTGAATCCCTTCGATTGCTACCTCCACCCTGATGGAGTACTGAATCCCTTCGATTGCTACCTCCACCCTGATGGAGTACTGAATCCCTTCGATTGCTACCTCCACCCTGATGGAGTACTGAATCCCTTCAATTGCTACCTCCACCATGATGGAGTACTGAATCCCATCGATTGCTACCTCCACCCTAATGGAGTACTGAATCAAGATGAGCCGAGAGAAGAAGGTAAAAATCTGATTTTTCAGTGTTGTGGTAGCAATGCTAAGTACTTGACTGAACATAAACCTGCGGATTGAGCAGCATCTTTCACCAGGAGAATCACAAGATCATGCTTGTAAACTACTGAATTAGGAGATAAAGACTGAAATTTGTGCTGATATTAGTACTTGAAACAGCTACTAATCCCCTGATAATCACTACTAGCTAGTACAGTCCATTACTAGTTTGTTCCTGACCAGCACCATAAGAAAAATGGCATACTACTACTCCTTGTAGAGAGTACTGCATAATTTTGGTTCTAGTTCAAAACTGTGCTAAGTGATTGATTTCTTTAACTCTGAAAAATCCAACGTGGATGATCACAGGTAGTGAATGTCGTCCTTGTTGTAGTGGATACTGGCATGCAGGCTAGTTCATGTGGCAGGCGCCGGGCAGTGTGGGACTGTGGACGAGAATTGTAATTGGCTTTAAATGGACATGCGGCACTCACAAACTCTCGTTTTCGTTAAGATGACAACCGATATAGTTCCACATAAATATGTGACATTCAGTCTGAATTTTGTTTACCATTCTATTTCCTCCTTTCGATCTTTACAATTTATTTAGTAATTTGTCTATCCAGTACAATATAATAGAAGTTGCATTGCAAGTACAAGGAACATCATCAGTGCAACAAAGCGGTTGCAGCAAGAAGTCGAGGTTATCACTTGGCAGCAAGAGATTGGATAATATTCTTCCAAATTAAGAGGTACTATTTCCTACTACAGGACAAACAAATAATTAGATGATGCTTTGGATTCTTAGTATTATCTGTTATGGTGTGTGGCAATGATGAAGAGCTTACCAATTATTTTGTAAATCACAAATGTGTAGACTTCATCGCTTCCGTATTCTTATGGTTTATGCTCTTGAACTTAAATGTTAGTCAACACTTGTTTGAGGTCTGATTTTTCTTGCAGTTCATCTATATTAGGAGCAAAATTCAAGGTTCGGGATCTAAAAGCGATGTACGAGCCCTTGCTCTAATAGAAGTATGGTCTTCTCCTTTATTTTCATCATCTTCTCCAAAGTAATATCATGAATAATTTTCTGTCAAATTGTCTCCTATGATTGTGGCACTTCATACCATGTTATTTCTAGTGTGCTCAAGATCATGATATCTGGATTGAGCTAGTAGCTGCTACGTTGGTTTAGTTTGAATGCGACTACTCTTTCTGTTTTGTTGAGATCTTTTGCAGAACACAATAAATGGTTCTCTTGTTTTGTTTGTCCAAACCTTTTGGTTGCGATGAGGCGCGGCTTCCATTTGAAGATGGCCTTGTGTGCTTCCTAGAAATGAGGCAAGCTGGCCTTATTCACGTTCTTCATCCAATCACGGATCTTCCAGTCCATGGAATAAGCTCTTTTTTGCTATGTAACATTAAAAAAAATCATCATCGGTTTTGTTGAGCAGATGCTGAAGCTTCATTGATGTTGATATATGAAAATATAAGGGGTTGGCGAACAACACTTTTGAAAGATAAGTGCATTCCTTTTCTTGTTAGTTTGATATATGAAAATGTTTTGATTGGATTCATTTGGAATTATGAGCCCCTTTTGTCTGACTTTTTCCTTGTAGCTTCTTTCTTATGTTAAATGGCAATGGCAGTGCTGCAAATAAGATTTTGGTTTTATTTTTCACCGTGGGGAGAGGATCCCCACCTGAATTTGTATAGATATCAAAAAGGTGCAGGCCCCAAATAGTTACAGCAGTAGTGGGAGGGGGCCATTACAGCGAGGAAGGCACGAGAGGGGTGAGAGTGGTGGGGACAATCCTACTTATACATTACACTCTCCACTGTGCACGTTGTGGTGTAAAAGGAGGCACCATTTTGTAGCACTCTTGAGTTTAGCGAACAAAGAGGAAGGCAAGCCAATGATACGGGGCCACCTTGATACCTGCGACTCGTGAATGAGAACTAGATTTAAGGAGGCATGAACTGAGAACTGGATTTAAGGAGGCATGAAAGGCCCTGTGCTGCAATCAAGAATAAGTAGGAGGAAATAGGATCTCCATGCCGGATACCTCTTGTTGGTTTGAAAGATTCAAGCCTCTCACCATTGAACAGAACCAAGAAAGATACCAATGAAACCATGCCCATCATAGTGTCTATCCACTGACCTGCAAAAGCAAGCTTTGCCATGATGGCTCTCAAATATGACCATTCCAATCAATCGTAAGCCTTCATCTTGTCCAACTTCAACGCACAAAAAGAATTTGATTTCAACCTGGATCGTTTCATGAAGTGCAGACATTCATAAGCGTAGATAATGTTGTCTGTTATCAATCTTCCTGGGACAAAGGCTGATTTTTTCTCAGAGATTATGTCAGACGAGATAAGTTTCAGTCTGTTTGCTACCACCTTGGAGGCTATCTCGTAAAGGACATTGGATCACTAGTGCAGAATCGGGCTTTAGCACCGGTTCGTAAGGGCCTTTAGTGCCGGTTCTACAACCAGCACTAAAGAGTGGAGACTAAAGCCCCCCCCCCACTACCGGATCGGCACGAACCGACGCTAAAGTGCCACCATGTGGCACGAGCCAGGCCCGGGTGCTGGTAGACCATTAGTACCGGTTGGTAACACCAACCGGTACTAAATGTTTGGGGGGGTTTTGGTTTTATTTTTTATTTTTCATTAATTTTGTGTTTTCCATTTAATTCTTTTTTGTTTACTGGTATTTTACGATACTACATATTGTACACGTTATGCATATATATAAATAGATTTTCTCGTAGAACCGCATATATATAAATATATATCATCGAATGTCTCACAACCAACACCATTAATTATTCACACATACATATGTATATATATATATATATATATATATATAGATATATATATATATATATATATATATAGATATATATATATATATATATATATATAGATATATATATATATATATATATATATAGATATATATATATATATATATATATATAGATATATATATATATATATATATATATAGATATATATATATATATATATATATATAGATATATATATATATATATATATATATAGATATATATATATATATATATATATATAGATATATATATATATATATATATATATAGATATATATATATATATATATATATATAGATATATATATATATATATATATATATAGATATATATATATATATATATATATATAGATATATATATATATATATATATATATAGATATATATATATATATATATATATATAGATATATATATATATATATATATATATAGATATATATATATATATATATATATATAGATATATATATATATATATATATATATAGATATATATATATATATATATATATATAGATATATATATATATATATATATATATAGATATATATATATATATATATATATATACAATTTCTCCTACATGTTGCCTTGGTGCCTTCGGAGCACGATGACAAGTGGTTCATGGGGGCGGTAGCGGGTAATGATATTCTCCTTTGGGATCTATGACCCAGTCGAGCAAAAATCCCGCTATTTCCTCTTGAAGTGCTAGTATGCGCTCCGTTGGTAGGAGCTGCTCCCGCACCTCTCTGAACTGTTAAGAAGGAGATCAATATGCATGTGTATTAGTTGTGTGACTAGATATCGATAATAGTGTAAAAAATTGTGAATAGTGTTCTGACAAACGTACCCAGTCCTGTCTTTGAGATCTGCTCCTTTCGGGCGCCATCATGTGAATGTTCTCGCAAACGTAGTATGCACACAGATCAGTCCCCGACGCCTGCTTCAGGGCCTTTACGAGAATGGAATTGAATCAGATAATGATTAATCAAGCATGATAATTAATTAATGGTATTGAAACAAGAATTAAAGAGATGGTAGCTAGCTAGCTAGCTAGTACTACTTAATTACTTACCTTTGGTCGATACCAAAACAGCTTTTTTGCCCATTTTCCTGGAGTCACCTTGATGGACTTTGCCCAAGCCCTGCCCGCCGGCAAAGAAAATTAATAAAGGGGTTATTACATAGTTCATATCAGGAAATGACGAACTAAATAGGCCTCAATATAGTTAATAATGATTGAAATTACCTGTTGACTATCCCAAACAAGATGGTGTAGTCACTTTGTTTTTAAATAGTGAGTCCAGTATTTCAACTTTTACTTCTTGAACTTTAATGTCTAACAAGATCCATTGGAAACTGCGTGCGCACACGTTTGCATGTCTTAATTAAGCGGGCATGTGCATAACACTAATCAACTACCGTAAACCCTATACACTTAATTATTAACATCTAGCTAGCTAGTAAGCAAAAACAGAATTTGTAGTACAAGACAGTGTGACTCACAGGAAGTTGTAAGAAAGTAGTATATCTTCATTGGTATTGAGGCGCTTGAAGAACTCTAGCATGCTTTCCTCTAAACTTGCTTGACAACTTGGAATATTCCATGTGTACTCATTAATGGTATTTGGGTCAATGAACCCAATGCCATAGCGTCCAGATTTTTTCATTTCATACATCTTCATCCTGCATATAATACCACAGAAAAGAATATAGTGAGGATAATTACATGTAATGATTGATCAAAATGATCACTACAGCTAGCTTGAGACTTAAATTACAGAAAGAAATCACTTACAGACAATAGCAACTGACGATAGATTTGTCGAGTGCGTCTTGATTGTATAACTGAAATAGTTCTGAATACTCAACGGACACAACTTTCTCATGGAAGTAATGCTCCTCCTTGACATTCACCATAAGGGACTCTCGATTGGAAATCTTGGTAATGTTCATATACCATTGATGCAATTCATACATTCTCGTTGGGAGGTTCTTGACCTCGTCTAGCTCGACCAAAGGTTGGCCCCATACATATTTCCGTTTTATTTCCTCCTCTCTAAGCGGAGACATGGACTCGATTTCGAGGAGTTGTCCAACAGTGATCTTGAGCATTTCAGCCTGCATTATATGCTCCTCGATTATTACCACATCGCCCAGCTGGGGAATGTTAACGGTTTGCCCACAATAATATTTGGGCGCGCGTACTCTCATGTGTTGTTGGCACAACAAGCGGGGGGATCGATTGCGCTGCCTGTTCTCCTAGCTGGGGAACGGGTTTCCCGCATTTTTTGACAGCTGCTTGTTGGCTCGAGCTCGAGCTCGCTTCCTTCTTTAGTCATCCTTTATGTGGCTTCCTGAGTTGGCGCTCATAGTCTGAGTCAACAGGTGGTCTTCTTGCCATATGAATAAAGTGGTCCATAACTTTCTCATGCACTTTCTCCCTTGGCAGCGGTGCTGGTTTCGGTCCAAAATGGGCGTCCACTTGAGCTCGCACTATGGATGCGTTTTGCTCCTCGGTCATGTTGTAAGGCCTCTGAGGAAGAGGAGGCAGGCTTGGACCATATTTATATCGCTTGTCTCCGCCTGTACTTCCTGTACTACCTCGACTTGTATCGCTACGCACCATAGCTGCGGCGTGTCTCTTATGCGATTGCTGAGACGGCAGAGACGACTGACGTGGCTGAGTTGGAGCAGAAGGAGTGGCCTGACGCTGTGCTGGACTTGAAGCAGGAGGTGTGGCCTGACATGGTGTCGGACTTGAAATAGGAGGAGCGGCCTGATGCTGTGCCGGACTTGAAGCAGGAGTCTGCTCACGCGTTCGTGGACTTGGAGGAGGTGGAGGAGGAGTCAGCTCACGCGTTCGTGGACTTGGAGGAGCGGGAGTCTGCTGACTCAGTGGCGGACTTCAAGGAGGAGTCGGCAGACGCGGTGTGGTGGACTTCGAAAGATGATGCAATCCTTTCTCCATAGGATGATAAGATGTATGGCCTCTCCCAGTGTGCGCTCGTCGTCACCTCTAGGAATGTCAAGCTGTAGACCCGAATATGGGTCCACCACTTCATCAACCAAGACACAAGCATAGCCATTGGAATCGGGGTGCAATGGAAGGTTGCTTCGGGGGTAATTGTAAAAGCAATGGCGTCCGCCACCTTCATGGATATGTTCTTCATTTTGGAGTGTAGCTCACCGTTAGTGTTCTCAATGATGTCATCCATAGGGTATGTATCCAGCAGTGTGTCGCCCGGGGCGGAACCTATGCTGCTTCTCGGCATGGATGGGACGGTGCTATCCAATGCTGGACGATCATCCGCTTGCTGCTGCCACTGCTGAGACCCCCTTTCCTGGCTAAGTGAGTCGATCTGCTGCTGCTGCTGCTGGAATTTGAGTGCCAAGTCCGCGTGCCTTTCTTCTAGGCCTTGAAGGCATTCCTTGTACTGCTTCCTCTGCTCCTCCTCCAGCTTCCTCTTCTTCTCCTCCTCCATCTTCTTTCTTGCACGGGTCCTGTAGTCGTCGTTCCATTCCTAAAAGCCCTCATACCAGGGAATAACGCCCTTGCCTCGTGTTCTTCTCGGGTGTTCAGGATTTACCAGGGGGCGCGTAAGCTCGTCGTTCAGGGGGCACATAAGCTCGTCGTTCTCTTTGTTGGGCGTGAGCACCCCCTTAAAAGAATCTGTTGGGGAACGTAGTAATTTCAAAAAATTTCCTACGCACACGCAAGACCATGATGATGGCATAGCAACGAGAGGGGAGAGTGTCTGTCCACGTACCCTCGTAGACCGTAAACGGAAGCGTTATAACAACACGGTTGATGTAGTCGTACGTCTTCACGATCCGACCGATCCAAGTACCGAACGTACGGCACCTCCGTGTTCAGCACACGTTCAGCTCGATGACGATCCCCGGGCTCCGATCCAGCAAAGCGTCGGGGATGAGTTCCGTCAGCACGACGGCGTGGTGACGATGATGATGCTCCACCGACGCAGGGCTTCGCCTAAGCTCCGCGACGATATCACTTCACCGGCCCAGGGCTTCGCCTAAGCTCCGCGACGATATGACCGAAGTGGAATATGGTGGAGGGGGGCACCGCACACGGCTAAGGAACGATCCGTAGATCAACTTGTGTGTCCTGGGGTGCCCCCCTGCCCCCGTATATAAAGGAGCAAGGGGGGGGGTGCGGCCAGCCCTAGGGGGGCGCGCCTGGAGGAGTCCTACTCCCACCGGGAGTAGGACTCCCCCCTTTTCCTAGTTGGAATAGGATTGGGGAGGGGGAAGAAGGAAGGGGGGCGCCGCCCCCCCTCTCCTTGTCCTATTCGGACTAGAGGGGGAGGGGGGCGCGCGGCCTGCCCTAGCCGGCCCTTTCCTCTTCTCCCTATGGCCCATCAAGGCCCATTGACCCCCCGGGGGGTTCCGGTAACCCCCCCGGTGTTCCGGTAACTTCCTGTTTTCATCCGGAACCTTTCCGAAGTCCAAACATAGGCTTCCAATATATCAATCTTTATGTCTCGACCATTTCGAGACTCCTCGTCATGTCCGTGATCACATCCGGGACTCCGAACAACCTTCGGTACATCAATACTTATAAACTCATAATGAACTGTCAT
>LR880968.1:22872947-22927375 GCA_904067115.1 Aegilops sharonensis | reverse complement strand
GATCCGACCGATCCAAGTACCGAACGTACGGCACCTCCGTGTTCAGCACACGTTCAGCTCGATGACGATCCCCGGGCTCCGATCCAGCAAAGCGTCGGGGATGAGTTCCGTCAGCACGACGGCGTGGTGACGATGATGATGCTCCACCGACGCAGGGCTTCACCTAAGCTCCGCGACGATATGACTTCACCGGCGCAGGGCTTCGCCTAAGCTCCGCGACGATATGACCGAAGTGGAATATGGTGGAGGGGGGCACCGCACACGGCTAAGGAACGATCCGTAGATCAACTTGTGTGTCCTGGGGTGCCCCCTGCCCCCGTATATAAAGGAGCAAGGGGGGGGGGGTGCGGCCAGCCCTAGGGGGCGCGCCTGGAGGAGTCCTACTCCCACCGGGAGTAGGACTCCCCCCCCCCCTTTTCCTAGTTGGAATAGGATTGGGGAGGGGGAAGAAGGAAGGGGGGCGCCGCCCCCCCTCTCCTTGTCCTATTAGGACTAGAGGGGGAGGGGGCGCGCGGCCTGCCCTGGCCGGCCCTTTCCTCTTCTCCCTATGGCCCATCAAGGCCCATTGACCCCCCGGGGGGTTCCGGTAACCCCCCCGGTGTTCCGGTAACTTCCTGTTTTCATCTGGAACCTTTCCGAAGTCCAAACATAGGCTTCCAATATATCAATCTTTATGTCTCGACCATTTCGAGACTCCTCGTCATGTCCGTGATCACATCCGGGACTCCGAACAACCTTCGGTACATCAATACTTATAAACTCATAATGAACTGTCATCGAAACGTTAAGCGTGCGGACCCTACGGGTTCGAGAACTATGTAGACATGACCTAGAACCATTCTCGGTCAATAACCAATAGCGGAACCTGGATGCCCATATTGGTTCCTACATATTCTACGAAGATCTTTATCGGTCAAACCGCATAAGGACATACGTTGTTCCGTTTGTCATCGGTATGTTACTTACCCGATATTCGATCGTCGGTATCCAATACCTAGTTCAGTCTCGTTACCGGTAAGTCTCTTTACTCGTTCCGTAATACATCATCTCACAACTAACTCATTAGTTGCAATGCTTGCAAGGCTTATGTGATGTGTATTACCGAGAAGGCCCAGAGATACCTCTCCGACAATCGGAGTGACAAAACCTAATCTCGAAATACGCCAACCCAACAGGTACCTTTGGAGACACCTGTAGTACTCCTTTATAATCACCCAGTTACGTTGTGACGTTTGGTAGTACCCAAAGTGTTCCTCCGGTAAACGGGAGTTGCATAATCTCATAGTTACAGGAACATGTATAGGTCATGAAGAAAGCAATAGCAATATACTAAACGATCAAGTGCTAAGCTAACGGAATGGGTCATGTCAATCACATCATTCTCCTAATGATGTGATCCCATTAATCAAATGACAACACATGTCTATGGTTAGGAAACATAACCATCTTTGATCAATGAGCTAGTCTATTAGAGGCATACTAGTGACTATCTGTTTGTCTATGTATTCACACATGTATTATGTTTCCGGTTAATACAATTCTAGCATGAATAATAAACATTTATCATGATATAAGGAAATAAATAATAACTTTATTATTGCCTCTAGGGCATATTTCCTTCAGAATCTTCTATTGCGTCAAGTAACTTTTGTTCGGCTCCTTTTAGACTTGCCTTCTTTGAAACCAGGCCTGTCTTCGGGTCCAACACCCCCCCATGCGTATAGAACCAAGTTCTGCACATGGGGGGCCAGATCCTAGTAACCGGAGTGACCCCTGCATCCTCCATCTCTTACTCAGACTTATCCCACTTAGGCATTGCCACCGCGTAGCCACCTGGACCCATCCTATGGAACTGCGTCTTTTTTGCGGCATTGGCCTTGTTTTTTCTCGACTGTTCCTTAGATAATTCTGATTCCTTGAATTTAACGAAAGCAGACCAGTGTTCTCTTTGCTTCTCTAGTGTTCCCTTAAATTCTGGAGTCTTCCTTTCTGCAGCGAGGTAGTTGGCCCATACAGTTTTCTTGTGGGTGTTGAATGCAATTGCCATCTTTTAAGAGCAGCGTCCTTGACTTTCGGCACATCTGCATCAGTGAAATAATCTGGTAGGGTGAAATGTTCCATCAGAGATTCCCAAAGATTTTGTTTTGCTTTGTCGTTGATCCAAGTAACATCTGAACGTTTACTTTTTGGCTCTTTCTATTCTTGAATGGAGATTGGGAGTTGGTCCTTCACAAGAACTCCGCACTGACGAGTCCACTTGTTCGCAATGTTCTTAGGCGTGAGGGGTTCGCCATTAGCTTTGATGGAGTCGATGTTGTACTTTACACCCTCCTTCAACTTTTTGCCCGGACCTCGCTTTGTCCTGCTGTGTGTAGAAGCAGATTTGCTCGATCCGGAGGGCTGAAAGAAGAAAGATCGATTCGTTAATATATCTTCAAATAAAAAAACATGTGATGATCACCAGATGCCTGCTTATATAAATATACCTCGCCGGTAGTCTTTGTTATTTCAAGATCAACATTGTCTGTGTCATCACAAACATTGTCTACGTCATCATAATCATAAGCATAATCATAGTTCATGACTTCATCAGCTCGGTCGTCGAGATTGAATATCTTATCATCACCCTCCCCGGTATTGTTCAGATATTGGGATCCGTCATCTGCTTCATTCAGATCATCTAGCCTGCGAGGGCTGCGTATGATCTCGAACAATTCCTCTTCTCTCTCTGCCGGTATTGTCCGCCATAGCTTTTACTTAACTAATACAGAAGAAATATAAAACAATTTAGTATTCAAATTACAATGCATGGATGCAATCAATAAGGAAAAACTGAATCATATAGTACATAATATGCATCGTCTCGATTAATATATAATCTCGAATACATTGTCTCGAATAATATATATAATCTCGAATACATCATCTCGAATATTATATATCGAATACACCACTGGCTAGGTACCTAATAAAGATCGAATACTACAGAAGAATATAAGCCACTCGCGGTTCCTAGGGCGCGGGCGGTGGACACCCAAAGAGAAGGAACCATCACAGGATCATATCTCCGGTTGTCGGTGTCAAAACCGGCGGATCTCGGGTAGGGGGTCCCGAACTGTGCGTCTAGGCGGATGGTAACAGGAGACAAGGGACACGATGTTTTACCCAGGTTCGGGCCCTCTTGATGGAGGTAAAACCCTACGTCCTGCTTGATTGATATTGATGATGTGGGTATTACAAGAGTGGATCTACCACGAGATCAAGGAGGCTAAACCCTAGAAGCCAGCCTATGGTATGATTGTTGTTCGTCCTATGGACTAAAGCCATCCGGATTATATAGACACCGGAGAGGGCTAGGGTTACACAGAGTCGATTACAATGGTAGGAGATCTACATATCCGTATCACCAAGCTTGCCTCCCACGCCAAGGAAAGTCCCATCCGGACACGGGACGAAGTCTTCAATCTTGTATCTTCATAGTCTTGGAGTCCGGCCGATGATGATAGTTCGGCTATCCGGACACCCCCTAGTCCAGGACTCCCTCAGTAGCCCCTGAACCAGGCTTCAATGACGACGAGTCCGGCGCGCATATTGTCTTCGACGTTGCAAGGCGGGTTCCTCCTCCGAATAATTTATGGAAGATTGTGAACACTAGGATAGTGTCCGGCTCTGCAAAAGAAATTCCACATACCACCGCAGAGAGAATAATATTTACACAAGTTCAATCTGCTGACGTATTTGGTGGCGTGACGTCACACCACTACCAAGCCTTTACTCGAATCGTTTTTATTGTACCACCTCAGCGTGTTTAGCGAAGCGGTTTCCTTGGCACGTCTTGTCGAAGCAGAGATCGTGTTCCCCTTATTCCGGGATTCCCATCAATACAGACGTGGGTAACCCAACCGCGCCATTGATTGCGGCGCTTGGGAGATAAGCGAGTTTTATCAGGCCGGTGGGGACGCATGTTTTCGTCTGCCCATATAAGGGGATAAAGATCCAACCCTTTTACCTACGCCTTCTTCCTCCTTGGCTTATCCATCTCCGCGAACTCGAGCTCCAGCGCCCAAGTCCGCACATCTCACCTCAACCTTCTCCAACTATGTCCGGAGCGGGAGGCAAGTGGATGGCCTCCTCCGTTACGGAGGGGCACATCCAGAAGCTGCCCAGCACCGGATATCTGTCCAGCGACATCGCGCACCGGCTCCCCGACGAGGGAGAGCTCATCCCCACCCCCAGGCCCCATGAGAGGGTAGTATTTCTTTCCCATTTCCTCCGCGGACTGGGCTTCCCACTCCATCCCTTTGTCCGGGGGCTCATGTTCTACTACGGCCTGGATTTCCATGATCTGGCCCCGAATTTCATCCTCAACATCTCGGCGTTTATCGTCGTGTGTGAGGCCTTCCTCTGCATCCAGCCCCACTTCGGCTTGTGGCTCAAGATCTTCAGTATCAAGCCGAAGGTTGTGAAGGGCAGCCAAGCGGAGTGCGGAGGCGCCATGGTGGTCAAGATGCCCAACGTTACTTGGCTTAAGGGCACTTTCGTGGAAACCATTAAGGGGTGGCAATCAGGGTGGTTCTACATCATCAAGCCGCGTGACCCTGAATGGGCAGCGGCCCCCGAATTCAGATCTAGCATCCCCATACGGCTCACCTCCTGGAAAGAGAGCGGCCGGACATGGGGTGATTCGTAGGAGCTGACCGGACTCCAAGCCTGCATCCAAAAGCTAGTGAACAAGAAGCTCAAGCTTGTCAACGTAGTCCAGGTCATGCTCATCCGCCGGATTCTCCCGTGCCAACGACGGGGCTTCAATATGTGGGAGTTCGATTCGGCGCAGCACCAGACCTTGAGCGGGCTCTTCGACACTACGTACGAAGATGCCTGGAGGGTGCTATTTAAGGGCGCCGAGGCCCCCGCATCCGCTACCGAAGATCGCGGATTCAGCTCGCAGCGTCCGGCTAGCGAGGTAAGTGATTTTGCCCTTTACGGGACACTTTTTTTCCATAGTTTGACTCTATGCGGGATCTAAACTCCCCCTCCTTTGACAGGACTGGCTGAAGAAGGCTGAACAGACTATCTGTCCGGCCCCATTGCCAGAGGACCCAGCAGACGCCCGCTTAACGGGGCTGCTGGCTCCGGCACCCCACGTGGTGCCGGAGAAGAAGGCCAAGAAGAAGGCCACGGGCACTCGGAAGAGTTCCCGTTTTCAGGTGTCATCGGATGATGACTCTGAGGCAGACTCCTCCCACAAAGGCGAGGAGGAGAAGAAGAAGGCCTCTCCCCCAGCGAGGGGAGGGAAAAAAAGGAAGGCTTCCCCAACAAGGAAGGCCGAAGGGTCCAAGAAGGGAAGGACTCTTCCCCCGGACTGCTCTGCCAACGCCGGAGATGACGACGAGGATTGGCCTCCAAGGGCCAAGCCCCTGGCGAGATCGTAAGTATCCGGACTCCCGAATAACTTCATGGTTTTTCTTTTGGCCACATACTGTCTTTCTAATGCCGCATACAACCCTGCAGTCCGCCCAAGGATGATCTTCCCGCTTCGTCGAGCGGGTCCTTGGGTGCGTCGAATATGGATTCTCTTCCGACCGCCTCCACCCCCCGTGATGCGGACGATGCCGAGGTGGGATCCCAGGAAGGGACCCGCCAGGAGGAGGAGGCCCCGGAGGTGCCGCAGGGCAACCTCCCGGACTTTGCACCGGACTCGGCCCCAGAACCCGTAGTGGCTCCGGAGTCCGGCGGGCGGCCCCTTCGTCAGAAGGGCAAGACCGTGACGCCGGCAGCCTCCGTCCAACCGGAGGCGCCGGATAGCTTGCTGGAGGCGCTCAATGGCGCCTCCATCGAAGAGGAACACCGCACTATTATGAGTGCGGTGATCCAAGAGCGGGCTGACCGAAGCCTGCAGCAGCCTTCTAACAGGCTTTGAGGTAAGAATTTTGATATATGTAAAATAGTACCGCATTGACAGTAGCCCCTGATGCTCGGTTCGGTATTCTGAAAGAAAAGCCGGACTGAGGATCTAAGAAGATATACGCAGGAGTCATATAAAAATATGTCAATATGGGATTGCAGGCTGTGCTGCTGACCTCTGCCGCACTGACTGTGGAGGTCAATACTTTGAAGCAAAGCCTCGAGCAGTCCGAGAGCGAGCTCGGCCGTGCCAAGAAGCAGCTCGAGAACAAGGAAGGTGAGTAACACCTTATTAAAATTGTACCTCACAGAAAAGGATTTGGTTGCAAGAAGAATGACAATGATAACATGGGTATTGCAGGGGCCACAAACGAGGTGGCGACCCTGAAGGAGGAGGTGGCGACCCTGAACGTAATGCGGCCGCGGAGCGCACCGAGCGAGAGAGGCAGGAGGCACGGGTGGCGGAGGTACAGCAAGAGCTCCAGGCTCTCGTGGAAAAACATGAGAGTTTGGGGCGCGACTCGAAGACTCGAGAGTCCGAGCTTGCAATGGCTCTTGATAGTGCCAAAGCCGCTAAGGCCGAAGCCTGCAAGGCCCTCCAGGAAGTCGAGGCGTTGAAGAAAATAGCGGCGGGTAAGGCATTTTTCATGAAAAGTAAGCATGTGAGTGTGAATTACCTATCACTTACCCGAATTCGGAGCTCTCCAGGAGCGTTCGCAGATCTGCCCCACAGTGTGTCCGATGTTGCCGCTTTCTATAGGGCCGAGGAGGGGAGCTCGACGGAGAAGGTCTTCTGGTCTCAGTATGCTGAGGCCGGACATCCGGTGCCCCTTAGTGACCAGCTGAAGCAGCTGGTCGGGCTCCACAAGGTGGCCGAACAGGCCATGAAGGGCCTCATAGTTCGGCTGTGGCCTAAGGAGGCCATGCCTGGGAGCTACTTCGGCCTGGTGCGGCGGCTGGTGGATGCGTGTCCATGGGTTGAAGTCATCAAGCACTCCGCCTGTATTGAAGGTGCCCGTCGGGCCCTTGCCCGCACAAAGGTGCACTGGGGCAAGATGGATGCTTAGAAGCTTGTGACGGATGTGCCACCGTTGGGCAAGGAGTATCGCACGCCCGAGATGTATTATAAGAGTGTCCTGAAGGGTGCCCGCATTATTGCGGGTGAGTGCTCCAAAGATGTAATATTTGAGTAGACTCGCAATTTGGTATCCTGTGCGCTGAAAACTTTGTTCATATGCGCTAAGCAACGCTTGTTAATTTAAAATATTACCTTCTTTGCGGCTGTTTATCAAATCTGAGAGATGGCAAGTCGTCGGCTTCAGCCCCCATGCCACGAGTGCTGGGGTGTTCGGGATAAATTTGAGCACTCTTGTTCCCATTTTTGGGTCCATCTAGGGAGGCGTTCAACACAACAAACAAGGCAACCGGACTTATAACGCTTGAACACTCTCACTTAGCCATATAATTCTATAATTTTAAATTTCGGCGAAGCCCCTAGTGTTCGGAAGGCCGAATTTGGGGCGCTATCCACGCCTAGGCCGGACAAAGCCGGCTCCTCGCTCTAAGCGGCATAAGTCTTTAGGGACTCGCAGAAAACCTCTCGAACAGCGACCGGCTCTCGCCTCATCATGACGGTCAGTTTTAGCTTTCTCCACTGAGGCGCTCGCCCAGCTCAACTGGGGCGCAATCGCAGTGGTTCTCCCAGTGCTACCTTAGCCGATACAGCGGAACATAAGGTACCAAAACATGGGAGCCGGGCAAACCCAACTATTGACCCCAGACATGATTCGGAGCCGATGCATATAATGCTATAAGTTCAGGGTGCCGCACTTGTGAAAGTGTTCGGACTTATCACACCATGATGCGGGAAACATAAGCCCCTGGTGTATTTAGCCGTACCAAAGTGTACGGATGCAACATGTCATAAATGAACATATGTATAAGAAAGGAATGCAATTGTAAGCAAAAAGGTGCTGCATTGTTTATTCAAGAAATACTGCTGTGAATGCAGAACGATACAAATGGTGCGATAAGCAAGGGATGGGACTATTAAACATGTCCCCCTCCAGGGGTAGGCTGCGAAATGGTGTATGAAACAGATTTAATGCTCGTAATGGAGACCACCTGGATATTCGTTGTAGCCTTTCTCCTTCCCTGGCTGTTGCATCGTGAGTTCGTCAGGTCTGCTGCCGGACAGGGCCTCTGATGAACAGAGTCCTATGGGTAAAAATAAGAAAAAGAGAGAAAGAAAAAAGAACGACACACTTGAGAGCCCCTGGTGTGGTTAAGCCGCATTCTGGGCCTATCGTGGTCGTGCCCCTTCCCCCATGCCCATGGTATCTCCAGAGCGTAATGATGTACGCGAAGGACCTGTCTTGAAATTTTGCAGGGGCTGGGGTTGGGGCCGCACTGCTACGCATGCTCGGAACGTGCCAGGTGATCTTGTTGTAGGTTACTCCGGGCGCATTTAGCCGTGTCCGGTCGCTTAACGGCCGGACTGGAGAATTGCCTTAGGAGGCTGCACTGTGCTTCTGCCGCGAGAGCCGCCGTATGTTCCTCCGTTCGGAGAGAGTGTTCAGTGTTTTCGTTGACTGTGATGACTCCTCGAGGGTCTGGCATCTTGAGCTTAAGGTATGCGTAGTGCGGCACCGCGTTGAACTTTGCAAACGCGGTACGTCCGAGCAGAGCATGATAGCCGCTGCAGAACGGGACTATGTCGAAGATTAACTCCTCGCTTCGGAAGTTATCCGGGGATCCGAAGACCACTTCCAGTGTAACTGAGCCTGTACAATTGGCTTCTACACCTAGTATGACGCCTTTAAAGGTCGTCTTGGTAGGTTTAATCCTTGAGGGGTCTATACCCATTTTGTGCACTGTATCCTGATAAAGCATGTTCAGGCTGCTGCCGCCGTCCATCAGGACTCTGGTGAGGTGAAATCCATCGACGATTGGGTCTAAAACCAATGCGGCGAATCCGCCATGGCGGATGCTGGTGGGGTGGTCCCTTCGGTCAAAAGTGATCGGGCAGGAGGACCATGGATTGAACTTCGGGGCAACTGGCTCCATCGCGTATACATCCCTGAGTGCACGCTTCCGCTCCCTTTTGGGTATGTGGGTTGCGTATATCATGTTCACCGTCCGCACTTGTGGGGGGAAACCCTTCTGTCCTCTGTTGTTCGGCGGTCGGGTCTCTTCCTCGTCATCGCTATGCAGCCCCTTGTCGTTGTTTTCGGCAATTAACTTGCCTGCCTGCTTGAATACCCAACAGTCCCTGTTGGTGTGGTTAGCTGGCTTTTCGGGGGTGCCGTGTATCTGACACGAGCGGTCGAGTATTCTGTCCAAATTGGACGGATCCGGGGTAGTTCTTTTGAATGGCTTTTTCCACTTACCGGGTTTAGAGCCTCTGAATCCGGCATTGACTGCCGTATCCTCGCTATTGTCGCCGTTAATGCGGCGTCTGTTTTTGTTGCGACGCGACCTGCCAGTGCGGTCCTTGATATCCGGACTGCCAGAATTTTTGCTGAGGTTGTTGCTACGGGCTAGCCAGCTGTCCTCACCCGCGCAGAAGCGGGTCATGAGTGATGTGAGGGCTGCCATGGATTTCGGCTTTTCCTGTCCCAGGTGCCGGGCAAGCCACTCGTCGCGGATGTTATGCTTGAAGGCCGCGAGGGCCTCCGCATCCGGACAGTCGACGATTTGGTTTTTCTTGGTTAAGAACCGTGTCCAGAATTGTCTGGCCGATTCGTTTGGCTACTGAATTATATGGCTTAGGTCGTCAGCGTCTGGTGGTCGCACATACGTGCCATGGAAGTTATCGAGGAATGCGGCTTCCAGGTCTTCCCAACTCCCAATTGACTCTGCTGGCAAGCTGTTGAGCCAATGCCGGGCTGGTCCTTTAAGCTTGAGTGGGAGATATTTGATGGCGTGAAGATCATCATCGCGGGCCATTTGGATATGAAGGAGATAGTCCTCGATCCAAACTGCGGGGTCTGTTGTGCCATCGTAAGATTCAATGTTTACGGGTTTAAACCCTTCGGGGATTTGATGATCCATTACTTCATCTGTGAAGCATAGCGGGTGTGCGGCGCCTCTGTATTGGGCGATATCACGACGAAGTTCAAGAGAGCTTGGTCTACTGTGTTCGGCCCGGCCGGACTTACTGTGTCCGGCTCGACGGTTGTCGTCACGTATCATGGGGCGCCCATGCGATCCATGGATCGATCTTGATTGTCTTGTCTTATCCTCCAATATATCTCGCAAGTCCAGAGCGTTCCCCTATGGCCTTGTGCTTTTCGAGCGATGCCGGGGTACGGTTCTAGTGGAGGGCCTAGAGGCCTCTCTGTCGCGGCCACGGGGTGGTCGGTCAGCCGTATTGTCTGTTGGTGATGCAGGTTCATATGCCTCCTCCTCTAATCGGGGGAGTAGCTTGCGTTTACGGTAGCTTTTGGAGGGGCGTTCGAGCTCATGCTCTTCGGCCGCGAGGACTTCAGTCCATCTGTCGGCTAGCAGATCTTGATCAACTCTAAGTTGCTGCTGCTTTTTCTTGAGGCTGTTTGCCGTGGCCATAAGCCTGCGTTTAAAACGCTCTTGTTCGACGGGATCCTCAGGCACGACGAATTCGTCGTCGTCGAGGCTTGCCTCGTCTCCGGAGGGAGGCATGTAATCCTCTACCTCTTCGTCTGCCGTTCTCTCATGAGGGCTGGCGTCTCCGTCCTCCTGTGCTGAATCTTGCTGGAGGGGGTTGTCGTCGGCACTGTCTGGGGTGTTATTATCTCCGGTGCTGGAATCTCCATTCTTGCTGTGGCAGGATTTAGAGCGGCGCCGCTGACGCCGGCGCTTGGGCTGTTTCTTGGAGGGGTCATCCTCCGTTCTTCCTTCGCCATTCCCATCCTTTGGGATATCCACCATGTATATTTCATACGATGAGGTGGCTTTCCAGTGCCCAGTAGGCGCTGGTTCTTGATCGTCTCCGGCATCGTCGTCCATACCGTCGATGTCTTCGGAGTCGAAGTCTAGCTTGTCGGTTAGATCGTCGACAGTGGCTACTAAGTGGGTGGTGGGTGGGCTTTGAATTTCTTCGTCGTCCGCATCCCAACCGTCCTGGCCACAGTCCGGCCAGGGCTCTCCTGATAACGAGAGATACTTTAGCGAATTCAAGATGTCGCCGAAAGGTGAGTGTTGAAAGATGTCCGCAGCGGTGAACTCCAAGATCGGCGCCCAATCGGATTCGATTGGAAGGGGCGCGGGAGGTTCGGAGTCCGGCGAGGAGTTCGGCACCTCGGAGTCACGAGCTTCATGAGGGACAAGGTCAGTGTTCGGCTCTATCGCCGTAGAGGTTGCAGCCCCCGAGGCGGTGTCTAGCCACCCGTCCTCGATCTGCGCAGCCGGCTCCGAATTGAAGATCGGAGCGGACTCGTGTGCGGCCTCCAGGTTACTGTCCGGCTGCAGAGCTAAATCATGCCCGTCGTGGAAGTGCAGCGCGCGCTCGGCTGTGGCTCGAATCCATCGAAGATCAAGTCCCCGCGGATGTCAGCCGTGAAGTTCAAACTTCCAAATCTGACCTGACGGCCAGGGGCGTAGCTTTCGATCTGCTCCAGATGGCCAAGCGAGTTGGCCCGCAGTGCAAAGCCGCCGAATACGAAGATCTGTCCGGGGAGGAAGGTCTCACCCTGGACTGCGTCGTTGTTGATGATCGAAGAAGCCATCGAGCCTATCGGTGACGCCACAGAGGAACTCTCAATGAGAGCACCAATGTCGGTGTCAAAACCGGCGTATCTCGGGTAGGGGGTCCCGAACTGTGCGTCTAGGCGGATGGTAACAGGAGACAAGGGACACGATGTTTTACCCAGGTTCAGGCCCTCTTGATGGAGGTAAAACCCTATGTCCTTCTTGATTGATATTGATGATGTGGGTATTACAAGAGTGGATCTACCACGAGATCAAGGAGGCTAAACCCTAGAAGCTAGCCTATGGTATGATTGTTGTTCGTCCTATGGACTAAAGCCATCCGGTTTATATAGACACCGGAGAGGGCTAGGGTTACACAGAGTCGGTTACAATGGTAGGAGATCTACATATCCGTATCGCCAAGCTTGCCTACCACGCCAAGGAAAGTCCCATCCGGACACGGGACGAAGTCTTCAATCTTGTATCTTCATAGTCTTGGAGTCCGGCCGATGATGATAGTTCGGCTATCCGAACACCCCCTAGTCCAGGACTCCCTCACCGGTCATCTGCTCAAAGAACATGCCAAGTATTGGAGAACCTGACGTCCATAGCAGCCATGTAGCGATGGACGTGCTCGTCCTCCTCCCTGACACGGCAACGCACCACCTCCGGCGGGGCCGGCTCCCTCTGCACTGAATTTGGCCCACGCGAACGCCACCAAAGGAGATCAGGGTCGACGACGGGACCCGAGGCCGGGTTCCTCACCAAGCGGCACGCCCCTCCAGGTAGCACCTCCCAGTGCCAGCCCGGCGGAGCCCAATCCCGGACATGGGTCAGCCGGACGTCATCGCGAACGGGTCGACGGCGAGGATGCGGGCCGGGCATCGTCGAGAACAAATACTATATGCCCGCAAAAAGTAACATTTTTTAAATGATTGGATTGTGATAGCTAAAATTCTATATGCAAATTCTAACAATTTGACATTAATCTAATTCATCTAACTAAAACTAATTCTAATATTTCTAACATTTCTATATATATAACTAACATTCCTATAACATTTCTAATATTTCTATAACTAAAAAAAAGAAAAGTTGCTAACATTTCTATAAATATTTCTATGACTAAAAAACAGAAAAAAAATTATAACATTTCTATATAACTAACATTTCTAATATTTCTATAACTAAAAAACAGAAAATTTTCTAACATTTCTATAAATAAAAAACAGAAAAATTTCTATAACTAAAATTTATAACTAAAAAACTAATGTGTGTGTGTGTGGACATGGCGGACGGGGCAGGAGCTTGATGTCTACTACACAACCTTTTTCTTGTAGACGTTGTTGGGCCTGCAAGTGCACAGGTTTGTAGGACAGTAGCAAATTTCCCTCAAGTGGATGACCTAAGGTTTATCAATCCGTGGGAGGCGTAGGATAAAGATAGTCTCTCTCAAGCAACCCTGCAACCAAATAATAAAGAGTCTCTTGTGTCCCCAACACACCCAATACAATGGTAAATTGTATCGGTGCACTAGTTCGGCGAAGAGATGGTGATACAAGTGCAATATGGATGGTAGATACGGGTATTTGTAATCTGAAAATATAAAAACAGCAAGGTAACTAATGATAAAAGTGAGCGTAAACGGTATTGCAATGGTAGGAAACAAGGTATAGGGTTCATACTTTCACTAGTGCAAGTTCTCTCAACAATAATAATATAGATAGATCATATAACAATCCCTCAACATGCAACAAAGAGTCACTCCAAAGCCACTAATAGCGGAGAACAAACAAAGAGATTATGGTAGGGTACGAAACCATCTTAAAGTTATCCTTTTTATTCTATCTGTTCAAGAGTCCGTAGTAAAATAACACGAAGCTATTCTTTCCGTTCAATCTATCGTAGAGTTCATACTAGAATAACACCTTAAGACACAAATCAACCAAAACTCTAATGTCACCTAGATACTCCATTGTCACCTCAAGTATCCGTGGGCATGATTATACGATATGCATCACACAATCTCAGATTCATCTATTCAACCAACACAAAGTACTTCAAAGAGTGCCCCAAAGTTTCTACCGGAGAGTCAAGACGAAAACATGTGCCAACCCCTATGCATAGGTTCATGGGCAGAACCCGCCAGTTGATCACGAAAACATACATCAAGTGGATCACATGATATCCCATTGTCACCACAGATAAGCACGGCAAGACATACATCAAGTGTTCTCAAATCCTTAAAGACACAATCCGACAAGATAACTTCAAGAGGAAAACTCAATTCATCACAAGAGAGTAGAGGGGGAGAAACATCATAAGATCCAACTATAATAGCAAAGCTCGCGATACATCAAGATCGTGCCATAGAGAGAACACGAGAGAGAGATCAAACACATAGCTACTGGTACATACCCTCAGCCCTGAGGGTGAACTACTCCCTCCTCGTCATGGAGAACGCCGGGATGATGAAGATGGCCACCAGTGATGGGTTCCTCCTCCGGCGGGGTGCCAGAATGGGCTCTGTCGTGGTTCTAAGTCTGACAGTAGAATGGGGGGTAGGTATGAGAAGGCAAGGTCCTAGCTATGGAGTAGTTGTACACACGAGTGTTTAGCGAGTTCAGGCCCTTCTATGAGGAAGTAACAGCCCTACGTCTCGGAGCCCAGAGGCGGTCGACTGATCTCTATGTATATGAGTTACAGGGGTGCGAACCCTTCTACTAGTGGAGGGGGGTGGCTTATATAGAGGACGCCAGGACCCCAGCCAGCCCACGTAGAGGAGGGTTAAAGTACATTAAGGCTGGGCGTTACTGGTAACGCCCTACATAAAGTGTCATCATGACCAATAAGACTATTCAATTACAAACCGTTTGGATGCAGAGTAGATCCTGAACTTCTGATGGTCGAGTGCATCTTCATGGTCGAGTGTCTTCTAGCCAGTCGAGTGGAGTCTCCCTTGGTCGAGTGGAACCTCTCTTGGTCGACTGGAAGGTAGCTTCGTATGATGATGTCCTTGGGCATGGTATCCTAGATAGGTCCATGACCCTACCCTAGGTACATAACCTCATCATTAGCCCCCGAATGGATCGAGGTTCGAGTGAGGAAGGAGTTGACGATTTTCTCCGACTTGTTTATTGTACTCTGATTATGTCGTATCTTGGATCGGCGATTCTTCTTTCGGCGTTGGCGTCGACTTTTTCTTCAGTCGCCTTGATCCATTCTTATCTTTTGTCGAGTGAACTTTTGAACTTTGGTGAACTTCCGAGCGACGGATCGCGGGAAGGATATCGTCTGACAGATTGATCTGCTGTTAGCGGATTTTGCGGGATCTGAAATTTGGGAAGCGCGCAAAGCGGGGCGATCCGCGGCAATCGGGCGGGATAAGGCATGGACGCCTCGATTTCCGTGCCGCCTTTTTCGCCACGTATCGTACGTGTGCGACTGTTTTGGGATGCGACAGATCTGCTCGGACCCACTCGTCAGCCACTCGGAAGCGCCCTTATATAAAGCGTCGGGGGTGAATTTTTGAACAGTGCCTCCCCATTTTCCTCTCTTCCCTCTCTGCCTCCGCCCACGGCGCCTGCTCCTACCTCCGCCTTATCCACCTCTCGAGCGCTTCGCCGGCGATAATGGTGAAGGAGAAGACGGCGGCTCTAGAGCGCGCGAAGAAGGCGACAGCGGCAGGGCAAGCGAAGGGGAGACCGTCCAGCCGGGGCGGATCTTCGTCGAGGTCCTGCCTGCCGAAGGGTTGGGTCCAAGGGGATTGGATCCGCTCGACCATCACTGGAAAGGACCTCGACGACCTGGCCGATGAGGGACTGATCCCCCACGGGTCAGCGAGGCTCCCGGGGTCTGAGTGTCAACCGCAGCCGCAGGAGGGTGAGTGCGTTCTCTTAGCCACTCACGTAGATCGTGGTTTTTCTCTGCCGCCGAGTGTGTTCTTCCGTGGGTTTCTGAATTTCTTTGGGGCGCAACTCCACCATTTCAATCCCAATTCCATCGCCTATCTTGCTGCCTTTGTGTCCATGTGCGAGAACTTCCTGGGTTGTCGACCGCACTGGGGTCTCTTCAAGCACATATTCACCTGTCGGTCGCAGACAGTAAAAAAGGCGAGCCCGGGTGATGAGAGGACCAAGGTTATACAGATGTGTGGGGGTCTTGGGATCCAGTTGAGGAATAAGAGCACTTTCCCGGCCATGACCCTTCCTGAGTCGGTCAGAGGGTGGCAGTCGACTTGGTTCTACTGCCAAGACGAGTCGACGCCGGGGCAGTCGACTGGTCTCCCTCCGTTCTCCATGGTCCGAGTGGACAAACCGTCTTCTCTGAAGGTGCTTCCCGAGGAGAAAGCTGAGGTTAAAATGTTGGTGGAGCGCGTGGTCCAACTCGTTCATGACGGAGTGACGGGCATGGATCTTCTGGAAGTATTCCTTAGGCGGCGTATCGAACCGCTCCAGTACCGAGGCCACCCGATGTGGCTGTACTGCGGTACTGAAGACACCACTCGGGTCCATCCAGAGGCAGTCGACGACGCTACGCTGGAGAGGTGGGTGGCCGCCATCACAGGGAACAAGGACAACCCTCGAGGGGCGAGGAGGATCCCGCCACTCGACTGTACCTATACGCCGGACAAGGTATAGCCGCTTATCTCCGAGTGTAAATTTGTTTCATCCATTCTGCTTTGCCGCAAATTGGTCGGTTGATCTTTTCTTGCTTTGTTGCTTGTCTGACAGGCCACCACTGAATTGTACTCGATGCCCAATGGGGCGCAGACGCCGACTGAGGAGGTGGAAGGAAGCGGGGGCGAAAGCCCGGAGGAGTGGGATTCGGATGCTAACGACGACGACGAGGGTGACGATTCTGGTGAGGAGGAAGAAGAGGAGGAGGAGGAGGAAGTTGCACCTCCCCGCTCGGAAAGACGCTCAAAGCTTGCCCATGATCCAGCGACTGAGCGGGGTAAGGGGGTCGCGACCGCTTCCCAGTCGACCAAGCGCCCTCGGACCACTTCTCCGGCGCCGACTGAGAAGGCTCCGAAGCAATCTCGAGTGGTACCATCGAAGCCTGCGAAGGTCTTGCCGAAGATGAAGATGGTGATTCCCACTATCTCAGGGTAATGGTAGTTTTGAGCTTTCCCTGTTTCATGAACTTGTTCTTGGTCGACTCATGGGCCAATCGACTGGCTTTTGGAACTGCAGCGCTGCTACTTCTGAAACTTCGGCCAAGGCTGAAGACCACGAGATGGAGGATGCTGTTACCTCACAACCAGGTATGATTCTTGTGACGCCGTTTTCAGTCGACTGACTTATTGTCTCTAATTTTGATTCTTTCTGCAGCTTCATCTAACATTGTTATTGACCTTCCTGACGACGACGACGAAGAACCACCGAGGCAAAGGAGGAGCAAGGAAACGCCTGCTGGTAAGGCGACTCGGGATGTGCCAGCACCTGAGACGTTGGTCGTGGAGGGGGACAATGTCACTCGACCCACCGTAACCTTCGCGGTGCCGTTGACGAGCGCTCTCCCTTTGTCATCGAGTGCTGCTCAACCCTCGCTTTTCTCCACCTACCCCGTTCCAGAAGACCAAGCCAGTGCTGCTAGAGAAGCGATACGCCAAGCGGGGGTCATGATGGAGCAAGTGAAGGCAATTCGAGAAGCCAGCCAGGCAGCCTATGACGCCAGTTCGGCACTCCAGAGTAATGTTCAGGTCAGTCGGTCACTGTCTGTTCTTCTTTCTGAAGTTCCTAGAGTCTGTCCTACACCCACTGGGTGTGTGTCGATTGAAATTCCGGGTTAGTGGGGGCACGCTGAGTGCACCCACTGGGTGTAGTCCCTAAGGCTATGGTGGACTGCTGGCAGTCGACCATAGTCTTGATGTTTTTGGTTTTTTCTTTACTCGACAAGGTCGAATCCGGTGGGGGCACGCTGAGTGCACCCACTGGGTGTAGTCCCCAAGGCTATGTTGGACTGCTGGCAGTCGACCATAGTATTTATGCTTTGAGTTTTTCTTCACTCGACAAAGTCGAATAGATTCATATACCGGTGGGGGCACGCTGAGTGCACCCACTGGGTGTAGTCCCCGAGACTATGGTCGACTGCTGGCAGTCGACTATAGTCAAAAGAACATTGCCTCTCTCTTTTTTTTTGTTGGTCGACTGGTCGACTCTTGATGAAACTAGTGGGGGCACGCTGAGTGCACCCACTGGGTGTAGTCCTTACTCACTCGGAAGTGAATTGTCTTTGACATCTGTCGATTGGTTCTTCGTAGAAATCCTGTGACCTTGTGGCTCGTTATACTGAGTTGGAGAACAAACACATTCAGCTCGAGCTCGATCTGAAACTGGCCCAAGAGAACTTGACGAAGGCGAAGGAGGAAGCTAAAGGTATGCTTGGTGAGGCTTTTGACGACTGCCTTTGCCTCTCACTTGTTTCCGAATCTAATCTCACTGTAATTTTGTAGGCAAAGTGAGGGACGCCCTGAAGAAACAAGAGCTTGACTTGGCTGAGATGCAAAAAACTGCTTTAGAGAAGACCAGGCTAGCGGATGAGAAGCTGGCTTCAGTGACTAAGCTTGAAGAAGAAAACACCAATCTGAAAGCTGCTCTTGATGCTGCCAACCAGGAGGTCACTCGACTGAAAAGCGACAAGACCACCCTGAATGACAAGGCCAGCGAGTTGTAGAGAAAGAAGAATGATCTGGAGGCTTATCTGGGTGGACTCGCCAAGAAGTTGTTCCTCATGCTTGAAGGTAATCCTTTGTATCAAACGAATATTTCAACTGTAACCTCCGACTGTTTGTCTTGACTCGGTGGTTGTGCTTGCAGAATTTTGTCAGAACTTTGAAGAGGAGACTGGTCGACTGGAAGTAAACCTGGACCCCATCAACTCTCCTACGAAAGATGAAGTCGCCATGAATGTGCTCCGACTTGAATCTCGTGTTCCTGCCGTCATCGATTATCTCGCAAGGCTGAAGGTCGCAACTTCCCGCATTGACACATCACTTTGGCCCAGAGAGACGCTCCAGAACGACCTCGAGTCTCTGATGGCTCGACTGAACGAGGTCCCAAGTCGAGTGCAAGAGTGGAAGAAGTCCTCGGCCAGGAGCGGCGCGGATGTTGCTCTGTCTCTGGTCCGCGTTCACTGCAAGGATGCACGAGAGGACAAGCTGGTGGCTCTCAGGGTGGCCAACACCAAGAAGCACGATTTCAGATCTTTCATGGAGACCTTCATCGCTGCTGCCACTCGGATCGCAGATGGAATTGATCTGGACGAGTTTGTGGCACCTTCCAGCCCTCCATGGGAGGGTAAACAACTTCTGAGCTTGATACTTTAAATTTGCCTCGGTATGCCGAGTGGGTTCTGTAACCGGTAAACCTTAACAGGCTGAGCGCCTGAGCACTTTCGGTTCCATTAGGTATTATTCGAACTTGGGTTCGTCACTGAATATGCTCGCGTTTGGTTTGAGGCATCCTTTGCAGGTTGAAGCAAAGCGCTTATTGCCATCGGCTTGCATCCTAATTCACTTAGGCGAGTACTGGGCTGCAGCTAAGCCTCCGAGTGGGAGGTCTGCTCTCCACTCGGTAGGATTTTAGATTCTTAGGCGAGCACTGGGCTGCAGCTAAGCCCCCGAGTGAGAGGTCTGCTCTCCACTCGGTAGGATTTCAGGCACTTAGGCGAGCACTGGGCTGCAGCTAAGCCTCCGAGTGAGAGGTCTGCTCTCCACTCGGTAGGATTTCAGGCACTTAGGCGAGCACTGGGCTGCAGCTAAGCCTCCGAGTGGGAGGTCTGCTCTTCACTCGGTAGGATTTCAGACACTTAGGCGAGCACTGGGCTGCAGCTAAGCCTCCGAGTGGGAGGTCTGCTCTCCACTCGGTAGGATTTCAGACACTTAGGCGAGCACTGGGCTGCAGCTAAGCCTCCGAGTGAGAGGTCGCTCTGCGCTTGGTAGGATTTCAGGCACTTAGGCGAGCACTGGGCTGCAGCTAAGCCCCCGAGTGGGAGGTCTGCTCTCCACTCGGTAGGATTTTTGAATTGGTGGCGTAGCTCGGAAGGAGAGGGTAGCAGTCGACCTGCTCCTCGTCCTCCTTGCAGAACGCATGTTGTACTTGTACTTAGGTGAGTTCTTGGACTGCAGCTAAGCCCCCGAGAGGAAGGCTGGCTTACCACTCAGTAGGATTTTATTTATCTTAGGCGAGTGCTTGGACTGCAGCTAAGCCTCCGAGTGGAAGGCTGGCTTACCACTCGGTAGGATTTTATTTATCTTAGGCGAGTACTTGGACTGCAGCTAAGCCTCCGAGTGGAAGGCTGGCTTACCACTCGGTAGGATTTTATTTATCTTAGGCGAGTGCTTGGACTGCACCTAAGCCTCCGAGTGGAAGGCTGGCTTACCACTCGGTAGGATTTTATTTATCTTAGGCGAGTACTTGGACTGCAGCTAAGCCTCCGAGTGGAAGGCTGGCTTACCACTCGGTAGGATTTTATTTATCTTAGGCGAGTACTTGGACTGCAGCTAAGTCTCCGAGTGGAAGGCTGACTTACCACTCGGTAGGATTTTATTTATCTTAGGCGAAACGGATTTCGCGGCTAAGCCTTCGTGTGGGAGACTGACTCGCCACTCGGTTAGGATTTGTTTTTACAGACTTAGGCGAATCGGATTCACAGCTAAGCCACCCACTGGGGGATTGTTTTCTATGGACAAAAGTAATAACAATCGCTGGGAAAACTATAAAGCTCTTGTCTTTGATAAATAAACTACAGGAGTACTTTTATTACAACTCATCCGAGTGAATACTTAAGTGTAAAAGGGCGGAGAAGCTCCGCGTTCCAAGCTCGGGGCTCGTCGATCTGATGTTCGACATTGTAAAGACGGTATGCTCCATTGTGGAGAACCTTGGTGACGATGAAGGGACCTTCCCAAGAAGGAGCAAGCTTGTGTGGTTTTTGCTGGCCCACTCGGAGAACTAAATATCCTTCCTGGAAGGCTCGACTCTTCATGTTTTCGGCGTGGAAGCGACGCAAGTCTTGTTGATAAATGGTCGACCTGATCAGAGCCATCTCTCTTTCTTCCTCTAAAAGGTCGACTGCGTCCTGCCGCGCTTGTTCTGCTTCAGCTTCAGTGTAGAGCTCGACTCGGGGAGCGTTGTGGAGAAGATCACTCGGCAAGACTGCTTCAGTTCCGTAGACCAAGAAGAATGGAGTTCTTCCAGTCGACCGGTTAGGTGTGGTCCTTAACCCCCAAAGCACCGAGGGAAGTTCGTCAACCCATGCACCAGCCGCATGCTTGAGATCACGCATCAAACGGGGCTTCAACCCTTTGAGAATCAAGCCGTTGGCTCGTTCTGCCTGTCCATTCGTCTGCGGATGGGCGACTGAAGCATAGTCGACTCGTGTGCCTTGAGACGTGCAGAAAGCTCTGAATTCTTCTGAATCGAAGTTTGACCCGTTATCAGTGATAATGCTGTGTGGACTCCATATCTGAATACCAGTTCTCGGATGAAGCTGACAGCGGTACCAGCATCGAGGTTCTTGATGGGTTTGGCCTCAATCCACTTGGTAAACTTGTCGACTGCTACCAGCACATGTGTGAAACCGCTTCTTCCTGTTCTCAACGGGCCAACCATATCCAAACCCCATACAGCAAAGGGCCAGACGAGTGGTATAGTCTTCAAAGCTGACGCGGGCTTGTGTGACATATTGGAGTAAAATTGACATCCCTCACACTTGTCGACTATCTCTTTCGCCATTTCATTCGCCCTGAGCCAATAAAAACCAGCTCGGTATGCTTTGGCCACGATGGTTCGAGAAGACGCATGATGGCCACAGGTCCCCGAGTGGATGTCGTTGAGAATCATTCGACCTTCCTCTGGTGTTATACATTTCTGGCTGACTCCAGTCGCACTTTCTCTGTATAATTGACCTCTCATGACGGTGAAGGCCTTGGACCGGCGGACGATCTCTCGAGCTTCTTCTTCATTCTCGGGGAGTTCCTTCCTTAAAATATAGGCGATGTAGGGCACTGTCCAATCGGGAGTGATGACCAAAGCTTCCATGATCAAGTCGACCACCGCTGGGACCTCGACTTCAGTCGGATCTGTGGCGCTTTTAGGCTGCGGGGCTTCTTCAGTGAAAGGATCCTCTTGAACCGATGGTGTGTAGACATGTTCCAAAAACACGCCACTCGGAATGGCTTCCCTCTTGGAACCTATCTTCGCCAAGTCATCGGCCGCTTGATTTTTCAGTCGGGGAACGTGATGGAGTTCTAACCCTTCGAATTTCTTTTCAAGCTTCCTCACCGCATTGCAGTATCCAGTCATGGCTGGGCTTCTCACGTCCCATTCCTTCATCACCTGATTGACCACCAAATCTGAGTTGCCGTAAACCATAAGGCGACGGACGCCGAGTGAAATGGCCATGCGCAACCCATACAACAGTGCTTCATATTCTGCTTCATTGTTGGAGGAATCAAAGTGGATCTGGAGCACATATCTGAGCTTATCTCCTCGGGGAGAAACCAAAACTACCCCAGCACCAGAACCATTTAACATCTTAGAGCCATCAAAGAACATGATCCAATGCTCCGAGTGAACTTGAGTCGGCTGCTGCTGTTCAATCCACTCGGCAAGGAAATCTGCTATAGCCTGGGACTTAATGGCTTTCTTTGCCTCGAATTTGATATCAAGGGGAAGGAGTTCAATCGCCCATTTAGCCACTCGACCAGTTGCATCTCTGTTATGCAGAATCTCTGACAATGGTGCGTCGCTGACGACTGTAATGTCATGATCAGAGAAATAATGGGCAACCTTCTTCATGGTCATGTAGATCCCATATACGAGCTTCTGATAATGAGGATATCTTTGCTTCGATGGGGTCAAAACTTCAGAGAGATAATACACTGGGCGCTGAACTTTGAAGGCTTTCCCTTCTTCTTCCCGCTCGACCGTAAGTACTGTACTGACGACTTGTCCTGTGGCTACAATATAAAGCAACAGAGGCTCTTTGTTGATTGGAGCAGCAAGCACCGGCTGGGTGGAGAGCAGAGTTTTTAACTCGGCAAACGCTGCATCAGCTTCTGGAGTCCACTCGAACTTGTCTGCCTTCTTCATCAGTCGGTAAAGGGGCAACGCCTTTTCACCGAGGCGAGAGATGAATCGACTTAACGCGGCCAAGCATCTAGTAAGCTTCTGGACATCGTGCACACGCACAGGGCGTTTCATTCGGAGTATGGTGCCAACTTTTTCTGGGTTAACGTCGATTCCTCGTTCGGAAACGAGAAAACCAAGTAACTTCCCGCCAGGTACTCCGAATGTGCACTTTCCAGGATTGAGCTTGATATCATACCTCCTGAGATTGGCAAATGTTTCAGCTAAGTCAGTCAACAGGTCGGAACCCTTTTGCGACTTGACCACGATATCAACCATGTATGCTTCCACATTCCGACTGATTTGAGTGAGTAAACACTTTTGAATCATTCTCATGAACGTGGCTCCGGCATTCTTGAGGCCAAATGGCATGGTGATATAGCAGAAGCACCCGAATGGGGTGATGAAAGCTGTTTTGATTTCGTTGGGCCCATACAGACGGATCTGATGATACCCGGAATAAGCGTCTAGAAAAGACAATCTCTCGCACCCCGCGGTTGAGTCGACAATTTGGTCGATGCGAGGGAGAGGAAAATGATCTTTCGGGCAGGCCCGATTGATATTTTTGAAATCAATGCACATACGAAGGGAATTGTCCTTTTTGGGAACCATAACGACATTGGCGAGCCACTCGGAGTGGTATATCTCTCGGATGAACTCTGCTGCAAGGAGTCGAGCCACCTCTTCGCCAATGGCCTTTTTCTTCTGAACGGCGGACCGTCGAAGATGTTCTTTAACAGGTTTTGCCTTCGAATCGACTCTAAGGCGATGCTCAGCTAGTCCCCTGGGAACACCTGGCATGTCAGCTGGCTTCCATGCGAAGATGTCCCAGTTCTCACGGAGGAACTGGATGAGCGCTTCTTCCTATTTAGAGTCAAGTGTAGTGGAAATATGGGTCGGAGCTGCATTGGGGTCAGTCGGGTGGATGTGAACTGGCTTCGTCTCACCGGACGACTGAAATGCTGATTCTGTGGCGGGTTTCTTGGCCCGCAGTAAATCACTCGGATCTGCGTTCTTCTTGTATTCCTCCAGCTCTATCACTGTTATCTGGTCATCCGCAATCTTTGAGCCTTTCTGGAAACACTCTTCTGCTTTCTTCCGGTTACCAGTGACGGTGATCACGCCTTTGGGGCCAGGCATCTTTAACTTGAGGTACACGTAACACGGCCGAGCCATGAAGCGGGCATAGGCTGGTCTGCCCAAGATAGCGTGGTAGGCGCTCTGGAAATCCACGACTTCAAATGTCAGCTTCTCTTTGCGGAAATGCTTCGAGTCGCCGAACACCACATCCAGAGCTATTTGGCCGAGTGACTCAGCCTTCTTTCCTGGGACGACTCCGTGAAAACTCATGTTGCTGGAACTGAGCCTGGACATCGGAATGCCCATTCCCTTGAGCGTCTCCGCATACAGAATGTTCAACCCGCTGCCGCCGTCCATCAATACCTTCATCAGTCGAGTGCCTTCGACGACCGGGTCGACCACCAGTGCTTGCCTCCCAGGGGTGGCAATATGAGTAGGATGGTCCGACTGGTCGAAAGTAATGGGAGTTTGCGACCATCTCAGATAGTTTGGCGTTGCCGGTGCGACCATGTTGACTTCACGGTTGATCACTTTCAGTCGACTTTTGCTTTCTACATCAGCAAAAATCATCAGAGTGGAGTTGACGTGAGGGTACTCTCCATCACTGTCCTGCTTGTCCTCAGTCTTGTCCAACTCCTTCTCTTTGCCCTTCGGCTGTTTCCCTTGGAACTGTTGGATTAAGAGCCGGCACTGGCGAGTGGTATTCTTTGGGTAGATGAAGTTACCCTCTTCGTCTTTCTTTGTGTGAATATGACACGGCAGGTCCATCACATCATTACCCTCCTTATCTTTTATTTTCTTGGGGTTCCAAGATCCTTTGGGTTTCCCTTTAAATTTTCCCTGTGTTACGGCCAGAGCCTCTCCAGGAGCTGCTGGCTCGGCCTTCCGCTTTTGCTTCCGACTGGAGTTTCCTTTATCCGACTGACTCGTCTTGTACTTGCCGCTCCGGAGTCGTTCCTCTTCTTCGCTGTTGGCGTACTTGGTGGCTATTTCCATCATCCGACTCAGGGTCATGTCTCCGGTTCGACCAAACTTCAGGCTCAACTCTCTGTTCTTGACGCCCTCTTTGAAGGCGCAGACCGCTTGATGGTCCGACACATTCTCTACAGTGTGATGCAAAGTGATCCACCTCTGGATGTAATCCCTCAGTGTTTCACTCGACTTTTGTACACAAACTTGTAGCTCAGTCAGTCCAGCAGGTCGCTTGCAAGTTCCCTCAAACGTCCTGACGAACACTCGAGAAAGATCTTTCCAGGTGTAAATGCTGCTGGGAGCTAACTGATTCAACCATGCCCTGGCTGAACCTCCTAGCATAAGTAGAAAATGTTTCATGGCCACTTCATCATTACCGCCACCAATCTGAACAGCCACTCGGTAGTCTTCGAGCCAAGTTTCAGGCTTAGACTCTCCGGTGAACTTATTCACCCCAGTCGCCAACCTGAACTTGGGGGGTATCACTGCGGTTCTGATCGCTCTGCTAAAACATTCTGGACCTGAAACGTGGACTCGGCTGCTTGTGGGCATATCTCTGTCATGACCACCTCTATGAGCTCTGTTTCGGTCGACCAAACCTTGCACGATGACGGATCTCGCGTCAAAGCCTGGCTCTCTGGGGTCGATTGGAGCTCTCCTCCCGATACTGAACTGGCGTCTGTCATCTTGCTGCCAATGGGCGTTAGACCCACTTCTCGGAGGAGGAGTGGGCACTCGACGCCGGTCATCGCGATCAAATCGGTCATCATAGTGGTCCCGCCGGCCTTCACGTCCCTTGCGCCTCAGAGGCGACCTTGGACTGTGAGCCGACTGAACCGTATTCGCAGCAACGGATCGACTGTGAATCCTGTTACGTGACTGCGACACAGCTGAATTCTGATCTCCTGCCGCCCGGAGCAAATCTCTGATCTGCATCAGGCCTCTTCCAGCCTCTGACTGAGAGGGCTGAATCGACTCCGCTATGCGGGTTGCAGCCGCCAAATTCTGAATTGGGGTTCGATATACCTGAGTTGGTTGCGGAAAGAGCTGACGTCGATTGGAGTTAGTCCTTCGCTGACGCGCACGCTCGTCGAGTGCTCGCTGAAGGTTCTCCAGTCGAGTGCGTTTAGCCAGGTTGGCTAAACGCGCCTCTTCCAGGGCGTGAGCGTCGGGTGTTTCTCCTGCAATGGGAGTATGCAGAGCATCCATGTTCCAGCGGCGAAGTTCTTCCCTCTGCTGGGAAGTAAGCGGCTCGGGTTGGTACTCCTCATGGGCTTGAGCAGGGTCGTCCTCGTCGTCCACCCCGTCGCCGCGGGGGAAACCGGGAGGACTACGGGGCCCGTTGACCATCAGGACTTCCGCCGCCGGATCACTGCTATCGCACTCGGATGCAGTCTCTATGGAGCCAGTCGACAGGTCGAACAGGCCGTAGAGAGATTCGTCGGGCTCGATCGCCACGACTTGGGTGGTGGCCGATTGGCGAGCCACTGCGTGTCTCACCCATCGCTGGAGCCTCGACCGACCGGAGCGCTTGCGCTGGCGGGAGACAGGGAGGGAGGATGGCGCAGGAGTCGACCGGTACGGGGTCGACGGTTGTCGCAGCAACACACCACGGACACACGCCCGAAAGTGCGTCGCCCCGCGGACGGGGAGCGCGTCGATGTCGAGTGGTGCCTCCTGGAGCCAAGCGGAGTCGTCGGCGATGAAAGTGAGCGCACCGAGACGGATCTCGCGGCTCTCGACCTGAGCTCCACCGGAAACCATGATGAAGGCGATCGGACAAATTGCAACTTCTCCAAAAAAGTCGCTAAGACACCGGCCCCAAGGTGGGCGCCAACTGTCGTGGTTCTAAGTCTGACAGTAGAATGGGGGGTAGGTATGAGAAGGCAAGGTCCTAGCTATGGAGTAGTTGTACACACGAGTGTTTAGCGAGTTCGGGCCCTTCTCTGAGGAAGTAACAGCCCTACGTCTCGGAGCCCGGA
This sequence comes from Aegilops sharonensis, assembly GCA_904067115.1. Taxonomy (NCBI): domain Eukaryota; kingdom Viridiplantae; phylum Streptophyta; class Magnoliopsida; order Poales; family Poaceae; genus Aegilops; species Aegilops sharonensis. The sequence goes on along the minus strand of LR880968.1, from coordinate 22,900,635 downwards.
GGCGGTCGACTGATCTCTGTGTATATGAGTTACAGGGGTGCGAACCCTTCTACTAGTGGAGGGGGGTGGCTTATATAGAGGACGCCAGGACCCCAGCCAGCCCACGTAGAGGAGGGTTAAAGTACATTAAGGCTGCGCGTTACTGGTAACGCCCTACATAAAGTGTCATCATGACCATTAAGACTATTCAATTACAGACTATTTGGATGCAGAGTAGATCCTGAACTTCTGATGGTCGAGTGCATCTTCATGGTCGAGTGTCTTCTAGCCAGTCGAGTGGAGTCTCCCTTGGTCGAGTGGAACCTCTCTTGGTCGACTGGAAGGTAGCTTCGTATGATGATGTCCTTGGGCATGGTATCCTAGATAGGTCCATGACCCTACCCTAGGTACATAACCTCATCAGGCTCCCGGGAGGTTTTTGGTGGCTACAGAGGCTTGCGGCGGCGGAACTCCCGATCTATCTTCGTATTCGATGGTTTTACGGTAGATGGGAATATATAGGAGAAAGAAGTCGGTCGGGGGAGCCACGAGGGGCCCACGAGACAGGGAGCGCGCCCAGGGGGGTGGGCGCGCTCTCCTATCTCCTGGCCTCCTCGAAGCTTCCCTCGCTTGTACTCCAAGTCTCCCGGATCATGTTCGTTCCAAAAATCACGCTGCCGAAGGTTTCATTCCGTTTGGACTCCGTTTGATATTCCTTTTCTTTGAAATACTGAAACAGGCAATAAAACAACAATATGGGCTGGGCCTCCGGTTAATAGGTTAGTCCCAAAAATGATATAAAAGTGTAAAGTAAAGCCCATAAACATCCAAAACAGGTAATATAATAGAATGGAACAATCAAAAATTATAGATACGTTGGAGACGTATTAGAGCTCACCGGCGAGGCGCGGCGACGAGGGGAGGCGACGGGGACGGAGACGGGCGGTGACGATGGGGATGGGGACGGGGCGGCGACGACGAGGACGGGGACGGGCCGGGCGGGGACGACGGGATGACGCGGCGGGGCGCGGCGACGGGGACGACGACGGACGCCGACGGGGACGGTGACGGACGGCAACGGGGGCGGCGGCAACGGGGCAGAGGAGAAAGAAGCAGAGGGAGAGATGAGAAACTGAATTTTTTGAAGTGCTTTCTTATATAGAACACCCCTTTAGTACCGGTTGGAGCCACCAACCGGTACTAAAGGTCTGTTTTGGCCAGGCCAAGCGGCGGGAAGCGCCCCCCTTTAGTACCAGGTGGTAGCACCAACCAGTACTAAAGACCCACCCTTTAGTACCGGTTGGAGGCTCGACCCGGTACTAAAGGGTGTGTGCTGCCAGGCGAGGGCCGCAGAAGTTTAGTCCCACCTCGCTAGTTGAAGAGCGCCAAGACCAGTTTATAAGCCCCGGCGCGGGCACTGCATTGAGCTCCTCTCAAAAGCAAGCCTTCTGGGCCTACTCTCCTACTCTGCCTGTGGGCCTACTGGGCTTGCGGGCCTGCATCCTAGCCCAAATCCAGGTTGGGTTTCTAGTCGTATGCAGGCCGCTCTGGCCTTGTAGGTGGGCTTTTCTATTTTCCTATTTTTTGCTTTATTTATTTTTGGTTTATTTATTTTTGAGTTGTGTTTTGCTATATTTAGAGTTTCTTTGTGAATATTTTTGCTTTAGGTACAAAAAATTACAAACTTTCTGTTAGTGCCGGTAGTTTTCAACTTTGAATAGTTTAAATTTTGAATTATTTGAAATTTGTGTGAATCACTAGTTTGTGAATAACTTAACTTTGAAAATAGATTTTTTAGTGATTCCTTTTTCTTATGTTTAATATTAGTGTGTTTTATCATTATATTCAATTTGGTAATGCTTAGGTTATTTAAAAAATGAAATGCCTTTGGAACAGATGAGTTTTCGTCCGAAACCTGATACTTCGAAAAAGATTGTTCATGTTGTACACGAAGTGCATCCAGTTTTTGCGGTAACCCTCTCTACTTTTTTGCACATGCTATGTGGGTGAAATTATGATACCATGCCAACTTTCAACCTTTTCTGAGTTCATTTGAAATGCTTTTCAATTTCAGGGTCATTTAGCTGAAAAAATCAGTAAATGCATGAAAGAATTTGTTTGCACATAAAATTTCTTCGCGTTTCAAATGCCAAAACACATAACTACCCTAACTATCACATCCTAGATCTTTGGGTGTGAAACTTTTTCTTCGCGTGTGTCCCTTTGCGCCGTAGCCATGGAAAATCTTCATCATTTAACTGGATGCTCGGGTCAATATTCACTGTGAATGGAGCAATTTCATCAAACTTTTCATAATCTTCTGACATGTCTGTCTTGTCATCCACTCCCACGATGTTTCTTTTCGCTGAAAGAACTATGTGGCGCTTTGGCTCATCGTATGATCCATTCGCTTCCTTATCTTTTCTTTTTCTCGGCCTGGTAGACATGTCTTTCACATAAAAAACCTACGCCACATCATTGGCTAGGACGAATGGTTCGTCTGCATACGCAAGATCGTTGAGATCCACTATTGTCATTCCGTACTGCGGGTCTTCCGTTACCCCGCCTCATGTCATATTGACCCATTTGCACCGAAACAAAGGGACCTTCAAACCACCTCCATAGTTAAGTTCACATATGTCCTCTATGTAACCATAATATGTTTCCTTCCCCGTGTTGGTTGTTGCATCAAAGCGGACACCACTGTTTTGGTTGGTGCTCTTCTTATCTTGGGCGATCGTGTAAAATGTATTCCCATTTATCTCGTACCCCTTGAAAGTCATTATATTTGAAGATGGTAACTGGGACAACAAGTACAGGTCATCTTCAATATCGCCATCATGCATGGCACGTTTCTGCAACCAACCGGCGGAAGTCCTTGTTTGTTCACGTGTAATCCAGTCGTCAGACTGCTCCGGGTGTTTGGAGTGTAGAAAATTCTTGTGTTCCTCCATATACGGAGCCACCAAGGCGGAATTCTGTAGAACTGTGTAGTGTGCTTCAGTGAGAGAGTGTCCGTCCATACATATTATTAGATCCCCTCCTAGCGTGCCTTTTCCATCCAGTCTGCCCTTATGCCGCGATTCAGGAACACCAATCGGCTAAAGGTCAGGAATAAAGTCAATACAAAACTCAATGACCTCCTCATTTTCATGGCCCTTCGAGATGCTTCCTTCTGGCCTAGCACGGTTATGAACACATTTCTTCAAGACTCCCATGAACCTCTCAAAGGGGAACATATTGTGTAGAAATACAGGACCCAAAATGTTAATCTCTTCGCAAAGGTGAACTAGGACGTGCGTCATGATGTTGAAGAAGGATGGTGGGAACACCAACTCGAAACTGACAAGCCATTGCACCAAATCATTATGTAACCTTGGTATGATTTCTGGATCGATTACCTTCTGAGAGATTGCATTGAGGAACGCACATAGCTTCACAATGGCTAATCGAACGTTTTTCGGTAGAAGCCCCCTCAATGCAACCGGAAGCAGTTGCGTCATAATCACGTGGCAGTCATGAGACTTTAGGTTCTGAAACTTTTTCTCTGCCATATTTATTATTCCCTTTATATTCGACGAGAAGCCAGATGATACCTTCATACTGAGCAGGAATTCAAAGAAGATTTCCTTCTCTTCTTTGGTAAGAGCGTAGCTGGCCTGACCCTGATGTATGTCGTCTTTTCCGTGCATACGTTGCTGGTCCTCCCGTGCCTCTGGTGTATCTTTTGTCTTCCCATATTCGCCCAAGAAGTCAAGCAGGGTCACGCAAAGATTCTTTGTCACGTGCATCACGTCGATTGTGGAGCGGACCTCTAGGTCTTTCCAATATGGCAGGTCCCAAAATATAGATTTCTTCTTCCACATGGGTGTGCGTCCGTCATCGTCCTTCGGAACAGGTTGTCCGCCAGGACCCTTCCAAAGATTACCTTCAAACCCTTGACCATATCATGTACATCAGCACTAGTACGGTGGCAAGGCTTCGTCCGGTGATCTGCCTCACCTTTCAAATGCTTGCCTTTCTTTCTTACGGGATGCCTGCCCGGAAGAAATCGACGATGTCCCAGGTACACATTCTTCCTACAACTATCCAAATATATACTATCGGGATCATCCAAACAGTGCGTGCATCCGCGGTATCCCTTGTTTGTCTGTCCTGAAAGGTTACCGAGAGCAGGCCAATCATTGATGGTCACGAACAGCAACGCCTTTAGGTAAAATTCTTCCTGTTTGTGCTCATCCCACGCACATACACCTTTTCCATTCCACAGCTGTAATAGTTCTTCAACTAATGGCCTTACGTACACATCAATGTCGTTGCCGGGTTGCTTAGGGCCTTGGATGAGCACTGGCATCATAATGAACTTTCGCTTCATGCACAACCAAGCAGGAAGGTTATACAAACATTGAGTCACATGCCACGTGCTATGGTTGCTGCTCTGCTCCCCAAAAGGATTAATGCCATCTGCGCTTAGACCAAACCATACGTTCCTTGGGTCACCTGCAAACTCCTCCTTGTACTTTCTCTCAATTTTTCTCCACGGCGACCCATCAGCGGGTACTCTCAATTTTACGTCTTTCTTACGGTCTTCTCTGTGCCATCGCATCGCCTTCGCATGCTCTTTATTTTGGAACAAACCTTTCAATCGTGGTATTATAGGAGCATACCACATCACCTTGGCAGGAATCTTCTTCCTGGGGCGCTCGCCCTCGACATCACCAGGGTCATCGCGACTGATCTTATAACGCAATGCACCGCATACCGGACAAGCGTTCAAATCCTCGTACTCAACGCGGTAGAGGATGCAGTCATTAGGGCATGCATGTATCTTCTACACCTCTAACCCTAGAAGCAGACAACCTTCTTTGCTTCATACGTACTCTCGGGCAATTCGTTGTCCTTTGGAAGCATATTCTTTATCATTACCGGCAACTTTCCAAATCCCTTGTCAGATACACCATTCTCTGCTTTCCATTGCAGCAATTCCAGTGTGGTGCCCAACTTTTTTTGTCAGCTTCACAATTCAGGTACAACAATTTCTTGTGATCCTCTAACATGCGCTGCAACTTCTTCTTATCCAAATCACTTGCGCAGTTTCTCTTTGCATCGGCAATGGCCCGACCTAGATCATCAGCGGGCTCATCTGATGCCTCTTCTTCAGCTTCTTCCCGCATTGCCGGTTGAACTTCTTCCCCCCTTGTTGTATCATCGTATTCAGAGAACCCATGGCCAGGATAGCTGTCGTCGTCATGTTCTTCTTCATTGTCTTCCATCATAACCCCTCTTTCTCCATGCTTGGTCCAAACATTATAGTGGGGCATGAAACCGGACTCAAATAGGTGGACGTGAATGGTTCTTGACGTAGAGTAATTGTGACCATTCTTATAGCCAGCACATGGACAAGGCATAAAACCATCCGCCCGCTTGTTTGCCTCAGCGGCAAGCAGAAAAGTGTGCATAACATTAATGAACTCGGGAGAGCACCGGTCATCATACATCCATTATCGGCTCATCTTCATTACACAACACCGAAAAGACCAAATTAATACAAGTTCATACATATATATAGTTCATACAACACTTAAATGCAACAAACAAATAACTCTCTAGCTAAAACATTTCAATGCAACAACAAATGCGATCAAGATTGCAACTAAGGTAACAATTGATCCAACAGCATAATGATATCAAGCCTCACTATCAATGGCATATTTTCTAATCTTTCAAATCTTCAAGCGCATTTTCTCCAGCTTGATCTTGTGATCATCGACGACATCGGCAACATGCAACTCCAGTTCCATCTTCTCCCCCTCAATTCTTTTCAATTTTTCTTTCAAATACTCGTTTTCTCTTTCAACTAAATTTATCCTTTAGACAATAGGGTCGGTTGGAATTTTCGGTTCACATACCTCCTAGATAAAAATATCTATGTCAACTTGATGGGCATAATTTGCCATAAACACGAAATGCAACAACTAGTTTTAAAAGAGAATATATCACATCCGAATTATAACAAGGACGAGGGCCGACGGGGACGGATATCAAAACCATGGCACTATGTATAACAAACAACGTACGGGTAATATAATTATACGAGTAACTATATATCCAAATTACACAAACATCAATTTGGTAATGTAAAACATTCATGAACAAGAGCCTCACCACAAGGTGGTGCCGGCGACGGGACGGTGCGGGCGATCGACGGTGGTTACGACGGAGATTTAGAAGGCACTAAGTAAACCACACCTACATATGCAAACTAGGTGTTATTTTTGACCTCAAATTGCATATAAATCAAATACTAGCACATATAATTCCTCCCAAATTACTAAACTCACAAATTAATCACTATACAAAGCATTGCAAGAGCTAATCTAGCAATGATAGATGAAAGGACAAAGTTGCTAGCTTTGTGATCATTTGAATGGATGGGGGCCTTCAAATCTTCAAATTTTGGGCAAAATGTGTGATGAGCTCGAGGAAGAGGGGAAGAACAGAGAAGGAGAGGGGAAAGGGGAAGAACAGAGCGAGCTCGGGTGGACGAAGGGTTTATGTAGGACGACCTTTGGTACCGGTTCGTAACACAAACCGGTACTAAAGGTGCTGGAGGGGCCCCAGACTGACAACATCCTGCCACCACTCACTTTAGTATCGGTTCGTGGCACGAACCGGTGCTAAAGGTTCACCATGAATCGGTACTAATGAGAGCGGCCGGCTAGCCGTTGGAACCGGCACTAATGGACACATTAGTGCCGGCTCAAAATCAAACCGGCACTAATGTGCTTCACATTTGACCATTTTTCTACTAGTTCATAAACTGGTGGGCCTAAACTGGGACAAAACTGTGGGGTTTGTTACCTCGGGAATCAATACGAAGACAGTGTCGTTAATACAATCTGGGCTTTCCTCTCCATGTAGTATCCTCAAAATAATCATTGTGACCTCATCTTCACATATGTCCCAATGGCGCTGATAAAGGTGAGCAAGGAAACCGAGAAACCGTCTGGTCCCGGCGCTTTGGTTGGGAACATCTGGAAAACAGCAACTTTAACCTCCTCATTGGTGTATGGTGCACAAATGGTCGTGTTCATCACCGCTGTCACCTTTCAGGGGACATGATCTAGGACAGCTTCCATGTTCCTTAGACCCTTCGAAGAGTAAGATAAAATTCGTTGGCCATCTCCTTCAACTCTGCTGGATCCACCATCTCCTTCAACTCTGCCGCGAACAGAGATGGCAGCGCTGGTGCTGCGCCTTAAGAGCATCTCCAACCGCCACACTAAAAGACGCGCGCGTGGGACGTTTTCGCGCGCTCCAGCGGTGGCGGCAAACTAGTGCGCGCGAGAAAAGGCGGCAGCTCTCGCGCTAGATTTGGCGCACCGCGTCCGGCGCGCCTATAAAATTGCAGCACCCTCTACCGCTCTCTCTCGCTCGCTCCCTCTACTGCTTTCTTTCCTCGCCCCCGACACGACACCACTGCGGCGTCCACGTGCGTCCGTCCGGCACCTACTCCGCCTTGATTCAGTCGGGCGGCGGCGTGCGCCTCCGCCTCGGAACCTTTGACACCGCCTAGATGGCGCCCGCGCGTACGACGCTGCGGCGTCGCGCCTCCGGCGGTCCCGTTGGGACATTAACTTCACCGACATGGCGACGCGGGAGCGGGCACAGGAGTTGGCGCCTTTCCCGCGGCTTATCACTGACAAGGGTCGTCGCAAAAACCAGAGGCGGGAGCGCCGTCTTAGCCTGGCTGAGATGGACGAGGAAGCCATGGCGCTATGGAGGCAAAGCTTCCCACAAGACATCATCAATGAGGAACAGTTCTTCGCCGAGAGGAGGGTGGAGAGGGAGGAGAGAAGGAAGGAGCGAGCCGCCTATCGCGAGGACAAGCGAACGCGGAAGGCGGTCGCTAAATACAACATCACGCTAGGAGATGTGTCGTCCTGGGAATCCCGCGACGAGCGGTTCTTTGACACCTATGCTCGAACGTTGGAGGAGGACATCACCGATGCAGAGTTCGAGTCGGAGAATGACGAGTAGTAGTAGTTTTTCGTTTTATTTTGTATCGTAGAAGCAGGCTATGTGACCAACTAGAACTATATATCGTTGGAGAAGCTTAGAGCATCTCCAGCCGTTGGCCCCTCAGGGGGCGCCTAAAATCGCCGCCTAGGGGCGAGCTGGCGCAAAAAAACGGCCTGGGGGCGAGTTGCCCCCGAGTCGGCGTCCCCAGGGCCACCCCCAGGCGCGTCTAATTTTTCCCAAAAAAAACGTTCGGCGAAGTTCGGTTAAATATGGCTAAATTTCGGTAAACTTTGGCATATATTACATGTTCGCGACGCGTTTACATAACAAATATAACTAAAAAAAGAAATCGCTAAACGCGGAGTAGTCGCCGCCGCCGTCCTCGCCGGCATCGTCGTCGTAGGCCTTCTCCTCCTTGACGCGGCCGTCCCGACTGCACCCCTGCCCGGCGTCGCCATGGCGGACAGGTGCCGGCGGCCATCGTCGTCGCTGTCGTCGAGGACGACGACTCCTCCTTCTTCGCGGCCCCGACGGCGCTGCTCGAAGCGCCGCAGTACGGCGACCTGGCGCTCCCTCTCCATACTGAGGAAGTCCTTGCGCGCCCATTTCAGGGCTGCATCGTCGTCGAGCGCCACCTCGCCAGGCTCCATCTTCACGGCAGGGAGCCCCGGCTCCATTTTCACGTCGCGAGCCCGGGCTCCGTCTTCGGCTTGACGAACCGCGGAGGAGCCGACGAGGGGGCACGCCGGCCGCCTTCGTTGATGACGATGCCGGTGCTGTGAGTGCGCCGGCCGAGCGGCGTCTCCGCCGCGGGCTCGGTCTTGACGCCGAGCAGCGCCGGAGAGTCGGAGGAGTGGGAATAAGATCGCGACGAGGAGGATGAAGATGATGAAGAGACGAACCTCCTGGGCAGCCATTGCCCGGCGCGTCGGCGGCGGGCCGGCCGGGGCCGGGGCCGCCGGGGGAGGGTATGTCAGTGGCGGCTCGTTGCCGCCCTCAAGGTGTGCCAACACGCCGCCGACCGTGCGGCCGTGGACGCCCCACCAAACGTGACGGCCCTCACTGTTCTGTCTGCCGCCCACCACCGGTGCCCCGTTGGTGGACGCCAGCCTCTGCTCCTGACGGCGCTCGAAATACGCCACCCATGCCGAGTGGTTGTCGGCGGCGTACTGGGGGAGGGTGCGCTGCTCATTGGTGAGGGAGGCACGCGCGAGCTCGACCTCGTCGACGAAGTAGGTGGTCCGCGCCGCGGCGTCGGGCAACGGCGGAACGGGCACTCCCCGTTGCTGAGCCGCCAGTCGGACGGCCCGGCGCTCATGTCCGGCGGCGCCGGGATGTTGGCCTCGAACAGGAGCCACGACTCCTGTTCGCGGAGCGAGCGGTGGCCGAAGCCGTTGGCCGCCGCCTCGTCGTCGGGGAAGCGTTCGGCCATTGGGGGAGGGAGGGCTCGGAGGCGGCGCACGGTAGAGGGAGAGGGAGGGCTCGGCGGCGTCGGTGCATGGCAGAGGGAGAGGAAGAGGGCTTGGCGGCGAGGGCTGGTGTGGCCGGAGGCGAGGGAGGGCACCGGCTTATATAGCCGTGCCCGTACGTACGCGTGGCCGGAGGGGGGCGACGCCGCGCCGCCCCGTGACTCCCCGCCCGTGAGGAATCAATGGCAAGGCTGACCGGTGGCGGCGGCGCGGCAGCCTTGGCATTGATTCCCACGGGGACCGAGGCGATGAGGGCGACGAAGCGCCCGTCTCGCTGACTCGGCGGGCCCGCGGTTTCTTCGCGCGAAAACCACCCGCCCTGGCGCCCCCGGGTGCCTCCCAGCACGTCGGGTTCGGCCTGGGTCCGCCGGCGCTGATTTCGGCCCAGGCCAACGAAAATCGGGCTCCTGGGGCGCGACTGGGCCGTTTTTTCGGCGCCGGCGCGAAAAAATTGTCTGGGGAGGCCGTTTTGGGGGCGCGGCTGGAGATGCTCTTAGATGTACGCATTTTTTATCATAGAAACAACCTACGTGCCGAACTATCTCTATATTTGCATGCTCGAAACAAATATGTATCGAATCGTCAAGGAAAAAAAATATGCGCGCCTGCTGGAGCCGCTCGGGCGCGCTTTATTTTGCGGCGGCCGCTGAAGCCAGCGCACCGCCACGCACAAAACCTGCCTCACCCGACACTGTATTTTGATTTTTAGCGCGCCGCGCGTTGCACGCCGGTTGGGATGCTCTAACAGAAAGAAAAGCGCCTTGCAAATCGATAGATCCGTCGTAATCCACAGCCGTGGCAATGGCAGCCTACAGTGAACTTGTTGGCGGTCACAGCAGGCAAGCAAGCAACGGCCACCTTTGAATTCGCCAATCGCCAAAGAGGAAGAAAAGCCTAGAACCGGCATCGGGTGCTTGTCTAGTCTCGTCAATCGATCAGCCGTTCTGCTAGGCCTCCGTCCGTGGTTCGATTTCCTACACATTGACGCCAATGCGTTGGCGTCCGAGGCGTGTGTGGCGCCGGCGGGGCCGGAGTGAAAGCGGCGAGCCATACCTGGCTTGGGAGAATATTGTATGGAAACCAGTATTTAATGAAAACTCTGGATTTTTAAAAGAAGCTTCTGCCTCTGCATCTGGACGATGCATGCAACCACTTTATTAATTATTCATACAAGACCTTACAAAGTCATACAATAGTAAGACTAAAGCCACCGTCTAGGCAACATGTGTCGCTACTCCTATTCAATTGATGAAGGGATGTTGATAGTCTGGCCTAATACCAAACAGATCTCGCAGCCAAACCTAACATCTAAGACCTGAGGTCCCAACCAGGATGCCTGCCGGGTATAAGGCCTCCGCAGCCACCTGCCATCAATCCATTTTCAGTGTTGTACTGTTGCATCTACCTTGCCCGGTCTAGTTGCCGTCGACGCCACCACGACGCCGCCGTCGCAGGCACGGGCTTGCCCGGCGCGGACCATCGGCAGCGGCGGAGGGGGAGAAGGGCGCTGGAGGGAAACGTGGCGGCTGCGGCGGCGGCTGATCCCTCCCGAGCTGCCCGCGTGGGAGGCAACGCGAGAGGTCGCTGGAAGGAGTTGACTGCTGGGATAACTTATTTGAAATCATTAATGAAAACTACATGAAAACCATATTTTAAAGTTTCAAAAAATTCTGAAAAAAATGTGGGATGTTAAGAAGGTGATGTTTTATTGCTACACAAATTTTCAAGTTGATAAATATTACATGATGTGAGCTATGAAAAAGACAAATTCAGCCCTGAATAGTGATATTACTATTCGACACTATTCAACACTGATTTTGTCTTTTCCCGTAGCTCACATCTCCTAATGTATTTCAACTTGAAATTTTGTGGGGCAATGAAACATCATCCCCTTAACATCCTGCATTTTTTTTAAAAACACAATTCAAAAAAAAATCTTTTTCTTGTGGTTTTCATCGTTTTTCACCGAATGTTGGTTTCCGTATGATATTCTCCCGTCTAGCTTTTGGCAGGTAGATAAGGCAGCAGTGATGTGGGTCGGGAATAGGAGTCGTGGACCTCACGCACTGCCCGCCGGTTACTGCATGGAAAACGTAGGTCCGGCGCGCGAGTGCGTAGGGCGGTCAAATTTCGTGTTTTGACCCTTTTTGTAAACAAAATCGGGATCTGGCCCTGGTTCGGAAAAAATTCGGGATCTGACCCTTTTGCCTACTGCCGGGCCGCACGGCGGTAGGCCTGTGCATGCTACCGCCAAAGGGATCTGCGGTAGCCCACTTATCCACGTCAGCCCCAAGTAAACGGAACCGTCTCCTGCCGTCCACCCTACCGCCAGAGCCCACGGCGGTAGGCTCTGGCGGTAGGAGCTGAAACCTTATAAGCCCGCGCGGCCGGCTCGTGGGGCCCACCCACGAACCCGCCCCCATCTTCTTCCCCTAGCCGCGGGGCGGCGCAAGAACAGAGAGCACAAGCTCTCTCTCATCCCCTCCACTCCCCCCCCCCCCTCCGATCTCCTTCGTTTGGGCACCATTTTTGCGGATCGAGATGGCTCCAAAACGGGAAAAGTAAGCTCTCTCAATCCCTCCAATTAGTTCTACTCGAAACGCTTTCGATTTGATGCATTATTTGGTGCAAACAAACCTATCTTTTTACTTTGTTTTTATCCTAGGATTGCTTAGGTTGATTATATATGATGTATATAGTTGAATATAAACTCTAATAACTAGTTTTGGAGATTATGTGTAGTTTTGATATGAACCCTAGTTCATCACGAAGGTAGTTGGAGATTAACATTATTTTTGAACAAGTGGTGATGTGATTGATGTTGGAGGGATTGTAAGTATTTTTTTGAACAAATGGTGATATGATGGATTTTGATGAATGATGTATATGCAATTTTCTAATTGTTTCAATATACGATAAATGATGAATGTTGGTGAATAATTTATTTACATTGATCATTTATATTGGTTGAATATATGATAAATGATGAATGTTGGTTGAATATGATTCATTTATATTTGGACTTGATATGTTCATGTTTGTTCAAAATGGTACAAGTTGGTTGAAAATGACATCATTTCTTATTGTTTAATTGTTATAGGCGGCCACCCCTTGCGCCAGAAATCGGCGTGAAGTACACGATGCTTGATCATGCTTTCGACAATGGTCACCGCTCCCGTTTTATGGAGAACGGAGTGGTAATGTCTATCGTCAATTTGATGTATTGTTTATTATGACAAAATTAGTTACTAACAATTCCGTTTACATTCTGACAGATGCTCCCCCCATTGCGGATGAGGGGTCACACGAAGGTTGTGCAGATGCAGTACGACGAGCGCTACACTCCGTATTTCAGGAGAGCACGGATGTTGGGTTTCGTTCTTCAGTTCAAAAGGCAGCCGCCAACGCTCGTGCACTCGGCTCTTACGGCATTGATCGACCGGTGGCGCCCCGAGACGCACAGTTTTCATCTCACTTGTGGTGAGATGACAGTGACTCTCGAGGACTTCGGCATGATCACGGCCCTGCCCATCGAGGATCATGCTCTGACTGGGCAAGTGGAGAGGGCCAACTGGCAGGAGAGGGTGATCGCCCTGATCGGCGACTGCCCTCCGATGAAGGGGAACAGAACATCCGGCGTGCGGCTCAAGTGGCTCCTGGAGAACCGGTCCGTTTGCCCGCAAGATGCCGATCAGCGGACCGTGGAGCAGTACGCGAGGGCCTATTTGTGGTACCTTCTGACGGAGGTCGTCTTTCCAGACTGCTCGGGGGATTGCGCCCTATGGATGTATCTCGGATTCCTGGAGGACTGGGATGCGGGGTACAGCTGGGGGTCCGCCGGCCTAGCTTACCTATACCGCTCGGTAAGATAAATATCTCAATACTTGTTTTTCGATCTACGTATGCTGTCTGAGGTTGTGCTATATGATCATGATCACTTCATGTTTACTGCTGGATGACGTGACGCAGAGGACCGAAGATACCTCTGGCGTGTGTGGATTTGTTTGGGCCCTTTCAATTTGGATGTGGGAGCGGTTACCGGTCGGCCGTCCAGAGAGAGTTCGCTCGCGTGCATGGACGGATTATGGTGAAGAAGGTGATAGTGCTCGCTACCCGACCGTCGCTTACGCCTGGGACAAGGTGAAGGTCTACACGGGCAAGGCCACTACCCTGTATAAGCTCTTCAGCAACGACCTGGACAACCTATCAGATTTCCAGGTATACCAAGTAGCTTATCAATCGTTCCGCAACTTTCATTCTTCTTAACGATCCTTTTGTAGGTGAACTGGTTTCCGTACCGTGACCGAGAATGGGGGTTGGAGCTCAACTCGATGTGCAAGGAGGATCGGCTTGCCTGGCGGTGCATTGTGCCCTTGATATGTGTGTATGCCGTCGAGTGGAACTTACCACAGCGTGTGGCCACACGGTTTGGGATCTTGCAACATACCCCACCAGGTAAACGCACAGACACCGGCGGCTCCGACCTTCACTGGTGAGGACATTGTTCTCTACTTGATGTGTTTTCTTTTATGTTTGATGTTGTCATGACGTTCGTTGCTTCCTATGCCTTGCAGGAAGAGTAGAAAGAATTGTCAGTCCATCACAGACTGGGGGCACGAGCACCAGGAGTACGTGAAAATGTGGGACGAGAGAAGGTATCGCAAAGACAGCGAAAGGAGAGTGGTTCACTGGGACACCTACTGTGAACGCCACCTGAAGTGGTATGACGATGGTGTCAAGTACCGTGTACGCCTGAGGCCGCAGTGGGCGGAAGACGATATGGCCGAATTGGAGGAGGATGACAGCGAGGACGAAGCTTACCGTGGCCGGCTCAGAGATCTCGAAGGTGATTTCAGAGAGTATGCACCCCTGATGAATAGAGTGGTAAGTGGTGTTCTCATTTGTTTTGAGCCATGAGCGATTTTGAGCCTTTAACATATTGGTTACGTGTGCAGACTTCAGAGCTCAACAGAAGCATTATCGATGGCTCGAACGCGCTTTCGTATGAAGCCGGAACCGTGGAATCCAACACCAAAATGAGGGATACAATGAAGGTAACATCGAGCTCCTTAGCCATGTTATACTATTGCAGAAGCTTGAGTTGATCCTTATTATGTTTTTGGTTGTTCACTATTGCAGAAGTTCATCACCCGTTGTCGTAAGATAGTGGGTATGCTTGGGTGCGCTCACGCGGCCAACGTCCATGATCCTGCTCATGAAGGGTCCATGTGTGCCATTGCTTCATCAAGCCACGCCGGCGAAGCTTCCTCTACTCATGTTGCCTCGTCATCCCGCGTTGTTGAGCAGCAAGAGGAAGAAGAAACAGAGGACGAAGAAGAAGAGGAGGAGGAGGACGCAGAAGAAGAGGAGGAGGGGGACGCAGAGGAGTACGACGACAATGACGGGCCTCAACCGACGCAGCCAAGCCAGGGGAAGAGGGTATCTCATCCACACCAGGATATTTTGAGCCCATCCCCGTTTCAGAAACCGGTTCCTCGTCGTCGCACGAAGAAGCCGGACGAAACCCGCTCGAAGAGAAACGACGACCGTACCGCTAAGAGGAGCAGGAGGAAGTAACCACTCGTGTTGGTGATGTCGTTTAGTACAACTAGTTGTGAGCAAGAACTTGTATGCCATGCTAGTGATGTCTATTTGGTACTTTCAAGCTTTGTTGGTGATGTTGAATTGCTACTTTCAAACTATGTTCAAACTATTTGAAATGTTAATTTGCTATCTACAATGTGAGCGATCATCCTATTTTGAATTACAAACAATATTTGTTGTGATGTTTATTTATTTTTGATTGATAAGACAAAGAACCAATTTAGAAGTTAACTGGCACATACCCTACCGCCGAACGGGACGGCGGTAGGTGTAGACAACCTACCGCCGGGACCTTTGGCGGTAGGTTGTGGTACCCTACCGCCAACGGGTCACGGTTTCTTCGTCACAGTACCGAAGGCATGTGTGTAGGACCCTACCGCCAAGGCATGTGGCGGTAGGTTGGGGTACCCTACCGCCAGCGGAAACGCCATCTTCGTCACAGTACCGAAGGCACAGCCTACGGCACTACCGCCAAGCCTTCTGGCGGTAGCCTTAGCTGGACTACCGCCACGTCCGGTGGCGGTACGACCGTTACGCCGCGTGGCTTCACACAACGGGGCTGACGGCGGCCGCCGTTAACCTACCGCCGCTCCCCGTGGCGGTAGCCTGTACAAGTCTACCGCCATGATCTACGGCGGTAGCGAAAGGGTCAAATCTTAAAAAAAAAATCGAACCGGGTCAGATCCCGATTTTGTTTACAAAAAGGGTCAAAACACGAAATTTTGCCGCATAGGGCAGTCTACAGAAGTGGGTGGCCGTGCGTTTCTTTCTCTACTTGGCTCATCATGTGACTCTGCACGAATGGTAAAAGATGGATAAAATACGTTGGGAGCCCCTGACGTTCTTCTTCTTTTGCATGGGGAAAGTTGGGTTAATATGTTCCTTTTGCCAGCGGAATTCTATTGAACAAGCTTGATCAATGCAATCCTTTCCATTCAAAAAAAAAGTGTTCATTTTTCCCAAATGATAACGGATGTGTACCACGTTTTCTTATAGATTACTCCGTCTGTAAATAAATGTAAGTCGTTTTGGCAGTTTAATTTAATGTCTTACACATTTGTAAGCGGAGGAAGGTATCAAGCAATTTGGATTTTATTTTTTTGGATTTTAATTTAATGTTTTACACTATATTTGAGTTATCAAACAGTTTTGCTGTCCTAGTCGACTGAGACTTTGTGTGGATTAGTGTGGTCTGCTGATGGTGTTTTGTAGTACATGATGATGATGATTGCTTGCTCTGATTATTGTATGATTGTCTTTTCGTGCGACGATGTGATGTTTTGCAACTGCAATGCTGCATTAGTTTTCCTACCAGGGCATGTTGCGCTCTCTCTCTCTCTCTCTCTCTCTCTCTCTCTCTCTCTCTCTCTCTCTCTCTCTCTCTCTCTCAAGAATTGCTTTTCATTTTAGCTAATTCTCAATTATCAGTTCCCTGAGAATTTTCTTAGCTCCAAGTCAACGTTTACGACCAACTATCTAGCGTTCGATTCATTTTAAATTTATATTTTCCGAGACAAACACTACAATTTCTTATACTAGTGGATAAATAAATTACTGAAACTCGGTGGGCATTTTTTCCGCATGAAAAATTGCAAAATCGAATGAGATTTAGAGGCAATACTTTTATTTTGTTTTCGATAACTTCTTATAACATGGTGGACCGTTTTAATATTTGTCTGAAGAAAATAGTAAAATAGAGTCAGAATTGGCATATACACTCCCAATGTTTTTAACTCTTCTTTTACTTTAACTCCCATTTTTATTCGCTGGTGAGCCCTCCTTGAGCTCCTTATCATGGTGCTACCCAGGAATCATCGCCCAAATGTCCTCGCGCTGGTGAGCCTGTCCTCCCCAATCTTTTGCTCCTCTTCGGCCCCGACCCCTTCTAGGCCACCATTGGAAGTTGATTTGTCGGAATTTGCATGATATCGTACGGAAACAGTGAGATTTGATACCGAAATTCACATGTTTGAGAGATTTTTGAACTTTGGTTTGTGAAATTGACGAAATGCGGGTTTGTGGTTACTAAATGCATGTTCTGAAAGTGAAATGCAGGTTATCAAAGTCAAATACGAAACTGGAAATTTCAATTTTTAAGCTGATGGAAACTATTTTCTTGAAATGGTTCACTTCTTTGAATGAATGAAATTCGTGTTTTGTTTATGAAATAACTGAACTCAAAATTTTAATACAGTTAAGCATGTTCTCAAATAATTGAAACTAAAATATGTTATGAAATTGAAATCACCCTTTTTATTAGTGAAATATGAATTTGAAATTGGTATATTTGAACTAAAATAATTTAAATGGAGGAGATCGTTTTTTGAATAGTGAAATCTTTTTGTGAGAAAGTGAAATCATTCGGAAGAGTCAACTAAACTCTTCTTTTGAAAAGTGAAATATGTTCTCAAATAATTGAGATGGATGAAGTCATTTTTTGAATATGAAATCTGATCTGGAATAAGTGAAATCATTCTTTGCAATGCTGAAATCTTCTCTAAAAAAATTGAACATATATTTTGAAAAAGCGAAATATGGTTTGAAGTAACTGAAAGGGGGAAGTCAATTTTTGAAACTATGAAATATGTTCTGAAATTATAGAACCGTTGAATTCGTATTTGAAATAGCGAAATCTTCTCCAAAATCATTTGAAAAGTGAAATATGTTCCTAAAATAATTGAAATAGATTAGCACAACTTTTGAATTATGTCATGAAATAATTGAAATGGACGAGCTCGTAAACTGAGACGGTCACACTAATATGTGTGCGTGAATATTTGAAACAGTCACCACCCACCAGAAAATTATTGTGTCAGTCATTAAAATATATATTTAAATTTTGAAAAATCTTATAATCGTTTTTTTTAAATAAATAATATACTGATCATTTATTATTTTATATGATAAATGAAATACTACCTCTGTTCCTAAATATAAGTCTTTTTAAAGATTCCACTACAGACTACATCTGGAGTAAAATGAGTGAATCTAAACTCTAAAATACGTCTATATACATCCGTGTGTAGTCCGTAGTGGAATATCTAAAAAGACTTATATTTAGGAACGGAAACGGTTTTGTCCTCTGATGTGTGTCTCCGGCTGAATCCACCGTTTCTGCTCGCTGGTCATTGGATAACACACACCACTAAACAACACCTAAAAATGCATCTGAAAATACCAACTTATGCGTAGGCAAGTATGAAAACGTTGTTGGCAAGATCGAATTGCTCCCCTGGATCTTATGGTTGGTGCTTCTGCTTTCGCAAACGCCTACTGTAGGAGGAATACACTGACCGTAGCAATCCTACTCAGCAGCACATGCACGCCTCTGCGGATCCAACGGTGAAAACTAGACGCAACACATGACTCTGGTCTGGAGCAAAGCAATGTTTCGTTTTCACCGGAGGAGCACAAAAGAAGCATGAAAAATCTGTTATTCCAGCTTTGCGGCGCCATGATAAGTGTGGACCCCGGACCGGCCCTCTGCACTTCGGCAGATTCAGTTGACACGGCTGGCAATTGACGCATTAATTAGTTGGTTGTTCGTTAGCTACCCTGATCTACTAGAAGTTGCTCCCTTCATTCCACAATGTAATGCGCCCATATTTTTTGAGATTTAAATTTGATTATAAATTTAACCAATGAGACCGACTGTGACCGGAGCAAAAATTATACCACTCTACCATTACAGTCCGTCTTGTTGATTAAATTTATAGTCAAATTTAAATCTTAGGAAACACGAACGCACTATAATTTAAAACGGAGGTAGTAGTAGTAGCAAATATATCCTCTCGATCCACCTCGTCTTGGTAAAGGATCCGACCGGAGGCGGTGGCACCAGTCCCAGTCCAGAATCATCAATGTAATCATCTGGTGCACTCGCTCCTCGCTTCTCCCGGTTGTTTTCAGTGATTGAATGGGCGACATTTCCACCCCGTAGGTTTTTCATTTTGACAAAGTTTCAATGTTAGCTGTGCTCCGGTGTGGTGGGTGGAGCGTCCAGTGGACCAAGGTAACTCGCTCCACAGGTAGATGCGCAGCGCAGCGGCGCGTCGAAATTCTGTACGTAGTGTAGTACACAGACGCGCGAATACACAATGCTTCCCCACACACTGCACACATCGCGCGCCAGTACAGCGCCCGGGCCGGGTGGTCCGCTCACTGGTCCAATCAACGAACGCGAACGCAGCCGGCAGTGAGGGGTGGCCGGCGGTGCACCGCAGCAAGCACTGGTGCCGCGCGTTAACTGAAAAGTGCCGCGCAAATCGATAGATCCGTCGTGATCCACAGCCGTGGCAATGGCAGCCTGCAGTGAACTTGTTGGCGGTCACAGCAAGGAGTGAATTGCAAAAAACATCAACATTGAAGGCTAGGGTTGCAGAAACCACACTTCTACGGTTTTGTGCCAAAAACTATTATTTCTGAGCCTAATTTGCAAAAAACACTAGTCGGTGGTTTAGAACGTTTTGAGCATGATTATGACAGATGGGTCCCGCTGGACAGGATGGCATGGCAAATAAAAAAGTTGATCACATCATTATATTATTTTATTTTGCAAAAAGACCCCCAAAAAGCAATTGGGTCCCCCGTCTCCTCCCACCAGTCCGGTGGTGGATGTCGGCGGCCACTCCCTCCCTGTGCGCGACCGGCGCAGCTGCTGCTTGCTCTGGCGGCGGGGAATAGGGGAGGTCCGGCGTTGTCGGGGACGCGTGCCACCGCAGCGCCATTCCCAGGCTGGCGCCGACGAGGAGCACGGGAGGTTACTGACGTCCGGCAGCAACGACGGGGGCAACACGACGGCGGGAGCTCCTCCTCCAGCCCCGATGAGCACGGCTAGAGCCCGGCGGTAGAGCTAGGGAGCGCGGCGACGGCGGTGGCTGACTATGCGGTGACCGAAGGCGCCGATTCCGACTGCCCCGGCGGCCTCGGCCCACACGCCGGCGAGTTCGAGCACGCCGCCTGCGTAGGTCGCTGCTGCTGCTGGCCCTCTGTTGTGGATGACCCTTTTTTAAATGACCTTATCCTCTTAGGACTTTCTACACTTTAGTCCATGCTATTCTATCTATTTGTGATCTGTTATGTCATGCCACATCACCCTATCCAGTGGGACCGATATGTCATAATCGTGCTCAAAACGGCCAAAACCGCCGATTAGTGTTTTTTGTAAAAAAAATTAGGCTCAGAATTAATAGTTTTTGGTACAAAATTATAGAAGTGTGGTTTCTGTAACCCTAGCCTTCAATGTCGATGCTTTGTGCAATTTACTCCACAGCAAGCAAGCAAGCAAGCAACGGCCACCTTTGAATTCGCCAAAGAGGAAGAAAAGCCTCGAACCGGCATCGGGTGCTTGTCTAGTCTCGTCAATCGATCAGCCGTTCTGCTAGGCCGTCGGCCTCCATCCGTGGTTCCATTTCCAACCAACCGATGGACACGAATGCGTTGGCGTCCGAGGCGAGGTGTGTGTGGCATTTTGTGTTGATCCAACAGCGGGAGTAGGCGGGCACTCTTGAAGTGCGCCTGTTCCTCCACATGAGGTCCTCCCCGGAGCCGGCGGGGCCGCGGTGAAAGCGGCGAGCGATGCCTGGGCCTTTTGGCAGGTAGATGAGGCAGCCTGAGCAGGGATGTGGGTCCGGAATAGGAGCCGTGGACCTCACGCCCTGCCCGCCGGCCGAACGAAAGTTGCTATTCCGATCCGGCGCGCGAGTGCGTAGGGCAGTCTACAGGAGCGGGTGGCCGTGGGTGCATGTCAACAAGCTATGCGTCTGCATGAATTTCTCTCTCTCTCTCTCTCTACAAGTCGTTTTGGCAGTTTAATTTAAGGAATAAGTATATTTTTCGTCCTCAAACTCTTCCAAGAGTTTAAAAATCGTCCCTCAATTTAAAACCGGATAGATTTCGACTTTCGTCCCTCAACTATCAGAACCGGATAGTTTTCGTCCCTCACACCACTTCAAGCGGTTTTCGCCCGCATGAACAGTAAATTTTTAAAAAAGCAAAATAGTCAAAAAATCAGAAAATTTGTGGGATCAAAGTTTCTCGGGTGCGCAAGGTGCGTGAATTTTTTTGTGCTATTTAGACATTCCAGGAGCTCGTGACAAAGGAAAAACCATAAATATGTACGTCCGTAAACAGTAAATTCGAAAAAAAATTAGAAAACAAATTCAAAAAAATATGAAAATTGTTGACATACAAGATGCTCGCGTGCTCAATGTGCCTGCAAAATTTCATGGTGTTTGAACATTGTGGGAGCTCGTGGCAAAAAAAACAAAAATTGGCTAGGAAAGAAACTTTGAAAAAGTTCACTATTTTGTTTTTTTTGCTAGAGCTCTTCCGCTCCCAAGTCCAGTGCGTCTGCTCCGGCTGTTGTCCAGTACGTGTTCTTGTTTTTCCTATTAGAGGTCCTGCCACGGTTCCTTGTTCTAGTGTTTGACCTACACATGTTAGGATCAACCTCATATATACATCTTCATCTACTGTCTGCTCGAGAGATGATCGGTTCTAGATCATATATGCAGATGTTATTTACCTACACTTTGTCAAATCGCATGACTTGTTTTATCACTGCTATACTAGTCATGCTTTATCTAGTATTTCTGTTAAAAAATCATTCCGTAAATTGCTCATATTTCCAACAACCCAAAAACCTTATTATAGGCAATTTACCCCAAGTGGTTTTGCTGCTTCCATGAGACCTCCTATGTTTGAGGGTATCCACTATAAGAGGTGGCGCGTGAGAGCAGTCTTATGGTTTCAAACCATGAGTTGCTATGACGCCACTCTTGGCAAACCTGAAGGAGAGCAAGATGCCCAACAGGCACAAGCTTTTCAGAAAATGGATACCTTGTTTAAGGCTGCTCTCTTGAGTGTTCTTGGTGAGAACATAGTTGATGCTTATGTGTCAATTGATAATGGAAAAAATATGTGGGACGCACTCGAGGCCAAGTTTGGGGTCTCGGATGCTGGCACTGAGCTGTACATCATGGAGCAATTCTATGACTACAGGATGACTGAAGAGCGCTCTGTGGTTGAGCAAGCTCGTGAAATACAGTCATTTGCTAGAGAACTTGAGCACTTCAATTATATCCTACCGGACAAGTTTATTGCCGAAGGTATCATCACTAAGCTTCCTCCCACGTGGAGGAACTTTGCTACCTCACTGAAGCATAAGAGGCAGGAGTTTTCCGTTCCGGATCTCATTGGTACTCTTGATGTGGAAGAAAAGGCGAGAGCAAAGGACAACCATGCTCGAGGTATTGAGGGAGGTTCTAGTGCCAATCTGGTACAGAAGAAGAACTTCCAGCCCCACAAGTTCAAGAACAAGGGCAAGTTTGATGGTAAAGCAAAGTTTGATGGGAAGAACAAGGTTGTGCAGCACACGAACTTCAAGAAAAAGAATGACAAGAAGAAAGATGTTTGTCATGTGTGTGGGGATCCTGATCATTGGGCTCCAAGTTTCCCTAATCGCTATGACAAGCGTCATCCTGGGAAAGGCGGCAACACCGCTAATGTTGTCATCGGAGACACTGACATGAAGGATGCTGGGTATGGTATATTTCCCACTATTCTTTCAGTATGTCATTCTCCTGATTGGTTGATTGACATGGGTGCTAATGTGCATGTATGCGGTGATATTTCCATGTTTTCTTCTTATCAGACCGCAGGGACTTCACCGTGCTGATGGGCAACGGTTCAAGTGCTTCTGTTCGTGGTGTTGGCACGGTCGACCTGAAGTTTACTTCGGGGAAGATCGTGCGACTGAAGAACGTTCATTATGCCCCCTCCGTCAATAAAAATCTTGTTAGCGGATCTCTTCTGTGTAGAGATGGCTACAAGCTTGTCTTTGAGTCGAATAAATTTGTAATTTCAGAGTATGGAACCTTTGTTGGTAAAGGCTATGAGTCAGGAGGCCTGTTCTGTTTATCCTTATCAGACGTTCGCAATAAAGTTGTTAATCATATTTGCAACAATAGTGAATCAAATGTGTGGCATTCACGTCTTTGTCATGTTAACTTTGGTTGCATGTCGCGACTAGCGAAGTTGAACTTAATCCCTAGTTTCACCACCGTCAAGGGATCCAAGTGTCAAGTGTGTGTACAAGCTAAGCAACCTCGTAAGTCTCATGTGACTGCGGAAACGAGAAATCTTGCACCACTAGAACTCATATATTCAGATCTATGTGAAATGAATGGTGTTTTGACAAAAGGTGGAAAGAAATATTTCATGACTATAATCCATGAGAGGACGCCTCCCTATTCACCTCAGTCAAATGGGGTGGCCGAAAGAAAGAACCGTACTCTAACTGATTTGGTTAACGCCATGTTAGACACATCGGGTCTCTCCAAGGCATGGTGGGGGAGGCGATATTGACTGCATGTCATATCCTAAACCGAGTTCCCACAAAGAGCAAAGAGATAACTCCATTCGAGGAATGGGAGAAGAAAAGGTTAAAGCTCTCTTATCTACAAACCTGGGGTTGTTTGGCGAAAGTCAATGTGTCAATTCCAAAGAAGCGGAAGACGGGACCAAAAACTGTGGATTGTGTTTTCCTGGGATATGCTTTTCATAGCATTGGTTATAGATTCTTGGTTGTAAAATCTGAGGTACCTGACATGCATGTCGGTACGATCATGGAGTCGTATGATGCGACTTTCTTTGAAGATATCTTTCCCATGAAGGATATGGCTACCTCATCTAATCAGGAGATGCCTAGTTCATCGAATCAGGAACCAGTTACAATTACTGAACCTGCCATTTCGATGGAACACTTTGAAAGTCCTGTGGAGGAGAACAACAAAGTTCCTACTAGGAGCAAGAGACAGAGGACCCCAAAGTCCTTTGGTGATGATTTTCTTGTGTATCTCATAGATGACACTCCCAGTTCTATTTCAGAGGCCTATGCATCTGAAGATGCTGACTACTGGAAGGAAGCAGTTCGTAGCGAGATGGATTCCATCTTGGCGAATGAAACTTGGGAGATAACCGATCGTCCTTATGGGTGCAAACCTATAGGATGCAAATGGGTATTCAAGAAGAAGCTTAGGCCTGATGGTACTATTGAAAAGTACAAGGCTCGGCTTGTGGTTAAGGGTTATACCCAAAAGGAAGGTGAAGACTTCTTTGATACTTACTCACCTGTGGCTCGACTGACCACTATTCGAGTTCTACTTTCACTAGCTGCCTCACATGGTCTTCTCGTTTATCAAATGGATGTTAAGACTGCTTTCCTAAATGGAGAGTTGGACGAGGAAATTTATATGGAACAACCAGATGGGTTTGTAATAGATGGTTAGGAAGGGAAAGTGCGCAAGTTGCTGAAGTCTGTGTATGGACTCAAGCAAGCACCCAAACAGTGGCATGAGAAGTTCGAAAGAACTTTAACAGCTGCAGGCTTTGTTGTGAACGAAACTAAAAAATGTGTGTACCATCGCCATGGTGGGGGCGACGGAGTTATGCTTTGCTTATATGTCGATGACATACTGATTTTCGGAACAAATCCGAATGTTATTAAGGAGGTCAAGGATTTCCTATCTCGTTGTTTTGAGATGAAGGATTTAGGAGTGGCTGATGTCATTCTGAACATCAAGTTGTTGAGAGACAATGATGGTGGGATTACATTGCTTCAATCTCACTATGTGGAAAAGATCTTGAGTCGCTTTGGCTATAGTGACTGCAAGCCCTCTCCAACACCATATCATGCCAGTGTGTTGCTTCGAAAGAATCGAAAAATTGCTAGAGACCAATTAAAATATTCTCAGATTATTGGCTCGCTTATGTACTTAGCCAGTGCTACAAGACCTGACATCTCTTTTGCTGTCAGCAAACTGAGCCGCTTTGTCTCAAAACCAGGAGATGTGCATTGGAAAGCTCTAGAGAGAGTTTTGCGTTATTTGAAAGGCACTGCGAATTATGGAATTCACTACACCGGGCACCCAAAGGTGCTTGAAGGGTATAGTGACTGAAACTAGATCTCAGATGCTGATGAGATAAATGCCACGAGCGGATATGTATTCACTCATGGAGGTGGCGCTGTTTCCTGGAAGTCTTGCAAGTAGACCATCTTAACGAGGTCAACAATGGAAGCAGAACTCACAGCACTAGATACAGCTACGGTCGAAGCAGATTGGCTTCGCCGGCTCTTGAATGACTTGCCGGTTGTTGAGAAACATGTACCGGGTATCCTTATGAACTGCGACAATCAAATTGTGATCACGAAAGTGAACAGCTCAAAGGATAACATGAAGTCATCAAGACATGTTCAGAGAAGGTTAAAGTCTGTCAGAAAAATGAGAAACTCCAGAGTTATTGCATTGGATTATATCCAAACGTCTAAAAATCTAGCAGATCCTTTCACTAAAGGTCTATCACGTAATGTGATAGATAATGCATCGAGGGAGATGGGTATGAGACCCACAATATGAGTTGTTCACAGTGGTAACCTATTCTTTGTGATCGATGATCCCGTGAATTAGATGTGGAAGACAAGCTGTTGGTCAACTGGGAGGAGAGTACCCATACTATTAAAAATACCACTCCATTAAGATGCAATACTCTCC
The DNA here is from genome assembly GCA_904067115.1 of Aegilops sharonensis. Classification (NCBI taxonomy): domain Eukaryota; kingdom Viridiplantae; phylum Streptophyta; class Magnoliopsida; order Poales; family Poaceae; genus Aegilops; species Aegilops sharonensis. Next base: position 22,875,008 of record LR880968.1, on the reverse strand, counting down.
TAATCTGCATGGCAGGTTGATGCATATCTTAATGTGTTCTAAGTGGCTATTTGAAGCAGAGATGTTGTCCTGTAGAACATCGTTTGAAGAACGCACCTATATGAGTCTGATTGTTAAACGTCGCAATCTATGAGAGTAGGGTTCTCTCTAGTAAACTCATGAAAGTTCTCAGAGTATGACACATAAACTCCACCCGCGAGGAAGACCCACGGTAGCCACGTACCGGTCAAGGCTTTATGTGAAGCTAGATTCGCAGAAAACTTGCAGTTCAAGGCCCAGTCCACTGTTCAAGTTGCTTACTAGTGTAGCATAGAGTTCTAGGTGGAAGTTCAACTTAACAGACTCCACTGCAGTACCGGTATATAAAACAGTGTTTTGGAACCAAAGGAAAATTTTGTGTGCCTCTGGGATCTGGTGGGGGATTGCTGGAATTTTTGTCTATTTGGGCCTAGCCCAATAGCAGTTTCAGAAATTCCTAATAAATCCTAGAGGCACACGCAGTCCATTCGTGCAAGGCAAGAGGTGGAACTATAGTTTAGTACCACATTGCTAGTTTAGAGGGAGTTGGACCTCTTTATAAGGGAGGCTCTTTCCCCACTTGTATGAGCATGAGAACAAGAGGGACATCCATGCGTGCTCCTCGTCCGCCGCCCGCCTCGCCATGCCTTGCCTTGTCACGACGTGCCGTGCCGCGGGTTGCGGGAATGAGCCAAGCCGATGTTAAATTTTTGCCACGCACGACGGGTATACGAAAGGTCACGCGGGAGCTGAAACGTTTTTCGTAATGGACACTGAATCCGAACGGGGTGCCTCTTCGGCTGAAGTCCATTCGAATCGTCTCCCTCTATTCGTTTCACCTCCCGTCGCTGCCCTGTCGCCTCCTTCTCTTGCACCTATAAAAGGGAGGTCGCTCCTCTCAGAGAGATGCACCAAAACTTCTCCTTCCTCTCGCCACTGGTTCCAATCACTGAGCTGCTGCTGTCTTCCTCATCCCGGCATACGGCGTGCACCGCGAGTCGGGACAGTAGGCCTCCAAAACCGCACCTCTTTGAGTCCTTTACGGGAGAAGGGTGATAAGGATTTTGGGGAGCGCTCTGCGCGACTACTGACTTCTTCGTCACGGACGCCCCGGACTCCAACGACTACTTCCCCGACGATGACTACTTCCCCGACGCCAACAACCTCCTCGACGACATGGAGGACACCGAACCCAAGTCCAGTGCCTCTGCTCAGGCTGTTGTCCAGTACGTGTTCTTGTTTTTCCTGTTAGAGGTCCTGCCACGGTTCCTTGTTCTAGTGTTTGACATACACATGCTAGGATCTACCTCATATATGCATCTTCATCTACTGTCTGCTCGAGAGATGATCGGTTCTAGCTCATATATGCAGATCTTATTTACCTTCACTTTGTCAAATCGCATGACTTGTTTTATCACTGCTATACTAGTCATGCTTTATCTAATATTTCTGTTAATAAAATCATTCGGTAAATTGCTCATATTTCGAACAACCCAAAAACCTTATTATAGGCAATTTACCCCAAGTGGTTTTGCTGCTTCCATGAGACCTCCTATGTTTGAGGGTATCCACTATAAGAGGTGGCGCGTGAGAGAAGTCTTATGGTTTCAAACCATGAGTTGCTATGATGCCACTCTTGGCAAACCTGAAGGAGAGCAAGATGCCCAACAGGCACAAGCTTTTCAGAAAATGGATACCTTGTTTAAGGCTGCTCTCTTGAGTGTTCTTGGTGAGAATATAGTTGATGCTTATGCGTCAATTGATAATGGAAAAGATATGTGGGACGCACTCGAGGCCAAGTTTGGGGTCTCGGATGCTGGCACTGAGTTGTACATCACGGAGCAATTCTATGACTATAGGATGACTAAAGAGCGCTCTGTGGTTGAGCAAGCTCGTGAGATACAGTCATTTGCTAGAGAACTTGAGCACTTCAATTATATCCTACCGGACAAGTTTATTGCCGGAGGTATCATCACTAAGCTTCCTCCCACGTGGAGGAACTTTTCTACCTCACTGAAGCATAAGAGGCAGGAGTTTTCCGTT
>LR880968.1:22824323-22855572 GCA_904067115.1 Aegilops sharonensis | reverse complement strand
GTATCCGGGAGTTACATGATCTCATGGTCTAAGGAAGAGATACTTGACATTGGAAAAGCTCTAGCAAAACGAACTACACGATCTTGTGCTATGCTTAGGATTGGGTCTTGTCCATCACATCATTCTCCTAATGATGTGATCCCGTTATCAATGACATCCAATGTCCATAGTCAGGAAACCATGACTATCTATTGATCACCGAGCTAGTCAACTAGAGGCTCACTAGGGACATGTTGTGGTCTATCTATTCACACGTGTATTACGATTTCTGGATAATACAATTATAGCATGAATAAAAGACAATTATCACGAACAAGGAAATATAATAATAATCCTTTTATTATAGCCTCTAGGGCATATTTCCAACAAGAAGTTCGAAAGAACTTTAACAGCTGCAGGCTTTGTTGTGAACGAAGCTAAAAAATGTGTGTACAATCGCCATGGTGGGGGCGAGGGAGTTATGCTTTGCTTATATGTTGATGACATACCGATTTTCAGAACAAATCTGAATGTTATTAAGGAGGTCAAGGATTTCCTATCTCGTTGTTTTGAGATGAAGGATTTAGGAGTGGCTGATGTCATTCTAAACATCAAGTTGTTGAGAGACAATGATGGTGGGACTACATTGCTTCAATCTCACTATGTGAAAAAGATCTTGAGTCGCTTTGGCTATAGTGACTGCAAGCCCTCTCCAACACCATATGACTCCAGTGTGTTGCTTCGAAAGAATCGAAGAATTGCTAGAGACCAATTGAAATATTCTCAGATTATTGGCTCGCATATGTACTTAGCCAGTGCTACAAGACCTGATATCTCTTTTGCTGTCAGCAAACTGAGCCGCTTTGTCTCAAAACCAGGAGATGTGCATTGGAAAGCTCTAGAGAGAGTTTTGCATTATTTGAAAGGCACTGTGAATTATGAAATTCACTACACCGGGCACCCAAAGGTGCTTGAAGGGTATAGTGAAACTAGATCCCAGATGCTGATGAGGTAAAGGCCACGATCGGATATGTATTCACTCATGGAGGTGGCGCTGTTTCCTGGATGTCTTGCAAGCAGACCATCTTAACGAGGTCAACAATGGAAGCAGAACTCACAGCACTAGATACAGCTACGGTCGAAGCAGATTCGCTTCGCCGTCTCTTGAATGACTTGCCGGTTGTTGAGAAACCTATACCGGGTATCCTTATGAACTGCGACAATCAAACTGTGATCACGAAAGTGAACAGCTCAAAGGATAACATGAAGTCATCAAGACATGTTCAGAGAAGGTTAAAGTCTGTCAGAAAAATGAGAAACTCCGGAGTTATTGCATTGGATTATATCCAAACGTCTAAAAGTCTGGCAGATCCTTTCACTAAGGGTCTATCCCCGTAATGTGATAGATAATGCATCGAGGGAGATGGGTATGAGACCCACAATATGAGTTGTTCACAATGGTAACCTATTCTTTGTGATCGGTGATCCTGTGAATTAGATGTGAAAGACAAGTTGTTGGTCAACTGGGAGGAGAGTACCCTTACTATTAAAAATACCACTCCATGAAGATGCAATACTCTCCTAATCGGCATGGCAGGTTGATGTATATTTTAATGTGTTCTAAGTGGCTCTTTGAAGCAGAGATGTTGTCCTGCAGAACATCTTTTGAAGAACGCACCTATATGAGTCTGATTGTTAAACGTCGCAATCTATTCGCAATCTATGAGAGTAGGGTTCTCTCTAGTAAACTCATGAAAGGTCTCGGAGTATGACGCATAAGCCCCACCCGCGAGGAAGACCCACGGTAGCCATGTACCGGTCAAGGCTTTATGTGAAGCTAGATTCGCAGAAAACTTGCGGTTCAAGGCCCAGTCACTGTTCAAGTTGCTTACTAGTGTAGCATAGAGTTCTAGGTGGAAGTTCAACTTAACAGTCTCCACTGCAGTACCGGTATATAAAACAGTGTTTTGGAACCAAAGGCAAATTTTGTGTACCTCTGGGATCTGCTGGGGGATTGATGGAATTTTTGTCTATTTGGGCCTAGCCCAATAGCAGTTTCAGAAATTCCTAATAAATCCTAGAGGCACACGCAGTCCATTCGTGCAAGGCAAGAGGTGAAACTAAAGTTTAGTCCCACATTGCTTGTTTCGAGGGAGTTGGACCTCTTTATAAGGGAGGCTCTTTCCCCACTTGTATGAGCATGAGAATAAGAGGGACATCCACGCGCGCTCCTCGTCCGGCGCCCGCCTCACCACGCCACGCCTCGTCACGACGCGCCGCGCCGCGGGTTGCGGGAATGAGCCGAGCCGATGTTAAATTTTTGCCACGCACGACGGGTATACGAAAGGTCACGCGGGAGCTGAAACGTTTTTCATAATGGACACTGAATCCGAACGGGGTGCCTCTTCGGCTAAAGTCCGTTCGCTTCGTCTCCCTCTCTCTTGTTTCGCCTCCCGTCGCTGCCCTCTCGCCTCCTTCTCTTGCGCCTATAAAAGGGAGGTCACTCCTCTCAGAGAGATGCATCAAAACTTCTCCTTCCTCTCGCCACTGGTTCCAATCTCTAAGCTGCTGCTGTCTTCCTCATCCCGGCTTGCGGCATGTACCGCGAGTCGGGACAGTAGGCCTCCGAAACCGCTCCTCTTTGAGTCCTGTACGGGAGAAGGGTGATAATGTTTTTGGGGAGCGCTCTGCGCGACTACTGACTTCTTCGTCACGGACGCCCCGGACTCCGACGACTACTTCCCCGACGTCGACAACCTCCTCGACGACATGGAGGACACCGACCCCAAGTCCAGTGTCTCTGCTCCGGCTGCTGTCCAGTAGGTGTTCTTGTTTTTCCTGTTAGAGGTCCTGCCACAGTTCTTTGTTCTAGTGTTTGACCTACACATGTTAGGATCTACCTCATATATGCATCTTCATCTACTGTCTGCTCGAGAGATGATCGGTTCTAGCCCATATATGCAGATGTTATTTACCTTCACTTTGTCAAATCGCATGACTTGTTTTATCACTGCTATACTAGTCATGCTTTATCTGGTATTTCTGTTAATAAAATCATTTGGTAAATTGCTCATATTTCCAACATGTGGAGCCCTTCGTGACCGCTGCGAGCCTGCACTTTGGCAGATCCAATTGACGAGGCTGGCAGTTGACGCATTAATTGGTTCCTTGTTCGTTACTAACTGCCCTGCCCGGTCTATAATTGGTACACCCTTCGTTTTAAAATAGTTGACTCAACTTTGTACTAATTTTAAAATTAGTATAAAGTTTAATCATTTATTTTGAAGCGGAGTACTTGGTAAAGATCTTGCTACAGACCTAGTGAAAGCAATGACCGGCAAAGATCCTCCCAATATCCACCTCGTCTCGATAAAAGATGAGAATGAAGCGCAGCGGCCAGCCGAAAATGACCGTTGCGAAATCTAGCAACCAACATGGCCAGAATGACCATTGCAATCTTTTCTGACAACATTTCCCATCCCCAGGTAGTACTTACAAGTCTAGTAGAGTCTCATTTTTGTTTGACGGTCTTCCCAGCTCCATGTTGGTTAATTATGCTCCGGCGTGACGGGTCGAGTGGATCAACGGTAACCCCTGTTAGGATTTAATTAATATTGTAATTAATGAGATAATCCTCCCTTGTATAACTGAACATGTGTTGCCAATCCGGCAAGCGTCACTACGGTTTCCTCGCTCCCCATCGAGTGGACGCGCCCCTTTGCTCGCGCCCCTCCCATTGTATATAAGGATGGGCTTGATCATCAATGAAATTGATACTGATTGGATTCATTTTGCAATCTGTCTATTAACACGTTATCAGCACTTCGCTCTCCGCTGAGAGAATAAATCACCGCGGTTACGCACGAAGAACGACTCGGCAGTCCCGGCGTGGAAGCCCTCGGCGGCTCGGCGCCAGCGCGGAACGGGACGACGACCATTGCCGTGCGTGGAAACCGCAACGGCCATGGCGCGAGTGCAGCCGACGCGTCACAGGGACGACGCTGGGTGGCGGTGTTGGTGCACGGCCGCCACGCAGCGACATGGCACAGGCCACAGAGAGAAGAAAAGAGAAGATCAGCGGCAATTGCGACGATGAGGATGGCCACGTCCGGCGCATGGCGGCGTGATACAGCGCGGGGCGGCGCAGTCTCGCTCCTCCCGGTGCCGCCGCGGCGCAACCATGGGCGGCGGCAACGCGATGCCTGGCGAGACGCGGCTGCCTGCTAGAAGAGAGGCACCAGATAAGACATGCATGTAGCCATGTACCAGTACAGGAATTCAATCAGGAGCGAGAATCACTTCATCGAAGATTGAATCCCGCACATGCACCTGAAGAATGGATGAAGNGTCACGACGGTTTCCTCGCTCCCCATCGAGTGGACGCGCCCCTTCGCTCGCGCCCCCTCCCATTGTATATAAGGATTGATCATCAATGAAATTGATACTGATTGGATTCATTTTGCAATCTGTCTATTAACACGTTATCAGCACTTCGCTCTCCGCTGAGAGAATAAATCACCGCGGTTACGCACGAAGAACGACTCGGCAGTCCCGGCGTGGAAGCCCTCGGCGGCTCGGCGCCAGCGCGGAACGGGACGACGACCATTGCCGTGCGTGGAAACCGCAACGGCCATGGCGCGAGTGCAGCCGACGCGTCACAGGGACGACGCTGGGTGGCGGTGTTGGTGCACGGCCGCCACGCAGCGACATGGCACAGGCCACAGAGAGAAGAAAAGAGAAGATCAGCGGCAATTGCGACGATGAGGATGGCCACGTCCGGCGCATGGCGGCGTGATACAGCGCGGGGCGGCGCAGTCTCGCTCCTCCCGGTGCCGCCGCGGCGCAACCATGGGCGGCGACAACGCGATGCCTGGCGAGACACGGCTGCCTGCTAGAAGAGAGGCACCAGATAAGACATGCATGTAGCCATGTACCAGTACAGGAATTCAATCAGGAGCGAGAATCACTTCATCGAAGATTGAACCCCGCACATGCACCTGAAGAATGGATGAAGCGTACTACAAGTAAGAACTACTTACGATTAATTTGTGTTTTCATGTAGTACATGGGACGACAGGAGCCGCAGGATCCATGGTACTTCGGCGTCCACGACCACGACGGTCTACGTACCAGTGTAGGCGGAGGCAGACCGTGCGCCCTCAACCATGGAGACGGCGGATAACGTGGCCCGGCTCGCATCCTAGTGGCGTGGCAGACTGTGGACGGTGAGAGGGCCGGCCGCGCGTCTCTGCATCAACCAACAGCGACTGCGCACGGTTTCAGGTGTCGAGACGCGGTTCTAAGACAACACAGCACGGCGTGGTCGGCCACCGGAGCGTGGCGGCAAGTTGCGTCGGCGAAGACGATTAGCGCACGGCTGAGGCCTTCTGGGCCAACGCACGGGCCGGTCCACGCGCAAGGCGAGGATGGGGCCACGACCTCCTGGTCCGGCTCTCCAGATGGCAGGTGGTGACTGGCTGACTGCCAACAGCGGCGCACGGCGCAGCGGTGGTTCTGCCCGGCACAGGGCGGTGCCATGGTGTAGCACGACGCTACGCGGTGTCGGGAGGGAAAGTGGGCTATAGCCCCATGCCTCGTTTCCGGCAGGAAATAAAAAAAAATAGAAAACAAAGTGGGTTATGCAACTGGTTTGGGCTGTGCAGATTCAGCCCATAGTCTGTTTTTCTTTTCTGTTTAGCTTTTAGCTATGCAGTTTTTCTTTATACTATGTGTGTTTACCGTAATTATGGTATGTTACTGTATTATAAAGCACATTCATGCATCCACATGTTTGATTAGGCAATTTTATGATTGCTATATGTTAATGATGTTTAAAAGTTAATTTACTACACAGTAAATTAATTATGCATGATGATTTCATGTTGGATATGCTAGAAATATCCAAGAGAGTTTTGCTGAGTTTGCCGTAGATGGCAACAGTTATCAATCATCGAACCTGGTCGATGTAAAGATTAACCTGGTAACCCGGGATCTCAGTGCCCACATAACCACACCTACTCAGGGGCTCCGGCTATAGTCGCTATAGGGAAGAATGTTGCATTGCACTTCACTACACCATGATCTAAAAAATAGAGTATCCGGTACTCTAGAGCTCTTTTGAGGAGCAATATGATCAATATAGGGTGATGATGATGCGTGAAGCGCACACGAAATGGACGCCCGTCCAATTCCGTGACTTGGAGTCTATGGTAGCATAAACTCTTATGCTCATCAGATCAACTAGTAGTTGAGATTATGCAATATTGCAGTTCTGGATGTAATCTCATCGCGGAATGCTCTTTACTTTCAATCCTTTTATGAGGATTTTTCACATAATAGTTTCATCAATGGTGAAGGAAAGTGGAGACATGATGAGAAGAACATATGAATGGAGCACAAAATGGAAAAAGTCATTTCTTGGAGAATGACAAAGCTAGCAGCTCCGTAGGTTGCTATGGTGTGGCCATATGACTAACATTGAAAGAAAATCTGATACTTTCAAGCATTTGATGGGTCTGGAAGTGCAATTGCTATGGTGTGGCCATATGACTAACATTGAAAGAAAATCTGATACTTCCAAGCATTTGGTGGGTCTGGAAGTGCAATCAATTGGCACGAGCAACAGGGCTCATGGGAAAAGAAATGTTGGAAGCCATGCCCAGACTCAGCAAAACGAAGTTCCACTACTTAGTGTCGATGACATGATAGTGGACTTCGCTACCAATGATATTCAATGTATGTATTTCTATATGAGCTCAATCATATCTTGAAATTGGTTTCTTTCTCTATAGAAGCCTATTGGGATAATCCAATTGAGAAGAAAATGTGCTAGTAGCAACCGGGTCTACTAACATGATACTAGGGAGATTAAGTATTTCCAGACTCTTGAGAAGAGTAGTGGAAAGATCATGACAATTATTCGTCGTGATGGTGTAATTGTTGGTTCTGGTCAAGCCATAACTGCACTCCCTAGGGGTACTATATGATAATCAAGGATGCATTCATGCATCAAGATTCTACTCGTACCTTGCTGAGTTATAAGGATATCCGCAGTGGTTTCGATTTTGAAACTCGTATAGTGAGTGAGTTTGGAAGCCTACTCATGACTCAACAAAAAGGGTTTGAATGAAATCCTAGAGTAAAGGTCTTCTCTATCTTTTGGATTAATATACTATATATACATTAAATTGGATACGCATTTGGCATACAAGATAATTTTCTAGAATCTTGATAAGTTCAAGATATGGCATGGTTGCCTGGGTCTTCCTGGTATTGGGATGTAAGAAAATTATTGATGGTTCTACTACACACAATCTAATGGTGTGAATTTTCCAAATTCATTGGATTATGTATGCACGATAAGTGTAGACTGGAAAATTGATCACAAGGCCATCATATCTAAAGATAAAGGATGAGCTAGTAGATTTCCTTGTACAGGAGATGCATTTGATCCAATTCAACCATTATATGGAATATTGAGATATTTCATACTACTTTTGGATGCATCAGCGAGATGGTCCAATGTGTGTCTTACTTCTATAAGGAACCATGCTTTTACAAAGCTTATTGCTCAAATCATTAATTTGAGAGCAAATCATCCCGAGCACGGGATAAAATCCATCAGACTGGATAATGCTGCGAAATTTAGTTCGTGAGCATTTGATGATTACTGCCTAGATTGAGGCATAACTGTGGAGCATATTGGTACTTTGTGTACATACCCATATTGGTCTTGTGGAATCACTTGTCAAGAGGATAAGTTGATAGCAAGATAGCTCCTACAGAATTGTAATCTCCCAACATCTAGTTGGGGACATTGCAGTTTTACGTACTGCATACACAAATTCGACAAACTGCATATTATATGGTCTCCCCGTTGCAGTTAGTACGTGGAAATGAGTAAGTATTTCCCATCTGCAATAATTCGGTTGTGTTGGATACATACCGATTTCACCACCGCAGCATACATATATGGGCCCTCATAGAGAAATGGGGATCTATGTGAGGTACAATTCTCCGTCAATCATAAAATAGCTGAAGTCCTTAGAAGGGGACTTGTTTATGGCCCGGTACGCTGGTTGTATTTTGATGAGGACATTAATTTTTCCGGCATTAGGGGGAGATAATAACCACATTGAATGCCGAGAAATAGAATGGGATGTGAATAGACATCTAGTCCTTAGGTACACGAATGAGTCTGAACTGGAGGTTCAGAAGATTATCAATTTGCAAAGTATCACAAATAGTCTGCCAGTTGCATTTACTGAGTATAATGGTGTCACAAATTAAAATGTTCCCATAGTGAATGTGCCAGAGAGAGTGGATGTGACCTATAGGTCTACTCGGCCACCCATGTGGGGGAGGAATCTGGACACAAGAGGACAAGGCTTCACGGAAGCGTCCGGGGGAATGAGGAATCCTCAAACAGTAAGTGCATGTCAACTTCATGTTGACATTCAACCTAGGGTTGAAGGACACCAGAAGGATGTTGGACACATCCAGGACCCAGCACGAGTGTGCATACAAATTTCTGTGCTGGGACATCGGAAGATCTTGACTCAACTGTTGTGGGAAATCACAAAGAGTCAAAAGGTAATGATGAAATCTCCACTATGGATATGGATTCAGGAGAATCATATAATAAAGACTACATTATGTCGGCATTTATTTATCCTCAGAAATTGCAAAAGACCTTGGATTGGATCTAGAACCTAAGTCCATGCATGGTTGAGTGTCTAAAATGCTCTAGTTGATCCAAAGGAAGGCAACAATTGAGGATGCACTCGCTCTCAAGAAGAGGGGGTATTGACCTGATCAGTAATATCCACTCCTCTGAATTTGTTCCCTGGGGGAGCAAATGGGTATTTTTGTTCATGTGATGAACGAAAAAATGAGGTGGTGAGACATGAAGCGAGGCTTGTAGCATAGGGGTTCACGCAGAAACCTTTCATCGTTTAAGATGAAACATATTCTCCTGTTGTGAGTGGAATAACATTCCGATATTTGATCACTGGCAGTGAATAATGAATTTGTTTATCAAACTGATGGATGTTGTGACTTTCTTAGTTGTATGAGTCACTTGATTCAGATATCTCTATGATAATTTTTGATGGAATGAAGATTCTGAATTTATTCACAACATGTATTGGCTTCAAAGGTCATTTTATGACTTGAAGTAGTCGGCAAGGATGTGGTATAACCGACTGAGTGAGTTCCTTTATTAGAAGGTTACTCAAACGTAGATGATTATTCATGTGTGTTCATCAAGAAATCCAAAGACGGATTTTGTACATTTTATGTGTATGTTGATGATCTAGTATCATTGGAGCTACACAAGAGACACATGATACAATCATATCATCTTTAAGACGGAGTGTAAGATATAAGATTTGGTTGAGACCAAACTTTGCTTGAGTTTGCAACTTGAGTGTATTCCTTCAGGAATACTTGTTCATCAGTCTACATTTATCCAAAAGATTGTTGAAAGTTCAACATGGATAAGTCATATCCATTAAAGAACTATGGTTTTGAGATCTCTGGATTACTGGAGATATGGACCATTAAGGCCTAATGGCAGTGATAAAGAGATATTTGGACTTGAGTTTCCATATCGCGGTGCAATGAGAGCATGGGTGTATCTAGCAAACTGCACCAGGCCTGCTATGTCATTAGTAGTGAATTTATCTGCTAGATACAATATATCACTGATTAAAAGGCATTGGGTTGGTGTGAAGAATATTTCTGGATATCTTCTAGACACCAAAATCTTGGTTTGTTTCATGAGAAAAATCAAGATATGACCATGGTTGGATATTGTGATGCCGGGCATATATCATATCCCCATAATCCCAGATCACGGACTGGTTTTTTCTTCTCAAATGGAGGCATTGGAAGTTGAGAAGAAAAACTTTAGTGGCTACATCCACTAGTCATTCCGAAATCATTGGTTTGTATGAAGCATCGCATAGATGTATGTGACCTCTCAGAATGACGAACTTTGTTGAAAGTTCAAGAGGGATTGGTTCATTGGAACTACCCACTATTATCTATGAAGATAATGTTGTTTGTATTACACAGATGCACACAGGTTATAAAGAGCAACATTACAATGTGTATTGCTCTGAAATTGTTTAGCGCCATGAGTTGCAAAGAAATTGGAAGCTAAATATCTTGCAAATAAAGTCATGTGATAATCTCAATGATTTTTCCACAAAGTATTTATCAAGTTCTTCATTCTAGAATTATGTTAATGAAGTTGGTATGATATGACTTTGTGAATGCAAGATACTGGAGGAGTGTACTCCCACATGATAACCTGTTCAAGATCCTTGGATCTTAGATATTGTACTCTTTTCCTTTATGAGTTTTCCTAAATGGTTTCTTATGAAAGGTTTTTAATGAGGCAATAGTAATACAAGCATTGCTATATGTCGTTTTCTTCTTATTTTTCCACTGGGTTTTTGGAAGGAGTTTTTGGCATATTAGGCATATCTCCTCATATTTTTCCTACAGGATTTTTGGAGGAGACTATTTCAAGGATGATCAGTCAGAAGGACAAGAGAGGATTAGAGGGGGTGTTAGGATTTAATTAATATTGTAATTAATGAGATAATCCTTTCTTGTATAACTGAACATGTGTTGCCAATCGGCAAGCGTCACGACGGTTTCCTCGCTCCCCATCGAGTGGACGCACCCTTTCGCTCGCGCCCCTCCCATTGTATATAAGGATTGATCATCAATGAAATTGATACTGATTGGGTTCATTTTGCAATCTGTCTATTAACAACCCCAACCCAAAGGTAGATTGATGCGCAGCGCGGCATGTACGTACATATTCCACGCATGCACGATGCCCCCCTACATGTACGCGACGCACATCGCGCGCCAGTACACCACCGCCCGTGTGGCCCATAGCGCGCCGGGGGCGGCCGGATGCAGGGCCTTCTCGTGTAGTTCCATGCGACACACTGGTGCAGTGCAACGCGAGCGGGGCCGGCGGTGAGGGGGTGGGTTGGGTACGTGGCCGGCGACGCACTGCAGCTAGCACTGGTGCGCCATAACTGAAAAGCGGCCCGTATTCCATGGAGATGGCCGCAGTAGTTGCGCACAGTGAAGTGGTTATAGGCCCTGTTTGAATACTCTAACTCAGTTAGAGGTTAGAGTTAGATTCTAACCCGGAACTAACTCTAACTAAAATGGTGTTTGGATGATAGGGTTAGACTGACAATAAATGCTTTTTCTCAATCATTTGGCTACTTTGGGCGAGTCCTGGCCGAGAGCTCTGCTGGCCGCAGACGGGGACGCGCCCGGCAAGGAGCCGCACTGGCTTATCGCGCAACCCGCCGGCCGAATCCATCGTCCCTACGCAAGGAACCGCGCTGGCCGAGGCTGACGGGGACGAGCGGTGCAAGGTGCCGCGACTGCTTACCGGCAGGCGGACGGGCCGCGGGGAGACGAGGGGGTTGGAACGGAAGGATAGGGCGGGGCTGCTTACTGGTGGCGGATGGGAGCGCGGATACGGCGAGAAGTCTTCACGGGCGGTGCGAGAGGGAGAGAGAGGACGAGAAGCTTCGAGGAAGTGGAAGAGATCTGCTGCGGGGAGAGCGAGAGAAAAAAAAAGCTTTTTAGTGGCCCCAAGGAGAACTAACCCAAATAAGCACCTTTTGGGTGGGTTAGTCTTTTTGGTTGGGTTAGATGCATCTAACCCAAACTAACCCTCCTATTTGGATATGTTTGGGTTAGTTGAGCCCAAACTAACTCTAACTCTGGGATCCAAACAGGGCCATAGTATCAGCCACAGCAACTCAGGTTCAGTTTGGTTCCCTTCCTCACCTCCATGCCTGGATAAAACACTAGCCTGGCCTCGGCCTGAGAAACTCAGAAAAACTGCCTGACAAGGCTAGACGTGTTTGGATCGTGTCCTCTGCATGGCCAGCTGTAACTACCTGTGCCAATCTATAAAATATTGTTGGCCCACAACTATACATAGCTAGCCCCATAAAAAGATGTCATTAGCACCCCAGGCCAGGACCCACACCAGGCATCCAATTCTTGGCGCCCGGGCCAGGCTAACGGCCTTGCCTGGTGACCCGGCCAGGTTAATCAAGATGGCAGATACTCCAGGCCAGGCTATCATCCATTATCCAGGACATCATCAAAACAACGTCCAGGCCAGAATCAGGCAAGCTCTAGGCAAGGCATAAAAAGATGAGGAAGTGAATCAAACCGACCCCCAGCCCGACCAGGCCGGCCACCTTTGCAACAACAAAGGTGGAAGAAAAGGCGCAAGCCGGCCTCGTGTGCTTGTCTAGTCCCGTCGATCAATTAGAGTAGGTTGCGCCTCCTTCCACGGTTCGATTTCCAACACCGTTAGACACGATACGTTGGCGCCAAGATATGTGTGGCTTTTGGTGGGTGAGTACACAACGGAAGTAGGCGTGCACTGTTGATGTGCGCCTGTTCCACCACATGAGGTTCCATGTGTTTGTGGACGATGCGCGTCGGGGTCATGCATCGTAGGCGGGGCCGGAGTGAAGGCTGCGACCCATCGCCTAGCTTTTGGCGGGTAGACAAGGCAGGGATCCATGCAGACGCAGAGAGGCAAACATACCGGGCGATCTGGCTCAGGAATAGGAACCGCGGATGGACGTGGACCTCACGCCCCATAAATGCTAGACACACGGACACCACACGGACAAGTTTCACGGACGGGCTGACCTGTCAGGTTTTAATTGGCAAAAGTTAACCTCTCCTCCTACTTAACCGTCCCCCATCCCCCTGATTTTAACTGATGGGGTGGGCGACCAGGCCCGTAAAACTCCGTATTCTTTCGTTGATGTAGCAAAGCCGCCTCACGCCCTGCCCGTCCAAAACAGACGCCCGGCTTCGCGCCTAGAGACACAGACACGGGTGGTCGTCCGGCCCATGCGTATTGTCTTGGTGATTTTTTTTCAAGTTCAGTGTTTCAAAATAATAAAAATTCATTTCATCTGGTTTCCATCTTAAAACACTTTCAATGTTTTCAATAAATTCATTTTTTTAATTTCAAAAAAAATATTCAGAAACTAAAATAATGCTCATAAATTTAAAAGTTATTCAAGAATTATAAAAATTATCCGTGAGTTTAAATTTTATATTTTCAGAAAATTTTCAAAGTATTAAATATGTTCAAGTATAAAAAAAGCATGTGAACTTAAGATTTGTTTGCAAATATGGAAAAAATATTTATGAATTTAAATATGTTCATAAATTTAAGAAAATACTCATTAATTTAAAGTCTGTCCCCAAACTAAATAAAATGTTCATAAATACCAAAAATATTCACGGATGAAAAATGGTAAAAAAACAAAAAAAGAGCAGAAATCCTCAATTTCTGGATTTCTGGTGACGTTCAGCTTTCCTCAATTTATGAAATCCACATTGAGATGATGGGCCTACACGTGCATTTCAGCCCAATGGTGTTCTGTCCTGACGGAAATTAGGCCCTGAAACGTGTCGCCTGAACCATTCCGAGTCAGGCTGGTGGTGGTGTCCGAGTCGGACTCGAGCCGTATGTGTTCGCGAGCCGGAAGCCCGGCGGGATGTCACTATAAAGAATGGAACGCGCGGCGCGGGCCAACACGAGAATTGTACAGACGACGGATCCAAGACGACGATGGCGACGATCGGGTGGCCGGACCTCCCGCCCGAGCTGTTGGGCGACGTGCTCTCCCGCTTGCCGTCCTACCTCGAGCACGCCCGCGTCCGCGCCGTGTGCCGCTACTGGCGCTCCAGCGCGCGGACGCAGCCGCCGCCGCCGCTGCTCCCGTGGGCAGGCCTCCGCAGCGGCGCCTTCCTCGACCTGGCCGAGGGTGCGCTTGATCGTCTGCCCGTCCCAGAAGCCGACGTCGTCCGCCGGGTCTCCACAGGCCGTCTGCTCTTTCTGGTGCGCCGCGACGGCCGGTGCTCCCTGATGGACCCTCACTCCGGCGACGCGACCCCTCAGCACATCGAGCCTGAGTACCTCTGTGCCCACCTCCAGTTCAGCGACTTCTTACTAGTGCACCCTCGCTCGGTGGACACGACGGCCCCTCGACAGATCACACGCCTTGTCACCGATAGCATCCGCAAGGTCATCGTGTCCGATGACCTCGTCGCCGTCCTGATCAGGCTTTTGCATGCGAGAAATATCGTCAGCATCTATACTCGTGGCGGAACAATGCGCATGGCGTGGGCGCCTCCTCCCGAGTTCCCCGGACGCGCCGTCGACATGGCGCTCTTCAAAGGGAAGCTCTACATCCTCGCGTCGGAAGTGCTGCGCCGCAGCTACGAGCTCCATGCCCTGGACATGGCAACTGGGGAATCCGTCCAATGCATACGTAGCAGCACGCCGCCAACAAGAGTCGACGAGGGCTACAACCGCGTACGTAAAGTCTACCTGGTCTCCTCCGGCGACCGCCTGCTCATGGTCGAACACACGATCGATCACATGACCTGTCGACAGACTTACTTGCAGTCTCAGTTTGAGGTCTTCGAGGCCGCCGACCTGGACCTGGGCGACGGCCGTGGACGGTGGAGGGAGGTTGACACGCTCCTGGGACGCGCCCTCTTCGTCAGCCAGGGATGCTCCGAGTCACTCCCCGCCAGCGGCATCGGAGCTAGAGAAGATTGCATCTACTTTATGAGCGAGCGTCAAAGGCTCGGCCCAAGGGCCAGGAACGCTACCATGACGGAGCTCGAATCAGGGGTGTACAATATGAGAGATGGGACGACAATAACGCCGTTGCCACCGTTGGAGACGGCGACGGAAGCGTCGGTGGACGGTCCATGGTCTCCCACTTGGCTTTTCCCACCGACGATTTGAGGTTTTGAGCCACTAGTTCGTGGTAGTCTACAGAGACCGTGGCCATGCGCATGACTCTGCCTCATCGAGTGGCGATCAACGCACAGATGATAAAATTAACAAAACACACAAACTGGTTCCGACGCAAGCGATGATCGCTTTGTTTTGCTTTTTAGATTTTCAAAATTTCTGTCGGAGCAAGTAAAGTGCTCGATAGATTATTATTATTATTATTCAGAACTCGTTGGCCTGTATTTACAAAAATCATCTGGTCGCGTGAACCAAAGAGGAAAATGAACTAACCTATGACTATGAGCTTCCATATTTAATCTCCTCCGTTCATGGCGGCACTCCCGCACAAGGAGAAGTTGAGGCCCAAAGGTGCCGAATGTAGCCCTTGTGCCATTTAGCACATACGTAAGCTTTGGCGACCTAAGTTAGACCCTGAATCATGTCAACATCTGTGTCCTTTTCTTTTACTACCTAAAAAAGAGAGGCAATCTCTTTGTTGCGGAAAAAAACAAGATCATCAAAATGAAGTATCTCCGAAAAAAGAGTCAGGCGAGGTGAGCGCCGACTGGAACAAGACTTTTCATGTAGGGTATCACATTGAAGAAGTACACATCCTTCCAAGAGGCTCAAGTTCAACTAACCCATGAAGCCGGTATCTCATCCTACTCAATTCAAAAGCATTTGTCAGCTCACGTGTCTGCAGATCGTAGAGGCAGAGCTTGACAGTGGACCGTAGCATCAACATCCCCGAAAAAAGAGCGATTGGGTGGCACGGGCCCATGCCATGCAATGTGTAATGCGGTTCCCACACGGAGCTGGCCCCGTCTTCCGCGAGCGCCCAGGCCATCATCAGCCGATGCACGTCACTAGTCTCATTGACGCGATAACCGGTTAGACACAACTTCCCGTGCAACACACTTAAGTTCAAGTGTTCAACATCTTTGTTGCCGCCGTCGATCCCGAGGTCTGACAGATCAGAAGGCAAATGGGTGACGCTCAATGTGGGTGAAGCGGAGGAGGCAGTGTGGGTGCGGCACCAAGTCGGTATCGTCATTGGCATCGACGATCCAGTACACACCCCTATTCACAGATTGCACGGTGACCCATGGATGGGTGTGGTACCACTAATCCGCCGTGATTTCCCTCCACTGAGGAGGAGCATGGTCGCCCACGGTGCACACCTCCACCCCGTTGTAGAATTTATTGTCTCTCAAACAAACGAAGAACTGGACTACCCTGTACATGCCACAGCGAAGATCATGGCCTAACCCAATGGGGCGTTGGGAAGGGGGGAAGTTGTCGTGGCTGCTCTCCGGCAGCGTCCCTGGTGGCGGGGTTGAAAAGTACACCTTGGTGTCTGTGGGGACAAGCACCAGGCCTTTACAATGGGGCCGGGGGAAGAAGCGAGCGAAGTGAAACCTGTCGGTAAAGTCCCTTCTGTGCATGCACGAGCAAGCCTCGGAGGCGCCTTGCTGCCATTGGGAGAACTCAATGTTTCCTTTGATGTCGCGATCCAGGCAGTGTCGGGTGATGTGAAAAGATGGGCTCTGCTTCCATCTACGGGCGGATATCTTAAGGTGCCGTCGGACGAAGGAGGGGGCGCCTGATCGTATCAGTCCATCGGACCAGCTCTGAACCGTTGATTTGTTCTCCATCCCAAGATCCGTATGACTCTTATTTTTCTTTTTACATGCACGGTCGGGTTAATCGCAACAATCAACACACCCACCTCGTGGCAGCCAAGTAAGACTAGCTAGTTCATGCATACGTTACTACTCTATGTTACTACTCTTATAGTGGGAAGTGGCATATGTGTAGTAACATATATATGTTCATTTATTGTCTTGTAGACTCATTTTACATTGAAAAGCGCTATGTGATGGTAACATATTAGTTTACTCTATTTACCTCTCTCCTCATTAATTACTTGCTACATCAACATTTTTACTTATGTGGCATCTATGTTACTATGTATGTTACTCCCACTATTACCAGCCTAAGAGAGTACCCTTGTCTCTCCATCGATGGAATCCCCACCTACGCACAAGCACAACACGTACTCCTTCCTTGCCCGTCGCCCGCCTCGGATTCCGGCTCCGTTTTTTTTTTTTTGAATTAGATTCCGGCTCCGGTTGGTTCCAACACCTACGGCGTGGCGGCTTCCGCAGGCGGTGGCTGTCCTGTTTGCTGGGCTGGGCCTCAAGCTTAAGCTTCCCGTCTCCCAGCAGAGCAAAAACATCAAGGCCCAAAGGGGAGGCCACGACTGGGCCGCCCATTTAACGCGCGCGGTCACGACCGATGCACTGTGTGTCGTCCTTGCACTGTAGCAGTCTTTTTTAGGTGCTACTTTTATATTCCGATTTTTCTGGAAAATACGGTTTTTTTCATACAAGAGTGTTTTTTTGGAAAATTTGAGAAATTTTTGTAATTTCTGAAAACAGTGCGAGCATTTTTTAATTTATGAACAAATTTTGAAAACACAAACATTTTATGAAATTCCCAAACTTGTTTGGTTTCCTTTCATGCTCTTGTTCTTCTGTCCGTTTGTTCGACGATGCAACAACGATTTGATAACCTGTCTTGTGGGTACTGTGTCTCTAGCCATTATTATTTGATGGCTCGTTCGGTTTACAGGATTTCCAAATCACAGGGGTAGGGTAGGAAAAGTAAATGGTTAGAATAAGAGTCCAACTCAAATCCTTAGAAAATTTCCATGAGGTCAATATAGACACAATAATCCTCCTCGGGAATGAACAAAATAATACTGCAAGGAATGAGGTCAATATAGACACAATCCTCTGGAATCTTGTACCTCTGTTCTGTGAAACAAATTCTACACAGATGAAAAATTCCCGAGGATCAAAATCTTGTAAGAATCCTCTAGGAAATCCGCAAACCGAATAAGTACTCAGCTGTTTAATTATGTCTCTTCACCGGATGTTTAAGAGATGATCACTATATAAATGAAAAAGAGGAACACGACTTGATGTAACTTCCAATTTTCTCATTGAGGACCTTGTTGACCCCTCTTCGAGAAAATGCACATTTTCCAGAATCAGAGAAAGAGAGGAACGACTCAATCGTCAATTTCCTCTTACACAATCTCATCACAAAGCATACAATTGGTATTACAACCTCAGGTATACATCCAGCAAAAGGAATCAGTAATCGTGGCCGGCATCTGACGAAAAACCTTCTATGTCATCCTCCAAAGAGCCTGAACAAATGGTTGGAGATCAATAAAAAATAAATTTCAGGCCCTTAGTTCGCAGCAGCGAGAAATTCAGTCGGTTGAATTTGTACTACGAGGCCTCCGTGCAAATGTTGCGGCTACAAGTAACGGGAAAGCGATAGTAGCATCACAGTGAACCTGGATTTCCAAAAGCTGGAATGTTAGATTACAATAATGATGATCATCAAATAGGATGCATGACACCATTGCATAGTAAAATTATGTCTCTTGAAATCACTCGTACTGCCATAAACTCATAGGCTGCAATATTATTCTACAGTGTACATGGGAAAATGATAAATCATGATGGCCTAAATATTATAAGCCAGCTCAGGATCATGCATGCAATTTTCTATAAACCAATTGCAGGACACATGAGCAGGTGACCATTATACCCTAATACCTAAGGAAAATATTACCTAGTACTAGTATGCAAAACACAAAACAAAAGTATCTCAAACTTGCGAATATCTATATATACCTTTACAGGCTTTGCTGAACCTTTGATCTTTCCCCATGAAACTGCTTCATCTGGATGTGCTCCTGAGTCGCTTCCATCAAACTCTTGAGCCGTGTTGATATAGACTGCATAATCTGCACCATTGCGAAACATATTTGCATTGCATATGTGATGCTTTGGAAGGCCTCCGCCAAGAATTATGGCCCCTGTCTTCCTTGGGCTTGCATGAATGGCTTCACCATTTATCAGCCTTATATCTGCAAACCATTCAAGCATTTGAAAACAAACACAAAGTAAGGATATCAAATAAAGTGGAACTTACCTTGTACAATGTCGATAATAAGACCAGGATTGCGAACTGCATGACAAAACAGCATGTCTCCGAGTGATCCATCAGTCAATGCTGGGCAGTATACAGGAATATTGTTCTGGTCGATTTTAACGAGTCAGCACTTTGCTACTTCAGCCTTTGCACAAATAGTTCTTTAGAGTTAAGAATTTCAACACAGAAAAAACAACCCACTGTAAAGCATATTCTCCATGGAATAAAGTGAAGGACAACCCAACAAGTGTAACAGCCAGCCAGCAACTCTACCATGCTTACATCTCCTAAAACTGTGATCCACCACTTCAGACAAAATAAAAGTTTGGTTCAGGAATGATTACTATTTCTGGGTAAAATCATAATACTCGATACGGTAAAGAATTTTTTATGGTAAAACAAAACCAATATGAGAATCAAACTCAACAAAATTCTCTTAAGAAGAAACCCTAGTTTATCTCCCTGTTTACGAAACATAGTTATTTACAGACTTCCTAAATATGATCAGCATTTACACAAACACATGCCTGCAGACTTTTTGATAATTTGAAAAATAACGAAGAACTTTCAAAAGCATACTACCTTGTATGCCCAGTAAAGGTAGGAGCTTTCATTATTTATTTCTTTGCCAAGACGAGCAATCACTTTTGATGGTGTCCAGACATTCTGTAGGTAACAAGAAGTTAAAAGAAACATAAGTATGGTCAGCAGTGAAGCTTGTACAAGGAACTCACATTGTAGGAAATGCCGGATTATCTTTAATTAAACAATCAAATATCAACCGAGGTGCAACAATATCTGCGTAGACTTCAGCAACTTGTGCAGAAACTTCTAAAGTGTACTTCACACATTAGGTTTGACAAGATTCTGTAGTCTGGATGTTTTATTCGTGTATATATGGCTAGATGCATACTCCCTCCGTTCTATATTACTTGTCTTGGTTTTAGTTCAAATTTTAACTAAAATCACGACAAGTAATATGGAACGGAGGGAGTACATCTGAAAGAAAGGAAACTCATGGAGCCGGGTTACAATAAAGTTTGTGACTTCATGTTATGTAGAATTTCAGTTGTTTTAAGCATCCTTACTATAGCATGTGAAACAAATACTGTCTGCTTATTTGCTGTTCCAGAAAAGTAATTGTGTACCCTTCAATCAAGGAAATTTTCAAAGACTAGAAGACAACCCTATCAAAATTATATTACTACTAGTTTCGCTAAATACAAGATATAATTAATGTACTCTCCTATTCATGCATCCCCTGCAAATTACCAACTTTGCAGCTAATTTATGCATCAGAAGCTTCCATGACACATACAAGGAAGGGTAGCCATAATCCACACTATCGGGGGATTTCGGTAACTAGGCACATACCGAACGAGAAACAAAACAGATTATTACCAGCTGTGTTTAAGGCAAGAGGAATGATTACCTCAGTAGATTGTTCTTGTAGCATCTGGTCAAAGAGTGGCATGATCCAGTTTTCAAACTTGCAATAGTTATCATTGGGCACCAACAGATTTCCTATCCGGTTAAGTCCTTTTGACCGTAGCAGTGCCCCAGGTAAAGAAAATTCACCTCGGTAAGTTGGTGCGAGGCATTTTATGAGGTCTTCCTCTATACCCCCAGCTGTCGTAACAATAACATCCACCTAAAGAATTTTGTGGAAAATATAGCATGGATTAGGAAATTAGTCATCAATGGCAATGCAGTTAGTGAAGTTAGTAATTAACTGGAACAAACATCTCCAGGCAACTAGGCATACTTCTGCCACACAGATTCTTAAAATGGTATTTAAAGTTGTTTTGCTTTCAGATTTGCAAACGTGGCACGAGTTGGGGCACTTACCATGTGATGTTGAGCTAGAAACCGTATAACATCCCGTATACCGGAAGAAACAAGGTTTGAAGTGAAACCAAGAAATATCTTGCACCTGACAGATTCTCTGTATTTCGGGTCAAGTTCAGCTTCATCGCAGTCCTCGCTTGGCTTCTCATGCGACAAGCTCCAATCTAACTTGAATGTAGAAAATTACAGTGAGTGGAGGAAGTGTCAGTAGAATGTAAGGAGTAGCGAAAATCGGCAGAAATTCTGGAAAAGAGTAATTTTCGGAAGCATGCATAGTGATATGACAGGCATTCCTTCATATAGATCATCTCCAGCTAATTTAATGCAGAGCACTTGGATTAACTAGGAGACGCACACACATTCAGCTAGATTGTTGAGATACATCTAAAAGATTTTACTTTGGGGAAAAAAACACTTATCAGCTTCACCCTGGCATCGAAACGATATTATATCCAGCTATCTAAGTGCTCCAAATGGCGAAATAAATTACTACGGTGCTGGAGTATCTGCTTCACCTAACTAATCCCATGCTGAAAAGGGCTGAGGGAGAAAGGGAAAAAGCGGGCATACCATCTGATTGACGACGTCGATGGCGTCGCCGAGGTTGGAGGCCTGGAAGCCCGTGGAGGCGAGCGACCCAAGAAGGCCGTCGAGGCCGAGGCCGGCGTCGTTGAAGTCGGCGCCGGCGATTTTGGTGAATCGCGACTCGTCGAGGGACTCGGACGGCTTGAGCACGATGGCACGGACGCCGTCCATCTCCTTGCTAACAAGCTCACTTGCTCTCATCCCGTCACCTCCCATCTCCTCCTCCTCGCCGCCTCCTTGCTGCTTCTAGAAAAGAAAAGGGGAGTAAAATCAAAATCAAATGAAATAAAATCCCGTGCGGTGCGCAGGCTAATAAGTGGAAGGCAGGGAACTCACCAGTACAGCCTTGTCGCCCAGAAGCATGGCGGCGGAAGGGAGAGGAGGGGAGAGGCGAAGGAGGCCAGCGGCGGCGGGGATCCGGCCGGCGTGGTGGAGAGAGGCCTGGCCTACTCGTCGGAGAGGGCGTCGGGGGCCGGCGGACTTGGAGCGGCGTGCGTCCGGGACGGTGTTTTGTGGGGAGCTCGGCGCGGTGGAGAGGGAGAGGCGCCGCCGGATTCCGGCTGGCCTGTACAGTTTCGCGGCGTGGCGTGGCGGCGGCTTCCGCAGGCAGGCGGTGGCTGTCCTGTTTGCTGGGCTGGGCCTCAAGCTTAAGCTTCCCGTCTCCCACAGCAAAAACATGAGATCAAGGCCCAAAGGGGAGTCCACGACTAGGCCGCCCATTTAAGGCCACACTACATACCGAATTAGTGCTCGCCTACGGGTGCCGAGGATGCAAAGTCTTTTGAGGCAGATGCGCAGTGGATGGCGATAGCTAGGGTTAACACAGATCGACCCTTTAGTTAGACTGCTTTCTTTGACAAATCCACAAGGTACCGGAGATTTACCGCCGTGAACCAATGGCAGATCAACTAGCTCGCAGGATTGGGAAGGTGAGAGAGGTGCAACTCCATCCAACCTTGTACTATGAAGGAGATTATGTGAAGGTGAGGGCTAGGGTTCTAACAGCAAAACCCTTGACCCGTTCATCCCGCTCACGGTGACTGGGGAAGGCACACACATGTTAATGGTGAGGTATGAAAAGATCCCGTTTTTCTATAAGGTTTATGGTATGATGGGGCATAGTTATGATGAATGTGGCAATGGGGTTTGGAAGGAGGATGATTTTAAGTGGGGATCTTGGATGATTGCAAAGCGCAGAACTGTAAATTACAGCCAGCCGACTGGAGGGAGAGGTTTCTTCAGAGGAGATCGTGGCCGTGGGCGAGCTAGGAACCCAGGTCGTACACCGGCAGGTCAGGTGGCAAAGGTTCTGATCAGGATGCCACTAAATCAGATGGAATAGGAGCCACACAAGGTGCCAAAGGGCAAGCGCTGGAGCAACAGCTTTCTGAAACCAATCTGGGAAAAATGCACTACAAGAGATCTTCTCATGATAAAGTATCACATCAGTCAGAGACGCTGGTGGATCACCAGTCATCTATGGAAAACTTGGGTGCTACGGTGGTGGCGCATGTGCCACCTTCAGGGGTCCCGCCCTTGCCCCCAGTCTATGTGTCACCAAGGAAGGATATAAAAGGCTGTGAAAGGCACAAGATGGAAAGGAGGATGGACAAAACAATCAGACTCAGGACAAATACAGTTGCGATATCGACGGGCTCCTCCGAGGAGTGCCGCCGGGCACAATGAATATGATATGCTGGAACTGCCGAGGTGCGGGTAAAGCCTCGACAGTTCGTGAACTTCGTGATATGGCGAAGAAGTTTACCCCTACCGTACTTTGTATTGTCGAAACTCAATGATAAACCTTATGCAATAGATAGTAATGGTAGAAGTGGAGGTATTGGTATCTTTTGGAATAATACAATAAACATTGAGATTTTGGGTTACTCTATGTATCATGTGGATTGTAAGGTGGCTGACACGATCAATGAACCATGGCGCTTAACAGTGGCATATGGTGAAGCTCAAATACATCTTCGGCATCAAACGTGGGATGTACTTAAAAATATCAGTGGATCGAGCGAGCTTCCCTGGCTATGCATTGGAGATTTCAATGAAGTCTTACGCCGAGAAGAACATGAGGGGATAGGTCAGCGGAGCAATGCCCAAATACAAGGCTTCAGAGATATGGTTGACACTCGTATGTTAATGGACATTGGCTTTAAGGGCAGGTTTTGGACATTTGAGAAGAAGGTGGTAGGCGGCACATATACTCGAGTGAGGTTAGACAGAGCCCTGGGTAAAGCGGAGTGGAACGCTCGCTTTCCTTTGGCGAGTCTGAATCATCTTACTTCAGCTACTTCAGATCATGGTCCAATTCACTTGCAGCTAGATGGAGCAGCGGGAGTCTCTCGCCCACCGCCGCTGTTCAGATATGAGACTGCTTGGGAAACACATGATAATCTGGAAGAGACGATAGTGGAGGCTTGGACGGCTAACTAGCCTTGTACAAGAGTGGAGGATATGAAACAGAAGTTGTCGTCTTTGTCGGGTAGGCTCAAGTCATGGAATGTAGATACTTTTGGGTCTGTTCGCAAGGAGATAAAAGCTTTGAAAAGGGAGCTGGGAAAGCTCCGGAGTGATCGGGCTAGAACAGGGCCGACTCATGTGGAAATCAAGATAAATGATCGGCTAGTGGAGCTAGCTGTATCACAGGGAAGAAATGTTGTGGAGACAACGCTCGTGAATCAACTGGTTAGCTGAAGAGGACAGGAATACAAATTTTTTTCATCTCCGAGCAAGCTTGAGGAGGAAGAAAAACATGATCAAAGCCCTTTCCAATTCCTTGGGCGTGATGGTTGAGGACCCGGAGGAGCTGAAGTTTATGGTGTCAAACTTTTATGAGGACTTGTATAGGTCCGAAGGGGTCTCTAATATGGATAGGGTTCTG
Source organism: Aegilops sharonensis (assembly GCA_904067115.1). Taxonomy (NCBI): domain Eukaryota; kingdom Viridiplantae; phylum Streptophyta; class Magnoliopsida; order Poales; family Poaceae; genus Aegilops; species Aegilops sharonensis. The sequence continues at coordinate 22,831,423 of LR880968.1, read as the reverse complement.
GATCATGTGCCATGGAAGGTTATGACGCAAATGAATGAAATGTTAGGTGCAGCCTACAACAACGATGAAGTTAAAATAGCTTTGTTTCAAATGTTCCCTACAAAGTCACCGGGGCCGGATGGTTTTCCTGCACACTTCTATCAACGGCACTGGGACGTTTGCGGGGAAGAGGTCACTCGGGCGGTGTTGAGGATAGTAAGGGGGGAGGAGAGCCCTGAATGCATAAATGATACTTTTTTGATACTGATTCCCAAGGTAATGAATCCCACCCTTCTGACTCAGTTTAGACCCATCAGTTTGTGTAATGTTCTTTACAAAATAGCTTCGAAAGTGGTGGCTAACAGATTGAAGCAAATCCTTCCAGATATCATATCAGAGGAGCAATCCGCCTTTGTTCCAGGGAGGCTAATTACGGATAACATTATTTATGCTTATGAATGTTTGTATTTTATGGAGAAAAGCATATCCAAGTCTAACAGCCTTGTGCACTAAAATTAGATATGATGAAAGCCTATGATAGGCTTGAGTGGGATTATCTGGAAGCAATTATGGTAAAATTGGGTTTTGCACAATCATGGATAAATACTGTTATGGGAATGATTAAATCTATTTCGTTCTCGGTTTTGTTCAATGGAGAGAAACTTGATCAATTTAAACCGTCCAGAGGTATTCGGTAGGGAGACCCGATCTCCCCTTATCTTTTCTTGATAGCAACGGAGGGCCTTTCGTGACTCTTAAAAAATAGTTCTCAGTCATCCAGCTTCGTGGGAGTAAAGGTGGCACCGGCAGCTCCGGTTGTTAACCATCTTCTTTTTGCTGATGATAGCCTGCTACTGTTCAAGGCGAGCAATGAGGGGGCAGTGGAAGTGTCAAACGTGTTGAAAACTTACTGTAACGCATCATGACAGAAGGTAAACAACAAGAAATCCTCTATATTTTTCAACAAGGGATGCCCTCAGGTGATTCGTGATGGAATAAAGGGAACACTCAATGTTCATAACGAGCAGCTTAGTGAGAGATACTTGGGGACGCCTACTGATGTGGGGATTTCAAGAAACGGAACATTTAAATATTTGAGGGACAGGGTGTGGGAGAAGGTAAAAGGCTGGATGGAGAAATTATTATCCTATGGGGGTAAGGAAGTTCTTATCAAGGAAGTTGCTCAAGCTATCCCGGTCTATTCAATGACTTGCTTCAGATTATCGAGGGGAGTTTGTGAAAGCATATCTACAGTCATCCGTCAATTTTGGTGGGGAAGCAAGAGGAGAAAGAGGAAACCGCATTGGGTCTCGTGGGATGTGTGCACAAAACCGAAGTTTTTGGGAGGATTAGGCTTCCGCGACATGAAACTTTTCAACTTATCTCTTCTAGCCAGACATGCATGGAGGCTACTACAGGACCCAACAACTCTCAGTGCAAGAATTTTGAAGGCGGTATACTACCCTTCCAGCAGTATGCTTGAGGCAAGTTTGGGCACTCACCCATCGCAGGTGTGGCGGGCAATCATAGATGGACGTGACATTTTAGCCCAAGGAATCATTAAGAGGATCGGAACGGGTGAGTCCACTAAAATTTGAGAAGAGAATCGGCTACCGAGGGATGGAGTTAAATGGCCAATGGCAGCTCTAGTTGACAATCCCCCTATTTTTGTTTCTGAGCTGATCAATGCTCCACTGGGGGAATGGCGGGAGGTTTTGGTTCGGGCTTCCTTTTTGCCTGTTGATGCGGAAGCAATATTGAAGATCCCTTTGTGTACCCGAAGGATCGTTGATTTCTGGGCGTGGGGAGCTGATAGACGGGGCAAGTTCTCCGTGGGCTCAGTATATAAGATGTTAATAAAGACGAAGACCTAGAGGGAAAACTGGCTGGAACATATCGAGGGCCCATCGGACACAAATGCTGAGGAGAGAAAGTGGACATTAATATGGCAGATGAGAGTCCCATCTAAACTTAAATTTTTCATCTGGCGTCTATGCCATGACTCGTTGCCAACTGCTGATATACTTAATCACCGCAATATGTCTACCACGGCAGTGTGTACAATATGTTCAGCAGGGGATAGCTGGAGGATGCTTTGATAAACTGCACGATGGCGAGGTGCGTATGGGCGTTAGCGCCTGATGAAACTGTCGGACATATGTGTGTGTATGAGGATCTGAGTGCGAGGGAGTGGCTGAGCTTGATGAATGAAACTCTCTCTCAAAGTGAATTCACCAGGATGGTTGTGACTCTATGGGCTATTTGGAAGGCCAGGCCGAAAGTGATCCACGAAGATATCTTCCAGAGCCCGCTGTCTACCCATAGCTTCATCAGTTCTTTCATTGCTGATTTGGAGATGATAGCAAATCCCGGGGTGGGTCAATTGACAAGGCAGAGTATAAGATCGTCAGCATGGGTGCCGCCCCCAGCAAATCATGCGAAATTCAACACTGACGCGGCTGTAATGAGAGACGGGAGCTACGCCGCGGTGGCTGTTGTTAGCCGTGACTCGGGAGTTATGTTTTTGGGAGCTTCGTGTATAACTGTCAGGCATATCGCAGACCCTGAGACGCTCGAGGCAATGGCAGTCCGTGAAGCTCTATCTTTGGCACATGACTTGTATACCCATAATATACACATAGCGACGGATTGCAAGGCAGTAGTGGATGGAATCAAGCAAGGCTCTTCGGCAGCGTATGAAGCAATAACACATGAAATCATGGAGCATGCGGCTTTATTTCCTTCTTGCATTATAGTCCACGAGTCTAGGAGCTCGAATATCGAGGCTCACAACCTCGCCAAGCATGCTTTATCTCTAGGGTTTGGCCGCCATGTTTGGCTTGGTCACCCTGATGATTTTATTTTTGTGCCACAGAACATTTTGATATAAATAAAGCTTGGCGAGTTTGTCTCAATAAATAAATAAATTTTAAGGCACACGATTGAACTGTATGTCGTCCTGGCACTCACTGTAGCAGTCTTTTTTAGATGGTACCTTTAAATTTCGATTTTTCTGTAACATACGATTTTTTTTATAAATGACAGTGTTTTTTGGAAAATGTGAACAGTTTTTGTAATTTCTGAATATTTTTTAGAAGGCGAGCATTTTTTACTTATGAACAAATTTATGAAATCCCCAAACTTGTTCGGTTTCCTTTCATGCTCTTATTTTCCTTTCTGGTTGTTCGACGGTGAAACAACGATTTGATAACCTATCTTGTGGGGAGCGTGCCTCATGGTCGAACACACGATCGATCACATGACCTATCAGCAGACATACTTGCCGTCTCAGTTTGAGGTCTTCGAGGCTGCCGACCTGGACCTGGGCGACAGCCGTGGACGGTGGAGGGAGGTTGACACGCTCATGGGACGCGCCCTCTTCGTCAGCGAGGGATGCTCCGAGTCTCTCCCCGCCACCGCCAGCGCCATCGGAGCTACGGAAGATTGCATCTACTTTATGAGCGAGCATCCAAGGCTCGACCCAAGGGCCAGGAATGCTACCATGACGGAGCTCGAATCGGGGGTGTACAACATGACAGATAGGGCAATGATAGCGTCGTTGCCACCGTTGGAGTCAGCGACGACATGTTCAGTGGACGGTCCATGCATGGTCTCCAACTTGGTTGTTCCCACCGACGATTTGAGGCTTTGAGCTGGCGGTGGCAGGGAGCCGGGCGCGGTGAAGCCACTACTTTCACAAGATTGAAGCTAAAAGTTTGTACTAGTTTACAAAGACGTTGGCCATGCGCACGACTCTACCTCATCGAGTGGCGATCAAAGCACAGATGCTAAAAATGAACAAAATACACAAACTGGTTCCGACGCAAGTGATGATCTTTTAGAATTTTCAGATTTTTTGTCGAAGCAAGTAAAGTGCTTGATAGATTATTATTTTTCAGAACACGCTGGCCTGCATTTACAAAAATCATCTGGACGCCTGAACCAAACAGAAAAATGAACTAACCTATGACTATGAGCTTCCATATTTAATCTCATCCGTTCATGGTGGCACTCCCACATGAGGAGAAGTTGAGGCCCGGTGAGCGCCGACGGGAACAAGACTTTCCGTGTAGGGTATCACGTTGAAGAAGTACACAACCTTCCAAGCAGGCTCGAGTTCAACTAACCCATGACACTGGTATCTCAGCCTACTCAATTCACAAACATTTGTCAGCTCACGTGTCTGCAGATCGTAGAGGCAGAGCTTGACATTGGATCGTAACATCAGCGTGCCCGGAAGAAGCGCGATTGGCTGGCACGGTCCCATTCCATGCAACGCGTAACGCGGTTCCCACATGGAGCTGGCCCCGTCTTCCACGAGCGCCCAGACCATCACCAGCCGATGCACGTCACTAGTCTCATTGACGCGATAACCGGTTAGACACAACTTCCCATGCAACACACTCATGTTCAAGTGTTCAACATCTTTGTTGCCGCCGTCGATCCCGAGGTCCGACAAATCAGAAGGCAAATGGGTGACGCTCAACGCCTCATCATCCAAGCTTAAGCGGAGGAGGCAGGGTGGGTGCAACTCCAGGTTGGTACTGACATGGACGATCCAGTACACACCCCCATTCACAGATTGCGCGTTCACCCACGGATCGGCGTGGTACCACCTATCCGCCATGATTTCCCTCCATCGAGGAGCAGAGTCGCCCACGGTGCACACCTCCACCCCGTTGTAGAATTTATTGTCTCTCGAACGAATGAAGAACTGGACTACTTTGTACATGCCCGTGCGAAGATCTCGGCCTAACCCAATGGAGCGGAGGGAAGGGGGCACGTTGCCGTGGCCACTCTCCGGCAGCTGACGACATCCCTGGTGGCGGGGTTCAAGAGGTACGCCTTTGTGTCCGTGGGGAAAACCACCAGGCCGTCACAATGGGGGAAGAAGCGAGGCAAGTGGAACTTTCCGGTAAAGTCCCCGCTGTGCACGAGCCATGCCTCGGAGGCGCCTTGCTGCCATTGGTAGAACCCGATGTTTCCTTTGTTGTCGCGATCCAGGCTATACCGGGGGATGAGCACAGATGGGTTCTGCTTCCATCTGCTGGCGGATAAATTGAGGTGTCCTTGGACGAAGGAGGGGTCGGATATGGTTGCGCGCCAGGCCTTGCTGATGCACTTAAAACGGAGGAGAGACTTGACCGGCAGTCGGGTCAGGATCTCTGAAACGAGCTCGTCCGGCAGCTCGGGAGTCGGCGCCTCATTGCTATTCTGCTCATTGGAAGTCATCATGGTAGTATTAGAGCTCGGGATCACTGGTAATTGTGGAGATAGGTGTGTATATATATTCACAACATACATGAGGTTTCCAACTTGAAGACGGTGTCCATGGCAGCCTCCGATTAGGTTTACGCCCTTTTTTTGAAGAGTTTTTTTGAAACAAAACAAGGTTACATGGTGTTGGATATGGATTGGATTTAGGTGTGCGTAGCGCAGGATGAGTCTGTCACTACGGCGGTGACCGTGCGTGCCTGTGCATGACTTTTTCTCTACCACATGTGTGTGGAAAACTAAACTAGTAATGGAAACTCTCCGCCTCAGATGACTGATCCTATCAATCCATCGGACTAGCTTTGAACCGTTGATTTGTTCTCCATCACCAGGGACGTAAAAGAAAAGAAAAAGATAACATAAAATAAAAAAAATAAAAAAAATATAAATATAGAACTAAAAAAGAAAAAGAAGAAAAAACAGGTAGAAAAAACAATGAAAAAAAACTAGTTTAGGGGAGGTTCTAGGACCTTCACAAGACCGGTATGAGGAAGGACTCGGAATGGGCCGGCCCAAAAAAGACCACACGAACGAGGGGTGTACTTGCTAGGTCGTTTCATAGCGACCTACGCGCAGAAGTTGATACGCTTATGAGACGTGCCCTCTTCGTTAGCGAGGGATGCTCCGAGTCACTCCCCACCAGCAGCATTGGAGCCACAGAATATTGCATCTAATTTATGAGTGAGCATCCAAGGCTAGGCCCAAGGGCCAAGAGCTCGAATTGGGCGTGTACAGCATGAGAGATGGGACAACAGTAGCGCTGTTGCTACCGTTGGAGACAGCGACGACATCGTCAGTGGACGGTCCATGATCTTCAACCTCGCTTTTCCCACCGACAATTTGAGGTTTTGAGCTGGCAGTGGCAGGGAGCCGGGCGAGGTGAAAGCCACTAGTTTCAGAAGATTGAAGCTAAATAAAACTAGTTCGTAGTAGTTTACAAAGACGGTGGCCATGCGTGCAGGTAGCACTTTGTTGAGCGGGTGCACAGCTCATGGCTCTGCCGCCCTCTGCCTCATCGAGTGGCGATCAAAGCACGGATGATAAAAATGAACGAAATACATAACTCGATCCGCAAACGATGATCGTTCTCGAGCTGTCTGGCTTAAGCGCTAAGAGATGCAATGCATATTCACTCTCGCTCCTCTCCTAGCGCTGCTGGCCGCTCCGGCCGCGGCGGCCACAGCCTCTTGCCGGTCGTCACTCCGACCACCGGTGACCATTTCCCGCTGGTCATCGCTTTGATCGCCGGCGGCCACAAACTCCATGGCGCTCTCCGACCTCAAGTTTGAGCCAGGCCTTGCTTTTGAGGCCTTCATCTGGAAGCAGTATCATGTCCCAGTGAATCACTTTGATGGAGGTAATCTTAAGGAATTCTTCCTTGTGGTAGAAGTCTCCAGATCCAAATTGCGCCTCAACAATGATTCGGTTAGTCTTATTCTTCAATCTTGCTTTGGAGGGCATGCATCTCGCTTCAAGGTTTCTTGCCTTCAGAATTGGTCCTTCAAATTCAGTGTTTCCTCCAGAGATGTGGGTTTTGCAATCATTAAGGGAGGGAACTGCTCAAATGATTTATTCAACATAGGTTTCTTCCTTTGGGGAAGAGGGGGTCCGGACTTTCAGAAGGAATTTCGTCTTTATCAACAAGAATTGGATCAAGAGTGGACTTTGGTTGATCGTGCTCGGAATAATCGATCCTATGCAGCTGTGGTTCAATCTCCTCGTGTTTTTCCTTCCGATCAACCAGTTCAAAGCGGCCCTCAGATTTCGCTTTCAGTTTCGGAACGTTTGGCTCAATCTGCGCCTGCATTGAATCCTATCATTACGTCGCCCAATAATGTTCCATTAGG
>LR880968.1:22740421-22780681 GCA_904067115.1 Aegilops sharonensis | reverse complement strand
GGTGGAGCATCATCATCGTCACCACGCCGTCGTGCTGACGGAACTCATCCCCGACGCTTTGCTGGATCGGAGCCCGGGGATCGTCATCGAGCTGAACGTGTGCTGAACTCGGAGGTGCCGTGTGTTCGGTACTTGGATCGGTCGGATCGTGAAGACGTACGACTACATCAACCGCGTTGTTATAACGCTTCCGCTTACGGTCTACGAGGGTACGTGGACATACACTCTCCCCTCTCGTTGCTATGCCATCACCATGATCTTGCGTGTGCGTAGGAATTTTTTTGAAATTACTACGTTCCCTAACACATAGATGTAGTGTTCAACGCCGACCCCCTCCCGATAGCTTCAACACGTGGGGGGGGGGGGTCGATATTACCCCCTCCTTGAAGCGCTCTCGAGGCCACCCCCTAACCCTTGAAGCGTTGTTGAGGCCACCCGAAACCCTAGAGAAGCAGCGTCGAGGCCACTAATTAATATGATTCCTTACTGTGATTAGCTAGCTAGTTCTACGTTTGCCACTAATATATCCATATCTGTCATGTTTGAATAATAATTGCCATGTTGTAAATATTTGTAGAAACTATGGACACCCCGCCCCGAGACGAAGCACAAGAAGCGTTGTTGAGGGACATAATCGCAGAAGGAAGTGATGCCCTCAGCTCGTTGATGTTTCTCAACGACACCGATGGTTTGGAAGGAAAGGCTGAAGAAGCAGCTGGCTATGATTATGATGGCTCCGATGACCCAATGCCGGTGGAAGAAGGAGAGGGTGAAGAAGTAGACCGTGAGGACTGCTCCGGTGATCACCGAACTGATTCCGGCTAGGTATATATATTAGTTAAGCCTGTGCTGACTAGCTAATTGATGCATTCATTGTTTTGGTATGTACACATATTAATTAACTCTCGTCTTTCCTCCTTTTTCTAGCCCTCCAGATCTAGCACAACTTCGGTAAAGAGACGAGGCCTGAAGAAAAAGTTGAGCTCGGATGAAAGGTTTGAGATCATAGAAATCGCGCGCGACGACCAACCGATTGAACCCATCCGGACAAAGAAGGCACTTGTTGCTCAGTGCGGGGTTCTGGTTAGGGACAAGATCCCGATCAGCATCCAGCAATGTTATAAGCCTAAGAACGAAGACCCTGAGGTGTCTTATGTCAATGATCTGCAGAAAAATGATCTTTGGACTGAGCTGAAGTCAAATTTCACCCTACCGCCAGAGGATGATCCGGAGAAGCCAGTTATAGAGCCATTAATCAAGTCTTTTGCTCTTAAGAAGATGGCAGACCTATTCAGGAATTGGAAGAAAGACATGAATAAGTTTGTCGATAAAAAAGAGACACCAGAATTCAAGGGCAAATATGAGAAGATCAGAGATGATTGTCCCGCATTTGTGGCCCACAGGACATTGGAAAAGAGTAAAAAGATGTCGGCGACAAACAAGCAAAATGCTGCGAAGAAGAAGCTTCACCATCGCACGGGGTCAGGTGGCTACCTCATAGCCCGGCCTAAGTGGGCCAAGGCTGAGAACGATCTGCTTGATAAAGGGATCGAACCAGAGACAATGAACTGGCCAGACCGTTGCCGGACTTGGTTCTTCGGGGCTGGCGGAACCATGGACCCTGTATCAGGGAAGTGCATTTGGACGGACGATCAATTGGACATACCAGTCAAGAGGCTAAAGCAATATATCGAAGCAGCGCAACAAGGGAAGTTTGTTCCAGACAGCGAGAAGGACGAGCTAACAATAGCCCTCGGGAATTCTGAGCACCCTGTACGGACGCGAGGCACGCCATGCTCCGTTTCGTGGAAGGCTGGATTTCCGGACGAAGGGGGTTACAAAACCCATGAGAGGAGGAAGAAACTGGAGCAGAGCCAAATGCAGGCGCTGCACGAAAGGGTAATGGGGCTAGAGGAACGAGAAGAAGAACAGATCAAACGACCTGCCGAAGCTTCCCCCGAAGCTACCCCGCCATCTCAGGGAGAAGCAGCCTGGCTTCCACCGAGCTGCTTCAGCCGGAGCATGCCTTGATGGCTCCTGCCAGCTATCCCGTGGATGCTATCACGGAGTCTCAAAATTGCCACCTTATGGCGCAATGGAGCCATTTGAAGGTCAAGGCGGCTGTTGGTTCTGTTTATCCTACTAAACCCGACTCAACTTTTCACTGCCATCCGATTCCAGAAGCATATGCTAAGTGATGGTGGATGAAATAACGGAGGGATTTGAGGACCTCCGGCTTGACCACCCTACCAGTGAAGGGGAGTATCGGCTGGGTTCTGCTCTGAAGACTCCATGCCTATGGCGGAAGGATCTCATCAACCTTCCGAACTGGACGCCTCCGCCTCCTCCTCCTCCTCCGGCGAGTCAGGGCACTCCGCCTCCTCCACTGCCTCCTCCTTCGGCGAGTGACGTTCAGGGCACTCGGCCGGCTCCTTCTCCGGTGCGTGGCGGCACTCCGCCTCCTTCTCCGCCTGCACCGGCGCGCCCGAGCAGCCAGCCTCCTCCTTCTCCGCCACGTCAGCAAGGGCGGAAGAGACCCGCCACCGCTCCGGCTGCTCCGGCGTGTCGTAGTCCTTCTCCTCCGCCTCGTAAGCAAGGAAAGAAGACATCCGCTCCGTCTGCTCTACCGGCGTCTAGCAGTACAGCCAAAGGCGGGAGGAGATACAGATTCGGTCCTTCTCTGAAGAATCCAGAGAAGTTACCGTACGAGAGGACCGAGGAGGAAAACGCGAAGATCACGCAGACCGAAGTGCATGACTGGTTTGAAGGGTTGAAAGAAAAGAGACATCCACCTCCGGAGGAGAAGGTAGATCCGGTGAAAGCGAAGCGCACTCTGGCTGCCCTGACAAAACCACCCAAGTCTCCGCCGAAAGGCAACTATGAGCGCATTATTGGAAAGGCATTTGCCGAAGCGGAGAGGTCGGGAAGTACTAAAAGTGATCAAAGAATGAAAGAACGACGAGCTGGGAAACAAATTGCCCAGCTCGGCGAACAAGCGAAGCAATCATGCCCCCCGCTCAAGGTGCCTGCTAGCGACATCGTTGATCCGAGGATGGTGCCCGGTTATGACAATCCTGAAGATTACCTGCCCGACGATGTACATTATGATTTCTTGGAGGTGCAGATACAAAGATACGAGTACGGGAAGCCTCTCGTCAAAGATGAAAGCTCTCTATCAACGATGATGCGAAGATTGCATGATTGGTACATGAAAACCTGCAGAGAGTCTGAGGGGAGGAGTACTTTGTATGTGAGAGTTAAAAAGGAGCATGACCTCGTTGGAATTGAACTGTTGCCTATTCCATTTGAGGAGTTCTATCAGTTTTTCAATCAATTGGCCCTCGATAAAGCAACGGTCACCTGCTACTGTCTGTAAGTAGTACTACTTCTGTCATTAATCTCTCTATATAACTCAGCTCTTTCATTGCATGTATTTATAATTATCCTCACTATATTATGCAGATTGAAGATCGCCGAATTGAAGAAAAGACAAGTGGGTTCCATTGGGTTCATTAACACATATCTCATAGATGCAACTGAGGTTGAATTTCATGCCGAAAATACCGAGGACAACTTGCTACAATCGTTGGTAATAAATGAACACAAGGATATAATACTCTTTCCTTACAACTTCAAGTGAGTGTTACTGTCTTGTGGCATATTCGGTTTCCCTTATTAGTCCAGGTTATAGTAATGTAATATTGATGAGTTATGCATGCGTGTGCAGGTACCACTATATTCTCCTAGAGATTAAGCTTGAGCAGGGAGTAGTAACTGTCTTAGACTCCAAACGAAAAGATCCCAAGGAGTATGCGGACATGACTGAAATGCTCGAGAAGTAAGTTAAATCGGTCATTATCCACCATATCAGCAACTTTGTTCATTTCTGATATCAAGTAATTGTTTTCTTTGTATGGCAGGGTTTGGAGAAAATTCACCAAAAAAGCTCCGGGACTGCCGAAGAAGCTGCAATTTAGACACCCGAAAGTAAGTACTATAGTAGCATATTCCACGCATCTCCTAGTGATTCATGAACCGGAACTAAAGACCCTCACCAACCGGGTCAATAGGCCCCTTTTCTACTAGTGTTCCCCCGTTGCAACTGCTCCATAGGGATGCCATTCCGTGCAGGAGCAGCAGCTCCACGAGGATGCTGCTTCGTGGGGAGGAGGGTGCCCCATGCTGCAGCAACAATAGCAATGACGTCTAAGAAAAGTAGACAGGTAGGAGCAGCTGCGTGGGCAGGGCAAGAAGAAGAGGGATGAGATGTGGTTTGTGGCCAACAGTTTGCGCTGATGAGGATAAGGGAGCGGATAAGGGAGCAGGGCGGTATGCGGGCCCTGTGGGGATGACGTGTCCATTTTGCGTTAGCGCTACGCGCGATGTGAACGAGTCGACCGGCCGAAGTTTCGGCGGGTGCGCCGGGTACAAACGTTTACCTTTATGCATCACCTGGAGACCAAACCGGAGTATGCTAATCTACGGGGCCTGTTTTCCTGGATACATTCCTACTTCCCTACTTGTCCAGATTCACTCAAGCCATGTATTTTCTACCTGTTAATTTTTCCTGGGCTTCACATCATTCGGCAGAGGCACCTAGTAAGGCGGTGGATTGCTGAAGGTTAAGCGAGGGGCAACCACACAGAATCTGCAGAGGAGAACGGGGAGAAGCACTTCTCGAGCCTCCTTGATATGGGCATAATCCAGCAGCCATCACCAAAATTAGCCACCGGTGAACCGGGCAACACAAGGATGCAATCATGCAAGTCAATGATTTCATGCGCGAGTACATAGTAATGTTAGATGTGTATAGTTACTTGTGTACATCCTCATTGTATAAGGGGCTTTTCTGCACTTTACCACATCTGTATATGTACTGGCCTTTGGCCCTCAGTAAAGCTAGTTGCTGATTATCCAATATGGTATCAGATGCTAGGCTATCCCCTTCCTCTTGCACGCTGCAACTCCGTGCCCCTCGTTCCTAGCCTGCTCACCTCCATCTCGTCCGGGCGCTGCCCCGTCCGGCTGCCGTTCCGTCCGGCCGTCGCCCTGCTTGGCCGCTGCTCCGTCTGGCACCGTCTCGCCCGGCCTGCCCGTCTGGCGCCATATCGCCCGGCCTCTCCGTCTGGCGCAGTGTCCGCTGCCTCGTCCACTGCCCCGCCAGGCAGCTGCGGGCTAGGCTCCGCCTCTGGCTAGCGCCTGACCAGCTGCCGCCTCTCCTCTCTGACCGGCCGCTGGTGGCCGCTGCTATTCGTCTGCGTCCGGCTCCCTTCCGCCAGATGCTGCTACCGGTTCATCCCCGTCTGGCTCCCTTCGGCCTGGTCTTCGCTCTGCCTCGAGCGCCCTCGCTCGATCCCAGGCTCGAGCGCCCTCGCTCGTTTCCTGCCTTGAGCGCTCGATCCAGATTTGTTTCTGGGTCCGTTGACTTCCAAAAAAAAGAGACAAAAAAAGCAAAAACAGAGAGGCGAGCAACAACAGTAGAGTGATTTCCTCATGTCCTCTTCGGGTTATGTCGCGGTCCCTCGATGCTCGGTGATCTTCGATGGCACCAACTATGCTGAGTTTGTGGGTTTCATGCGCATCCATATGCGTGGACTCCTTCTGTGGGGTGTTCTCTCTGGCGAGGTTCCTTGTCCGTCTTGCCCGGTTGCGCTAGTGGCTCCAATCCCGCCAGTGCCGCCGGTCCTTGCTGCTGATGCTTCTCAGGCTGATCGGGATGCCGCCAATGCTCTAGATGATGCTGCGGTTGATGCTTATGATCAGCAGGTATCCTCCTATTCCGATGCTCTTTCTGTCTACCGGGATGATCTGTCAGCTTACACTCAGTGGTGCAAATGAGGCTCGAGCTGCTGATGTTCTCACTGCGAGTGTCCTCCCTCAGTTTGCTTCGGAGTTCATGGGCCTCGGCACTGTTGCAGCAATGTGGTCCAATCTTTGTTAGCGCTATCAACCCTCTGCGATGCTCTCTACCTCTCTGTGGTGCGTCAGGAGCATGCTCTTCAGCAGGGTGACTCGTCTGTTGATGAGTTCTATTCCCAGTGCTCTGCCATCTGGCGTCAGCTTGACTCCCTGCGGACAGTTGTTTGTGGAACTTGTCGTTGCTGTCAGACTACTCGGTCCGATTTGGAGTTTCAGCGGGTTCATGAGTTCTTATCACGTCTCCGCTCTGAGTTTGAGCCCAGACGTGCTCACTTTCTTGCTCGTGGTCGTGTTCCTACCGCGTAGGTGCTTGCCGAGCTTCGTGCCGAGGAGACCCGCCTTCGCTCTGCCGGTTTGTTGGTGGTCCCGTCTGTGTTGGCTGCTCGGGCTCCTGTGTCGTCTGCTCGGCTCACCGCTCCACCGCTACTACCCACACCTTCAGGGGGTGGGTCGCCCTGCTTATACTGAGAGGGTCCGGTCGCGCCGTGACACCTTCTGTGGCTACTGCTCTCGACCAGGTCATCTAGAGTCTGATTGCCGTGAAAAGAAGCGTGACTAGAGGCGCTCCTCTTCCAGTGGGACTCCTGGATCTTCCTCGACTCCGTCACTCACTGAACAGGACATTGTGAGGCTCAAGCATCTCTTGGCTTCCTCAGGCTCTTCATCGACAGGTTCTGCTGCTGCTGTGACTGCATCCACTTCTCCACCACCGCAGGCATCTACACAGTCAGGTACATCTTTGTGGGTTCTGGATTCTGGAGCCTCCTTTCATATGTCTTCTGGTTCTTCTGTGTTGTCTTCCCTTCAACCTCTTGATTCGCCTGTTAATGTTCTTACCGCCGATGGCACACCGCTTCCTGTTACTAGCCGTGGTCTTCTTTCCACTCCATCTTTTTCTGTACCTAGTGTTTCACATGTTCCTCGCCTTACCATGAATCTTTTTTCCGCCGCCCAACTTACTGATTCTGGTTGTCGTGTCATTCTTGATACCGACTCTTGCTCCATTCAGGATCATCGCACCAAGACTTTGGTTGGTGCTGGCCCCCGGCGACGTGAGTCAGAGGGCCTTTGGGAGGTTGACTGGCTTTATGTTCCTTCCGCTGCCACCACTTCTGCCAGCTCCCATGCTCTTGCTGCTTCTTTGTCTGCGTCCTTCCAGCAGTGGCATCATTGCCTTGGTCACATCTGTGGTTCTCGCTTGTCCTCTTTAGTTCGTCAGGGCCTCTTAGGGTCTGTATCTGGAGATGTCTCCTTGCATTGTAATGGTTGCAGACTTGGCAAACAGACCCAGTTACCTTATCCTACTAGCGAGTCTGTATCTCAGCGTCCTTTTGACTTAGTTCATTATGATGTCTGGGGTCCTGCTCCCTTTGATTCGAAAGGTGGTCATCGCTACTATGTTTTTTTATTGATGATTTCTCTCGCTACACTTGGCTCTAGTTCATGAAATCTCGTAGCGAGGTTCTCTCTATATACAAACGATTTGCTGCCATGGTTCACACCCAGTTTTCCACGCCCATTCGTACTTTTCTTGCTGACTCCGCTGGCGAGTATATCGTCTCCCAGCTGTTGCGTGGTTTTCTCGCAGAACAGGGTACTCTTGCCCTGTTCTCATGTCCTGGTTCTAATCCTCAGAATGGCGTCGCCGAACGTAAGCATTGTCATCTGCTTGATACGGCTCGTGTGCTGATGATTACCGCTTCTCTTCCACCCCATTTTTGTGCTGAGGCTGTCTCTACATCCACCTATCTCATCAACATTCAGCCATCGACTGCTCTGCAGGGTGGTATTACTATGGAGTGTCTCACTGGTCGATCTTCTGACTACTCAGATCTTCGTATATTTGGATGTGTGTGCTATGTCCTTCTTGCCCCGCGAGAACGCACCAAACTGACTGCTCAGTCAGTTGAGTGTGTTTTTCTTGGCTACAGTGATGAGCACAAGGGCTATCATTGTTGGGACCTTGTTGGTCGTCGCTTGCGCATCTCGCGTGATGTGACCTTTGACGAGTCTCGCTCTTACTACCCACGTCCCTCTTCCTCGCGCTTCTCTGTGGACGATATTTCTTTTCTTCTCCTTCCTGATACACCCGGCTATGTGCCTCATGTTTCACCTCCTCCTCCTGCACTTCTCCTTCCTTCTCCTTCACCATCAACCCCATCTTCCCGATCCTCCTCCTCCACCTCTCCACCATCATCTCTAGTCTGTCGCCCTCTATCACCGTATCCTCTCCACTATACTCGCCGTCCTTGTACTGAGGATGCTTCTCCTGACGTGTCTGACGCGCCTTCCACCTCTGGTGAACCTCTGCTCACGCCTACCCCAGTTCACAACCTCCGTGCTCGGCCTCGCCCTCCGCCTGATAGCTACTCTCCTGATCGGTACAGTCTAACTGTTCTTGTTGAGCTCACCTCCTATCGGACTGCCATGACTCAGCCTGAATGGCAGCTTGTGATGGCCGAAGAGCTTGCTGCTCTTGAGCGCTCTAGCACATGGGATCTAGTTTCCCTCCCTTCTGGTGTTCGTCCCATCACCTGCAAGTGGGTCTACAAGGTCAAGACTCGCTCCGATGGTTCTCTTGAGCGTTACAAAGCTCGTCTTGTGGCTTGTGGTTTTCAGCAGGAGCAGGGACGCGATTATGATGAGACATTCGCTCCTGTGGCCCACATGACCACTGTCCGCACTCTCCTTGTTGTAGCCTCTGTTCGTCATTGGTCTATCTCTCAACTTGATGTCCAGAATGCCTTTCTCAATGGCGAGTTACGTGAGGAGGTTTATATGCAGCCACCACCGGGGTACTATGCTCCTGATGGCATGGTCTGTAGACTTCGTGGCTCTCTCTATGGTCTCAAACAGGCCCCTCGCGCCTGGTTTGAGCGCTTTGCCTCTGTGGTGACTGCCGCTGGTTTCTTGCCCAGTGATCATGATCCCGCGTTATTTGTCCACACGTCTCCTCGTGGTCGGACTCTTCTCCTTCTCTATGTTGATGACATGATCATCACTAGTGACGACTCTGAGTACATTGCCTTTGTTAAGGCTCGCCTTCAAGACCAGTTCCTCATGACTGATCTTGGTTCTCTTCGCTATTTTCTTGGGACTAGTAAGCATGCATGTGCAAATGCACGTCCTGACTAATATACAAATATATGTAAAAATTAGCATGCATAGAAAATGTTTTGATTGCACTAATATGGGAGAATATCATACAGAAACCAATATTCAATGAAAACTTAATGGAAACCATATTTTAAAGTTTCAGAAAAATCTGGAAAAAATGGGATATTAGGAGGGTGATGTTTTATTGCCACGCAAAATTTCAAGTTGGAACACATTACGAGATGTGAGTTAGTTATGGAAAAGACAAATTCAGCCCTGAATAGTGAAAATACTGTTCGACACTATTCAATGTTGACTTTGTCTTTTTCATAGCTCACATCTCGGTAATGTGTTTCAACTTGAAATTTTGTGTGGAGATAAAACATCGTCCTCTTAACATCAGGTATTTTTTTCAGATTTTTTTGAAACTTCAAAACATCTTCTTCTCGTGGTTTTCACCGGTTTCCACCGAATGTTGGTTTTCGTATGATATTCNCACACGTCTCCTCGTGGTCGGACTCTTCTCCTTCTCTATGTTGATGACATGATCATCACTAGTGACGACTCTGAGTACATTGCCTTTGTTAAGGCTCGCCTTCAAGACCAGTTCCTCATGACTGATCTTGGTTCTCTTCGCTATTTTCTTGGGACTAGTAAGCATGCATGTGCAAATGCACGTCCTGACTAATATACAAATATATGTAAAAATTAGCATGCATAGAAAATGTTTTGATTGCACTAATATGGGAGAATATCATACAGAAACCAATATTCAATGAAAACTTAATGGAAACCATATTTTAAAGTTTCAGAAAAATCTGGAAAAAATGGGATATTAGGAGGGTGATGTTTTATTGCCACGCAAAATTTCAAGTTGGAACACATTACGAGATGTGAGTTAGTTATGGAAAAGACAAATTCAGCCCTGAATAGTGAAAATACTGTTCGACACTATTCAATGTTGACTTTGTCTTTTTCATAGCTCACATCTCGGTAATGTGTTTCAACTTGAAATTTTGTGTGGAGATAAAACATCGTCCTCTTAACATCAGGTATTTTTTTCAGATTTTTTTGAAACTTCAAAACATCTTCTTCTCGTGGTTTTCACCGGTTTCCACCGAATGTTGGTTTTCGTATGATATTCTCCGTAAAAATAGGGAGAATATCGTACGGAAACCAATATTCAATGAAAACTTCATGGAAACCATATTTTAAAGTTTCAGAAAAATCTAAAAAAATATGGGATGTTAAGAGGGTGACGTTTTATTGCCACACAAAATTTCAAGTTGGAACACATTAAATGCATGGAACCAAAAATATATGGAGCCAAAAATACACTATTATGTTAGTATTTTGTAATATTGTTAATCAATTCCGTTGTGTGCAGCTTCCTTGACAATGTAACTGAGCAGGTGCACCAAGAATCGTTTTCTTAGCTGGTCCCCATCATGACTAAGGATAATAAGTTATTATCTTTGGAATTTCCATATAGTATAATGACATAATGTGAAAACAATGAATACTAACCATGCAAATTGGTAGATTTAGATCTTTCCCATTCCATGAGAGCACATAATAACCAAACAAGTTCCTGCAGATAAATTCATTGTCATTATCATGAGAATTGCAAAAACTAAATTGGATGCTTTAATGGTGTCAAAGGCACTCACCTATCTGTGCTTTCTGGAACACAAGCTGGTAATCGATGATGTCAATAAAAAATATCATCGTTCCATTCGGGATGCGCTACTTTGAGTGCTTGGTTTAGGTATGCGATCCTCTAGAGTTCCAATGCATATCTAAGGTCATGAATCATCTTAAGCTCCACCGAGGCAACATATATGCCAAGGGAGTCCAATATAGAGACAGTTTTGGCATGTTGGTCGATGACTAACAAGATAAAGTGATCAAGGGAAGCATATGGAAATATGATATGTAGACATTATGTAATAGAAAAAACAAAAAACAATCATGGCAATACAAAGAATAGATAAGGAACCAATATTACCAATCTTCATGATGAAATGCTATAGTCCGTCCCAGGCCAACTATGAAGAAGTTTTGACAAGGACTGAATATCCGGCTTTGCGCATAGTTCGGGAACCCTTGCGGACCTTTTGGTATAGAGCACACATGCTCTGGAGTAAAACTATCCTTAGTATTACAATTACTAATACTTCATGATACCATATGCTAGCATCTTTTTTTAGAGCTTCTGCGGAGACTTGATTTTCCATATTTCTAGATCCTATCTGAATGCATTATTCTTCTTTGACGATATTATCTAGTTGATACTCTATATAAGCATGATAGGTAAACGTCCTTTTTGACATGAAGAACAACATATTGGTGTTTTGTAAAATAAAGTCAAACAAGAATTGTTACTGACCATGTCATTCGTATCAAGTTCCAATGATGTTTGGTCGACTGATTCTGCCTTGTTCGAAACAACCGTCATCCTCGTTGGTGGGGGTCGGTAGTCTCCATCGTCCTTCAGAAAGACTGTCTTACGGACTATGAAGATCGTTAGCCAATGGAGATACGTGCACGGCTTAACAAAGGATGACTGGATGAGAAAGGCTACTTGTGTTACCTTTTACAAAATTAACCTCTATGGATCAAACACATGTAAGAACACACTGGTGAGAAAGGCTTCTTGTGTGTCATAGTTTGCATGTGACCAGGGTATATGCACTCATGGTACATGTCACCTTGTCCCCTAAATATCCTGCATTCATCCTCATCATCATACATTGGTTGATCATTTTGTATGTTGTGCAAGGATTGTAGGAAAGCAAAAGCATTAAATCAACTGAACACAATGAATGTCAGCATTATTACGGTACTCCCTCTGTAAACTAATATAAGAGCATTTAAATTACTAAAATAGTGATCTAGATGCTCTTATATTAGTTTACGAAGGGAGTTCTATAATTTATATTCTGCTAATGGTTCATGAATAATGAAAGCCAATACACCTTCCACTTCATCAGATGGCTTTGAAGGCTCAAATATTGCAGCTACATCGGACTCTTCATCATTGTTGTTGCCACCTGGATGTACACCATGCAAAGTTATGTTCAATGTTGAGTATCAGATGGCTAACGCACTCAAGTATAACGCAAAATAGAGCTTTGATAAAAAATGAAGTTGAATGAACTGCAATGATAGAAAACATACCATTACTGTTGTATTGTCCAAATGGTTCGCCATATATGTATGGCAGGTGTACTCAGTGAGGGGATCGCAAATCCATTTGCCACCTCAGCAATGTCGGATTGGTCAGATAATGGCACAACACGTTGTATTCCCATCTTATATGCACGCTTTCTACACAACACTATATCTTTTTCTTTGGGTGTCAACTCTGCATATTTATCTTTCATACGTCGTCGTTTTTTAAGATGCAACTGAAGCCGATACACTGTCAGTAAACTAAAAAGGATATGCAATCATAATTTGAAGAAATGAGTAAACAACGACTCATCTGCATACCTAAGTTGGGTATTGAAGATCTATTGTTTGTTGTTGGTAAGTTGGATTAGTGCACAACCAATCAATATCACAATCCTCCTCCGTAGCAGACCCACTACATGGTGTGTTCAGCATCTGGCTGACGCCGGCTTGTGCTGATTCAAGTTGATCAATACCTACATGTGGACATTGCATCATCCTCTCAATTCACAATGTTAGCTAAAAACTAATTTTGAAATTCCCAGGTGCTAGTTGGACGTCGATGTCTGCAGCTATCTTTTCTAGTCGGGACAGCCAAAGCTTCTTCCTATAATTTTCTTTCTTCCATCGGATAGTGTAGCATACCAACCACACCCAGTTTGTCGTTTGCGTCCCACATTATTCTCGACAACTTGATTATCAACACTTACGAAGCTTGCAGTAGTACAGTTTATACCTTACACACAGGAGGTAAACATGTTATAGAATTTGAACATATTGTGCATCAATATCTAGGTGAATACACAATATAGCAGTTGTTACCGGTTGACAAATGATATGGTTGGTAATGAGGCACATCGGCATCAACATTTAAATCTTGAGCTTTTTTTGTAGACGGGCCATTTGGAGCTTATTGCAGTGCTCTGCTTCTCTGTGGATAGACGTGTGTACAACCCCTGATTGTTCGTTTGCATTCGACATTCATATCTTCGGTCTGATGGTCGGTAGTCGCCGAGGTTGCAGTCGTACATATACCTGTCACAGAAGAGGAAATGAAACACATTACTGTTGGTAGTGTGGCATACATCGATATAGTACTCGCGAAGTTAATGAACGAACCGTTTATGAGTGTGTTGGTTATATCGCTCAAAGGGATACGTTGCACACCCAGTAAGGAAGATGCATATGATTGCGATGCTTGCTCATTCTTAACACAAATCAGAGTTGCTGCCTTCTTTTCCTTGTATAATGTACGCGCTTCTGATTGTATTCTGCCCGTTTCTCATCGGCAATTCTGGCATACCAACTACAAGCACCCTTTAAATTTTGTTCCCGCAGATTTTCATTCATAGGATTTGCATTCCCATGAACATGCGTGTTCGTCAGATCTTGAAACGGGAAACGTTCCCCGGTTCGTAAAGGAGATGCGGCTGCATTATGATTGTCCATCTATAAATAACAATTTATGTGCATGAGAGCAGATGACATATAGTTAATGGATCTGAAGCAGGAGAGCACATTCCCACGAGTATAGTTGTGCATACTTTCATGATTGTCAACAGAAGATGACAGCTTCTCTTACATGCTTGTCTGAAGCTCTCAATGCTTACTGCTGCTGTTGTCTGGCATGACTCATTGGGTAGAGTTAATTACACGATAGTACCACAATTGGGGCGGCGGTGGCGAATTGGTACCACTTTTGAAAAAATTTACGTGTCAGTACCACGTTTGGGCCGAACCGTTGCAAATCGGGCTAAACTTCGTATTTATACGTATTGAACCTGGAACTGACCGCCCGGGCCCACGCGTCAGCTGCCACGCTAGCGAATCGGCACGCGCCCGCTCACTCGATAGGTGTGGTCCGGCTCGAACCGGACCAGCCTGTGCGCCACTCTGTTCCTCCTCGCTCCTCTCTCGTCGCCCTCGTCACCACCGGCAGCTTTGCCGGAGCGGACCGCCGCCGCCCGCCATGGTTTTCGAAGACGAAAGCAATGAGGACACGTCCAGCCTGCCGTACATGCACTCGAACTCATCCACGGACGGGCTTAACCAGGTGATTTTCCTTGAGCTAGGTCTAGGGTTAGGGTTTTAGATTTGGGGCTTTTTGATTTGGTTGATTTCGCTGGGTTTTGATTTGGGCATTTTGATTGTACGAGCTTCGGCAGGTCCCTTTCAGGTTTGAAGATCCAGATTACCAGGGGCTTGAGATGGAAACGATGTTGCCATGTGAGAAGCACAGCAAGGCATCTGAGAGGCTTGTCACATTTGAAGGAACAGACACAGGGAGAAGGTTCCTAGCATGTGCAGAGCCGGTATGAATTCTATGCTGATAGTGGGATAGTATATATAGGCTGATAGTGTCATATTATTGTTGGTTTGACAGTGCCATATTGAACATGAGTGAACATGAGTACAAGGCCTGATTATTAAGGGCATATTCACTTTTGCAACATCAGTAGCTTGTGTAGTTTAATGACAGTGGTACTGTTATTTTGCAGTGGCATTGTTCTTGCTATCATGTGAAATAATCAGTTTGGGGTTTCTACAAGTTTAATGTTGCTGTTGTGGCATTTTTATGTAGTTGAATGGAGTACTCAGTTGAATGACATCGCTACTGTTAATTATGTTCCTGTTACTTTTGCTCCTGTTTGGAACTAAATATTGAGTGAACTGTAACTTTTATGTTGGGATGGACCTGCTGTTATGTATCTAAATGCTTGAAATATTCAGTTGAATGGATAGTATGTACTGCATATGCTTTGGCAGTTCACCAAGTTTGCAGTTTGAGATTGCTCTTGTTTTGTAGCTGATTAGCAAAATGTAGTTCAAATCTGTAGCTGAGTGGTGTTGTAATTTGTCATGCTGTTATTTAGTGGGTAGGTACATATCAGTTACTAGTGTAGCTTAGTGCTGCTATTATTACCAATGTACAGTGTTATTGCTTTGCACTAGTTATTTACCTGTGCTTCTGAAGTAACATGTTTATTTTTTTATCTTTTTGCCTTTTTGCAGGAAGGGCAGAATTGTGGGTTTGTTGAATGGGTTGATCACCAGTGGCCCCCAACAATGCAAAATGCATTGTTGAAGCTATGGGCCATGGTTGAAGATAGCAAGAGTGCTAGGGTGAATGATAATCTTGAAAGATCTTTCACTATCCACCATCTGACAGAAGAGAAGAACAAGCTGGAGGCCAACTATGACAAGTTAGTCCAAGATGTGCATGAGCTTATGACCTTCCAGGAGGACAGGGTGGTGGATTTCAGATATCTGCAGGATAACCTCACATGTCAGCAGCAATGCAGAAGTGAACTGGTGGCTGATATGAAGGCATAGATGGCAAAGAAAGATGCAGAGTCTGAGAAGCTTAAGCAGAATTATGAAGTGCTACTGAACCTGACAAGAGCACAAGCAACAGTCATCCAGAACTTGAAGTTGAAGCATATTACAGACAAGCAATTGCTTAGTGAAGATAAGATGAACTTGGAGTTGAAGAATGCAGAGCAAACAAAGTCTGAGGAGAAGCTCACCCAAGAGAAGCTGGAGTTGAAGTTTCAGGTTGCTGATTTACTTAAGGGAAAGGAAAAGCATGGTGAAGAGAAGGGGCAGCTAGAGCTTGAGATTGCTGAGCTGGTGAAGGCAGAGGAGAAGCTGAAGGAGAAGATCAAGGGGATCCAGGCCATCTTAGAGAAGTGAAGAAACTGAATATGAGACTAGTGGGTAATGCTGACCTTTTGGGCATGATGGTTGTGCAGTGTATGGCTCTACTAATTGTGAACTATGTCTGTGTATGTATGTAGTAGATATGCTTTTCATCCTTTTGTGAGAAAAGGATGAACTATGCATTTAAACTCAAACTCCACTATGTATTGTGATGGACCTGCTGTGTACCCTATAATATGTTGAACTCTAGTAAGTATTGTGTGTTATGTTGGCTACACTTGAAATGATGATATATCATGCATTGGAAGATGGATCAGATATTCTGTGCCATGAGATGTATACTAAAAGTTATGATTTCTCTTGCAATAGGTTTTATATTAGATGATTATGTTAGCATTGGAAGACTATTTGATGGTTATGTTAGCACTGGAATATTAGATGGTTATGTTATATCATGCATTGGAAGCCCATGTTTAGGTGGTTAAGGTGGTTCCGTAGACCCCGAGGCACCGTAAACAATAATGGTTAGGTTAAGCTGGTTTCGTCGACCCCTAGCCACCATAAACCCTAATGATTAGGTTAAGTTGGTTCCGTCGACCCCTAGCCACCATAAACCCTAATGGTTAGGTTAAGTTGGTTCCATCGACCCCGAGCCACCGTAAACAATAATGGTTAGGTTTAGGTGGTTCTGTCGATCCCGAGGCACCGTAAACACTAATGGTTAGGTTAAGGTGGTTTCGTCGACCCCTAGCCACCATAAACCCTAATGGTGAGGTTAAGTTGGTTCCGTCGACCCCGAGCCACCGTAAACAATAATGGTTAGGTTAAGGTGGTTCCGTCGACCCCTAGCCACCATAAACCATAATGGTTAGGTTTAGGTGGTTCCGTCGACCCTGAGCCACCGTAAACAACAATAGTTAGGTTAAGGTGGTACCGACGACCCGGAGCCACTATAAACCCTAATGGTTAGGTTAAGGTGGTTGCGTCGACCCCTACCCACCATAAACCATAATGGTTAGGTTTAGGTGGTTCCGTCGACCCTGAGCCACCGTAAACAACAATAGTTAGGTTAAGGTGGTACCGACGACCCGGAGCCACTATAAACCCTAATGGTTAGGTTAAGGTGGTTGCGTCGACCCCTACCCACCATAAACCATAATGGTTAGGTTTAGGTGGTTCCGTCGACCCTGAGCCACCGTAAACAACAATAGTTAGGTTAAGGTGGTACCGACGACCCGGAGCCACTATAAACCCTAATGGTTAGGTTAAGGTGGTTGCGTCGACCCCTACCCACCATAAACCATAATGGTTAGGTTTAGGTGGTTCCGTCGACCCTGAGCCACCGTAAACAACAATAGTTAGGTTAAGGTGGTACCGACGACCCGGAGCCACTATAAACCCTAATGGTTAGGTTAAGGTGGTTGCGTCGACCCCTACCCACCATAAACCATAATGGTTAGGTTTAGGTGGTTCCGTCGACCCTGAGCCACCGTAAACAACAATAGTTAGGTTAAGGTGGTACCGACGACCCGGAGCCACTATAAACCCTAATGGTTAGGTTAAGGTGGTTGCGTCGACCCCTACCCACCATAAACCATAATGGTTAGGTTTAGGTGGTTCTGTCGATCCCGAGGCACCGTAAACAACAATGGTTACGGTAAGGTGGTTCACTCGCCCTCGAGCCACCGTAATCAATAATGGTTAGGTTAAGGTGGTTCCGTCGACCCCGAGCCACCGTAAACAACAATGGTTAGGTTAAGGTGGTTCCGCTGACCCCGAGCCACCGTAAACAACAATGGTTAGGTTAAGGTGGTTCCGTCGACCCCGAGCCACCATAAACCCTAATGGTTAGGTTAAGTTGGTTCCGTCAACCCCGAGCCACCGTAAACAATAATGGTTAGGTTAAGGTTGGTTCATCCACATGGCCAAATAGCAAAACAATGCCATTGCAGTATGAACATAAACCATCAAGTTATCCACCCAAGTTGCATCAATCCATGAACCATAAAGTTATCCCCAACAGAACCATCAAGATATCCATTGGCATCAGCAGAAGTTGCTTTAGTGGCATCAAACCCAAAAGAAAACACATTGTAGTGCATCATTGTAGCATGAGCAGAAGTTGCTGATGTGTCATCAAACCAAAATAAAGCACAATGTATCACCAGCAACAGTTGCTGCACTGGCATCAAACCAAAATAAAGCACATTGTAGCAGCAGCACAAGTTACTGCAGTGGCATCAAACCAAAATAAAGCACATTGTAGAAGGAACACAAGACATTGTAGTGGCATCAAACCAAAAGATAACATGCCACATTGTAGCAGGTGCACATTGTAGCATCAGCAGAAGTTTGCATCACCTTCTGCCACCTCTACTAGCATTGAACCAGGCTATCCATCCAGTGTGTGTGCCATCAGTTGGTGGAGGGGCACTAGAAGTTGAGGCACCATACTGCCTTGGGGCAGAGAAAGGCCTTGAAGAATTTGCACCTCTCCCAGCAGAAGATTGAGCACTAGAAGATGCTCTTCCAGATCCTCTTCCACCACCATCCCTTCTTCCTGCACCTCTACCAGCACCACTTCCACCACCTCTACCAGCAGCACTTCCAGTTCTTCCTCCAGCTGGAGCAGCTCTTGGTGTTGGTGCAGGAGCTATAGGTGTTGGTGCAAGAGCCCTAGTTGTTGGTGCAGGAGATCTAGCTGTTGCTGAAGCAGCTCTAGGTGTTGTTGCAGGAGTTGTAGGAGCAACACCTCTTGCTTGTGAATTCCTTCTAGCAGGCTTGGAAAACAATTCAAAGGAAACACAGTTAATAATAGTACAAGTAAGAAAGGTAATTTACAGAAACATCAAAATGAATAACTAGTACAAAGGGGCTTACCACATGTTTGTTCTTTCTTAAGGCCAACTTAGGTTTCAACTGTTTAAGGCAGCTTGTGTATTTATGCCCTTGTAATCCACAATTGCTACAAGTTATTGTCCCCATTCTTGAGGTGGACTTTGGCTTTGGAACTTCAAATTTTCCCTTTATTCTCTTCTCTTTCCTTCTTCCTATCTTCACTTTAAATGCTGGTGGTTCTATGTCTGGACCTAAGGTCTTTGTCCAGTCATGCTCACCAGGGACGGGATATATCATTGGTTCATATGCTGCCAAGTAATATGGTTTCTTGAAAAATTTGCTTATAAAGTTCTCTGGAAACCTTTTTGCCTTGTTGATTGCTGAGATGGCATTGGTTACATGGGATGCCACTGAGGTCCCACTTTCTGCAACCACAGGTTTCAAGTTCCAAATTGATAGCATGTGTTTGCTCACCACTAGTTACTTGCCACAAGTTAACACCTGCTTGAATGGGTTTGCAGTACCTGGCCCTTTCCTTTTCAATCTCCAACTTCTCACTGTAATGTGGTGTGATCTCCCATCTAGCTTCCCTTCCACTCTCTCTATTCCTGTGCCACCTAACCATCTGCTTATGCTTTATGCCATCACACATAGTTCTTATTGGTTTTTTTCTATGATCTAGGATGTACTTGTTAAACACCTCTGACAAATTGTTGACAACCAAGTCAGTCTTGCTATTTGTGTCAAATGCATGCCTAGCCCATGTTTTCTTGGGTATTGCACTAAGCCACTGCCAAGCTTCGACACTCTCAGCTTTGAGTCATCCATTGCTTTATTAAATTTGTGTTCATTATATGCATAACTGGCATTATCCATGCACTTCTTAAGGTCCTCCCCCCTAAAGCCAGCATTTTGGAAGTTTGCATATATGTGTCTTAAGCAGAATCTTTGATGACTGTTAGGAAAAACTCTATTCATTGCATACAATAGCCCCTGGTGCACACAATTTAAACAGCTAAGCTACTGTCTAATACACATGTAAACACATATTTAGCAGGCAATGCAAGGTGGATAAACATACCTTCTGTCTGTCTGACATTATAGTATATGGACCATACTGTCCAACTTCTCCTCCAAGACAAATCTTCAGTTGGTGTAGAAACCAGCACCAGTTTGCTTTGTCCTCTTGTCCAACAATGCCAAATGCCAGAGGGTATATGTTGTTATTGCCATCTCTACCAGTGGCAGCAAGGATTTGTGCACCAGTGGTCAGCTTGATAAAACAGCCATCAATACCTAAAACAGGAAGTAAACATAACATGTCAAATGTATTTATATGTGCAACCTATTGAAAATAACAACATCAAAGTAGTGTACAAGCTAAAATGAACTAACCAATGAATGGTCTACAGCCCTGTAGAAATCCCTCCCTTGCTCCATTGATGCAGTAAAACATGGCATGGAATCTTGGTCCTGGATGTGGGATTTTTTCAGTGGCTTTTGGAGTTACAGTGGTGACTATAACTCTACTCCCAGGGTTTGTATCCATCACAGTCTGAGCATAGTCTCTCAGCCTTGGGTATTGCTTCCTATGATCAACAGCATAAACAGGAGGATCAGCAAGATCAAGAACAACAGGCTCAGAATATTCAGTTATATCTAAATTTTGCTTCTGTACAAAACCCTTCTGTGGTACACTGTCAGCTGGTGGACAAGCCCTAAATAGCAAATTAAGCACCAAACTCTCCTCATTCTGCCTCTTGATCAACTGTAGTTTAACATTACTATCAACCAATTCCAAGCCCTGCTCTCCTGGGGTCTCCATGTAAAACATCAGTGAATCATCAATACTAAAGCCTTTTTTTATCAATGCAACCATATTCAGATATGTCACATCTGAACAGCTTAATTTCCTCTCTAACAGATCATTATTGTCAAAATGGATCCTAACATTCCATATGTCTTCATACTCCCTCCTTTCCGGTTTATAAGGCTTATCTCAAAATTTTAGTTTTCCCGTTTTATAAGGCTCAATTTGGTTGTTCCCCATCACATGTTCAGATTTCAAGGTGCATTAAATCATTGCATGCAAGTATTAAAAGAAAATTGACCAATGCATGTGCTTTGTGCATGTATGCATTGCAATTAATGCATTGATAAACACAATTGTTTGAAGAAAACAAGCGCATTAATTGACTGGTTTTGCAAACTACAAAAATTATTCCACCACTCACCACCTACCTTGATTGGTGAGATTTTTCAATTGAGCCTTATAAACCGGAAAGGAGGGAGTATAAACTACAAATCACATGCAATTTGCCTAATCAGTACACTATAACCCTAATTAGAAAATAAATGACAAGAAAGAAAGACAGAAACTTACAGGACAACGTCGAGCCCGTGGGTCAGCTCGTGGCTATTGCTAGGGTTCGCCACCCATTGATTTGCCAGCCGTACCCGTTGTTCCATGGATAGTGCGGGCTCCATGAACTCGACGTCATCGCTGGAGTACTCAGAGCTCGAGTAGCCGTCGCCGCCCTCGATTGGAGATCACCCCTCGATTCCTCCTGTCGCGCCGATGCCGAAGAGGGGAAGGTTCGCGCCGCCGCCATCGCCAGCGCCGCCACCGCCGCTGCCGCCACCACCGCCCGGGGGCGCCGCCGCCATCGCCGTACGCGCGGGGGAGCTAGGGTTCGTCGACGAACAGAGACGGCGAGGAGGAATAGAGTGGCGCACGGGCCGGTCAGGTTCGAGCCGGACCGCACCTATCGAGCGAGCGGGCGCGTGCCGAGTCGCCAGCGTGGCAGCTGACGCGCGGGCCCGGGCGGTCAGTTCCAGCGTCAATACGTACAAATACGGAGTTTAGCCCGATTTGCAACGGTTCGGCCTAAACGTGGTACTGACACGTAAATTTTTTCAAAAGTGGTACCAATTCGCTACCACCACCCCAATTGTGGTACTATCGTGTAATTAACTCCATTGGGTAATATATATCTGGCCATTGTAATATTTCCACTGTGTAGCCTTATTAAATTGCTCAGAAATCTCTAATTGAATAGATGTAGTGAAACAGAGGGATGGAATTACATTGGGCAACATCAAGATATTGCAGCAAACATAGCTAATTCTACAGATATGTGGTGAAAGAGATTACTACATTTATACACAGAACACTGCTCATCCAAACAAGAATGGTGTGGACTGAGGAGTACTAACAGGAATTGCATAAAGTAACATAGAGCACAAGTTATGATAGACTTACGTTTCTGAGGTGCAGATATGTACACAAGTTTGCACTGGATCTTGTGTAGATGAAGAGAAAAGAGAAAACAAGGTTGCTCACGTGAAAATATACATATGGCGTTGGCAGCAGGCAGCAACCGCGGGGAGTAAGGCGACGGCAACAGAGCGGAGTCGTCCGTGTCGGAGGCGCCAGCGTTGGCGTCGGGGACGGGCCTCCTCTGCCAATCGAAAAATCGGTCGGCGCAACCTCAGGTCGGCATGTGGCCTCCGCCATGGAGAATCAGTGGGTGGGCGGCGGCTGCAGAGGAGTGCAGCAGGGCCGAGGGGCGGGTTCGGCGGGGCTGAGCGGCGGCGGGCGTCCCTCCCGCACGGCTGGTGCGGCGGCTGTCCCTCCGGCACGGCTGAGCGGCTGGTGCGGCGGGGTTGAGCGGCGGCAAGCGTCTCTGGCGGGGCTGAGCGGTTAGTGCGGCGGGCGTCCCTTCGGCGTGGCTGGTGCGGCGGGGCTGAGCGGTTGGCGGCAGGCGAGGCCTTTTTTTAGGCTAAACATGGTTATAACCAAGGGCAGCGGTGGCTAATTAGAGTGTCAAACGCGTTTGATGTTTGGAGACAATTTAGACCATCAAATTAACATGTTTTGATGGTTGGGATGATTTGGTTCTCCGCCTTTTCATGCTTTTATAGGTGTAGTAGATTGAGATCTCCTTCATCTCTGATGGCTTTTACATCTTTCAAGAAAAATATATTCAGGATCTTCTTACTCGCGCTGCTCTCGGTGATGAGCGCACCGTTGTGACTCCTACTAGAACATGAGGGCGCGCGTTGCCGCGCCCGACTATTTTGGCAGTAGATTGGTATGAATTTTCGTAATCTATGATGATATAAAACACGAAAGCTAAATTTACATAAGCCAACTCTTATATTTGTAAGTTGTCAAATTGGGAAATTTAATTGATTTGTAGTGAAAGTAATGTGGTAGTAGGAATGACTTGCCGCTTGTTGCCACACTCTTCTATATTAATGAACATACATTAAACATACAGTAATCTGATATTCAAACCAATTCTTACATGAGGGCTTTCAAATTGTGGGAAGGATTTATCTCATACAGAGCAGTAAGGGCCTTGTTATTTCTAACAGGTGCGAATTTTCTTATAGGAGGATATGTTCATGCCTTGAAGCTATCTATAGCACAAATATGGAACCTCATAGCATCGAGATAGTATAATTTGAACAATACAAATTACAACATTTCAAGTGTATAGCCCTAGAGAAAGATATCATCTACTTCGAAAGCAGCAACCATGCGTTTGGCACATGTAATGAACCTGAAGATGAGCTTTAGAATACCAAAAAATCTCTTCTCCAACCTGCATATTCAGTACACTACCTAAGCTATAATACCGCATATCTTTACGGATTAGCAAGCATGCACTGTAGTCTAGCTATATATTTATCTCACATTGTGTTGGCCATCTCTTTGCAGTCAATATTCATTATCAATCATGTACTCCCTCCGTACGGAAATAACTGTATCTCAATCGGATGTACTAATTACTGAATATACGTTTAGATACATCCTTTTGAGCGATCGTTATTTCAGAACGGAGGAAGTACTATATAGTCTATAGGCCCGATGGATATCATTGGTATTAAATAATGATGTGCAAGTATGCTCACAACAAAAGTTTTGAATTTGTTTTCATTCAAGTATATGGATAGTTTATTTTTGAGAAAAAGTACACATACAGTTGTGTGTAAAAATAGAAGAATCTACCATAGTAGAATAATGCCTTGTGACCATGAAACAACAGACTGGCATTCGTTCCATCCCATCAAATATAAAACATATCGTAGAGTCACATTGTCATAAGCTATCTTCCATGCAAAATCTAAATAACATGTGACCTATGAAATGGCAGATTAACATTCATCCCATCCCATCAAAGATTAAACGTATCGTAGAGTCACGTTGTAAGCTATCTTCCATGCAAAATCTGTATAACATGTGACCTATGAAACAACAGGTTGACATTCATCCCATCCCATCAAAGATAACCCGCACTGTAGAGTCACATTGTATAAGCTATCTCCCATGTAAAATCTAAATAACCTGTGACCTATGAAACAGTAGTTTGACATTCATCACATCCCATCATAGATAAAATGCATCGTAGAGTCACAGTATATAAGCTATCTTCCATGCAAAATCTAAAATAACAAAATTGAAAATTAACATCTAAGTCCATTGTTGTTTATATCTGATACATTAAAAATATTCAAGGAGTAAATCAAATAGGAAAGATACAATCTTCTAAACACAACAGGTCCAATTAATTCTGGAACATACATTAGTATGATAAAGTGGCTAACACACTGTGAACCATGGAAAGGATATCCATCACTTGGTAACTGTTTATATATTATTTTAGAAATTATTGAAGAATGGTAGTTGCTAACAAACTGAAGTAGAGAAACTAACTATTCAATCTCTTTGATACCTAGGAGAATCGCAATAAACAGAAAGGTAATCATAGTTAAGTTCACTGGATTACCTCAACATGAATAATGGGGAAATCGTGTTGAACACACGTGTTACTCTGCAACGTTTCTGTTCCCTTGTGTGTATGCTCGCCTTATACTTCAGTTCCGATGAAGAATGCCAACAACGACATTAATATTTCCTGTTTTCTGTAACTAATATGGGCCAAACAATTTTTCTTTGCATGTCACACCATGTATTTAAAAACTAAATTATCCATAAAATCATTGGGCTTTTCTCATTTGTGGATAGAAGCAGTAGATGTTGGTTCGCCCCCTCTAGAATAGCATGGTTACGTTTTTTGTGCATTTTACTATATTGTTCCAACTTCCAAGTAAGATGTTGCATGGAGCAGCAAAAAACACAATGGTATGAATCAGTCAGAAATCTAAGCAAGTAAAATATGAATTTAGAATGTCTGGCGGCCCAATTGATGTAATTACATGTACAGAAGCCATTGTAGATTATGAACCGAAGAATTCCCAAATAAATAAAAGCTGAGAATCAGTCTCCAATATCTGCCCTAACCAATTAACCAGAGCCATTATGAATACCCCTGTACAAAATTGGGATTGGGAGGATAT
Source organism: Aegilops sharonensis (assembly GCA_904067115.1). Lineage (NCBI taxonomy): Eukaryota > Viridiplantae > Streptophyta > Magnoliopsida > Poales > Poaceae > Aegilops > Aegilops sharonensis. The sequence goes on along the minus strand of LR880968.1, from coordinate 22,755,628 downwards.
TAGCACAATGTCATGTGGAGGAAGAAATCATATCTGAAAAAAATAAAGATAAAGCGGTGATCGGAGAGGGCAAGATGAGGAAACATATGTGCACGCACGTGAACTGAAGCAGCAGAAGAGTGGAAAACACACAGGGATAAATCCACTAATCACCGCCAGCATGGGGAGCACATCATCGGCCATGAATGCCTCCAAAAACTGAAGAGTGATTGCTTCCTTCAAACCATAGCGGAGCAGTTTCGCACGACGAACTACTGAACAACAAAATGACGATTGGCCTCGGCCTGCATCGGCGGCGGTACGGAAACCAAAACAAACTTTACCACATGGAGTTGTCCCGGACTGGGATGATGCGACAGCCTGCATCACGTCCGTCGTCTGGCCTCTCCGCCCGTTACCTCTCTGGCCCTAAACTGGCGACTGCATCAAAATTATTTGGGGGAAGGATAGGCGATGCGGTAGAAAGAGAGGGCGAGGGGATAGATTCGTCGCTGCGCTCTTTCGTCGGTCGAGATTTCTGAGACGACGAAGGGATCGATCTCCTCGGAGGCGCCGCCATGCGAAGGCTAGGAGCCAGAGACATTGGGAACGAAAGCCAGGGGTAGCGAGCGTCCTGTTCTTTTGGGTTGGAGGATGGGAAGCTGTTACAGGCCCTGTAGGCCCAATTTAATCACAAGCGCCCAAAAAACCATCGGAGCAGGGCCGGGGCACCGGCCGGTCCAGTCCACGCGCGCACGCCGCGACCCAGTCACGAGCAACCACGTGGCGCTGCGGATCTCGCGAATCTCGCCTCATTCCTGTCTCACAGCTCCGCGGATCTCGCCCCCATCCTCATCTCCTACAGCATTGGCGCCCACATCTCGCCATCGGCCATGGAAGGTCGAATCCCGCGCGCTTCCATGGATGTAGATCTCACCCCGCCATGCTTTTACAGCCCGTTTCGCCATTGGATGCAGCCCGTTGACCAATCCCCATCCCCGGCGGTTGCAACTCCCACACGTCTCGTGCTTCTGCCTCGCCGCCGACGAGCCAGACAGCGATGGTCGACACCAGAGGCTTCTGCAGAATCGTCACACCCCCTCATGTTGCAACCGTTTAAAAAAAAGCTTCATCCCCTAGATGAAAAGCTTCAACCGGATGTAGAGAAAGCTACAAGCGGTCAGCGCCATCGCCGGAAAGCTACAACCGTTGACATGAAATGCTACGTCCTTCGACTAAAAAAGCTTCAGCCGAAACGACACAAAAAGCCTTGACCAAGTGCTGCTAAAAAGAAAATAGCTATAACTTTTGGTAGAAAAACTTCAACGGTTGTTGGAAAAAGCTCCAACATTGAGAGAGAAAGCTACAACTAGACACTATGAAAATAAGAAAGCTTCAACCAGCGACGGCTGGAGGTGAAAGAAGATGATAAAATGCTGCAGTTTTGCTACATGCTTCAACCGGCATAGATTTTTGCTACAACTGGCATAGCATTTTGCTACAACTAGCGTCACTTTTTGCTACAACACACAGCCGGCGTCGCGGTTTTGCTACAACTAGCATCATTTTTTGCTACAACCGGCATAATGTTTTGCTACATCCATCACGGCCGAGCTGCGACCCAGCACGGGTTTCCGTGAATTCCGGCGTCGAGATCCAGCACGGGAGGCAGGGGCGGATGCTGCAACCGGTCGCCGGCGAGCTGCTACGGGCTCGCGGCGAGCTGCAACCTCGACCGGCCGTAACGGAACTCGAGCCCAAATCCATGGCGGCAAGGAGGTCATGACGTATGTAAGACATGATTGAAGCAATACCAAGGCGGCTTGATAGGTGGGGGAGCCCCTCGTCGACGTGATTCGGCCGCGGGGAACGAATAACAGGCGGATCTAGCCGCCGCCGTCGCGGATCGGGGATGGGCAGTCGCGGGGGATCCAGCTCCCCTGTTTTCCTTGCTGTGGTTGTTCGTACACGGTCGCAAGAAAACTGTTCTTTTTTGCTGCAACGGTTGCTTCAGTCCATGTATGCACGCAGATCTAACGGTCCATGTAAAACGCATCGGACGGCTGGGCCTGGACCGGCCGAAGCGTTTGGGCCGGCGCACCGGCGCCTAGCGTCGCCCGCCCGATAAGGCTAGCGCAGCCTAGCGCACGAGTTAGCGTGTACGTGAGATTTAGGTGGGATTAAGAGCAAATCCGACAGCTAAGAAAGCCTAAAGGTGACGATCCAACGGATAGGAATGCTAATGGCCTGAGAGGGAAGGGAAAGTGCTCGGTTATAATGTATTTACATGGAGCTCAACGTTCAGCTTCGTGCCTCTGATGGTGACCCTCTTCCTAATCCCACTCGCTATCGTCACCACGTTGGCAGTCTTGTCTATCTTGATGTTACACGTCCTGACATCTCCTATCCTGTCCACATCTCGAGTCAGTTCGTTTCAGCCCCCACCTCTGTCCACTATAGTCACCTCCTCCGTGTTTTACGATATCTTCGTGGCACGATTTCTCAGCGTCTTTTCTTTCCCCGCTCCAGCTCTCTTGAACTCTAGGCCTACTCTGATGCTCTCGCTCGAGTACAGAGGCTGGGTTGCGAGCCATGGCTATGTTGACGGCTAAGGTGATCTGGTTACGGTGGTTACTTGAGGATTTTGGTGTGTCTGCTACTACCTCGACTCCCCTACTGTCTGACAGTACTGGTGCTATCAGTATTGCGCGTGACCCGGTGAAGCATGAGCTCACCAAGCACATCGGCGTGGATGCCCACTTTGTGCGTGCTGCTGTGCAGGATCAAACTCTCGCTCTTCACTATGTGCCCTCTGAGTTACAGTTGGCTGACTTTTCTTCACGAAGGCACAAACTCGAGCGCAGCATGGCTTTTTCCTCTCCAAACTCAGTGTTGTTGATCCACCATGAGTTTGAGGGGGGTTGTTAGATATGTATAGTTACTTGTGTACATTCCCATTGTATAAGGGGCTTTTCTACATTTTACCACATCTGTATATGTACTGGCCTTTGCCCCTCAGTAAAGCTAGTTGCTGATTATCCAACAAGTAACACGTCAAATGGAAGAGAACTTTGTGTTTGAACTGGGGGAGAATAGTGGCCTAACCACCCAGCGTACAGGGCGTCACCTTGTCATATTGAGAAGCTGGGACAGAGATCAGATTGTGTTTCAGAGCATCGACTTCTCGCGGCTACGATCGCTGACAGTATTCGGGAAGTGGGAGTCATTCTTCATCTCCTACAAGTCCCACATGAGAGTGCTTCGGGTGCTTGATCTAGAAAATGCACATGGGGTGACGGATGAAGATCTGAAGAGGATATTGGAGCGGCTGCGTAAACTGAAGTTCCTCTCACTACGAGGACATTGTGAGATCTGCCTTCTACCAAATTCACTGGGTCATCTTAGGCAACTCGAGACCCTGGATATCAGATACACCTCCATTGTCACCCTGCCGAAGAGCATCATCGAGTTACAGAAGCTACAGTACATACGTGCTGCCACCACTAGCATCATTGACCAAGCTGCTGACATAATTGGTGTTAAAGTGCCTAGAGGGGTTGGAAAACTAACAGGGCTGCACACGCTCGGTGTCATCAATGTTGCTGCTTCAGGGGGGAAGTACATCCTAATGTTAGGCCTAAAACCTTTCGGATTGTCATTACTTGATACTAATCTCGTGATTAGAACACCTACATGAGCGGAAGCGTGAGAACTTACAGGAACTGGGCGAAGTCCCCGTGCCTGCACCTTGATCCTCCAGCACCGATGAGATGGCCGGGGAAGAAGTACAACAGCAATCCAGCAGCGCCGTTGGCTTGACCATCGTGGCATCCGTTGCAGACGCAACAGCTGGTCGGAGTAGACACGCCGGCACTGCCTTGGTGGTGGCCGGCAGTGGTAGTCGGTCTTCGTCTCCTTGAGCACCTCTTTAGGATCGGTTGTTTTAGAGAGGACGTGGCCTACCCACGTGAGATCGTTCGTTTCACGTGAGGGGTCCTTTTTCCTTTTATATTAGGTGCCAGGAGGCAGGACCAAGACCAAGTCGTTGGTTTGATGCCCCTGATCAGGGCATGTACGTGGGAGATTTAGCTCCCCCTTATCTCGCAGTTTGTTACAACTGAAGATTAATTCCAACACCTAAAAGAGCTCAAGAAACTCACCCAGTTGCGCAAGCTCAGAGTGTCCGGCATCAGTAGGAAGAACAGCAAGGAGTTCTTATCTGTGATGCAGGGCTATGGCCATCTCGAATCATTGTCAGTGCAGCTCGACAAGGACAATCAATATTGCTTGGATGACATCAACCTGCCTTTGGAGAACCTTCGGAGCCTTAAACTCTATGGGCTTAATGATAGGTTGCCAAATTTGGGCAACCAGCTTAAGAGGCTTGCAAAGATTGATATGGAGATCACTACCAGAATAACTGGCGATGCCGACGGCCGAACCTATGCCGACGGCCCCCGTCGACATAGATAGGCCTATCCCGAAGGCCCAGCCCAGGCCGTCGGCATATAAAAGCCGTCGGCGTATATCAATCTATGCCGACGGCCCCCGGCGGCAAATCTTAGCCGTCGGCGTCGATAGAAATATGCCTACGGTGGCCGTCGGCATAGAGGAGGCCGTCGGCATAGCACGTGGGCCCGGCTACCCGGATGGGGATGGCATTTTGACGGCGTCAATCTACGCCGACGGGCTAACGGCGGCCGTCGGCATAGACGCCACGTCATCGATCCGTGGGGTGGCAAATCTATGCCGACGGCCTGGCCGTCGGCATAGGTCTGGCCCGTGGATGTTGCCACGTCATCGATTCGCGCCCTTGGGCACGTCATCGATCCGTGGCCGTGTGCGCAGGTATGCCGACGGCCTTGCCGTCGGCATATCTCTATTTTTTTTCTTTTTTTTTATTTTTTTATTTACTTTTCCCTGTTTTTTTCACAACATAAATGTGCCTTATCTAACAAAAAAAACATACCCAGATGGTATATCGATTGCCCCCCTCACGGACGTTGCTGCCGTCGCGCCGTGCCCCACAGCGACGCCGGAGATGGGGAGCACACCCCGGAGCTGCGTGCCGGGTGCCACCGCTAGCCACCACGCTTCCACAACCGTAGGAGGGCCCAAAGCAACACCTAGCGGCATTGCTACCCCCAGGTACACCCTCCCGTCTAACCAGGCCCTCATACATGCGGGGCGGTGTGGTGCCATGTCAGAAGAGGCGGGACGGGGGCCGTGGGGAATAGCAATACCACCGGAGCGTCACACCGGGCCCTCATACATGCGGGGTGGTGTGGTGCCATCTCCAAATTAGAGGCGGCACGCGTCTCCGGGGTGTGCCCCCTCACACGAACGGCGCCGCCGCCGGCACCTGAAGGGGGGAAACGGACGCGTCGGGTCTACACGGAGGGGATCTTACTGTGGGTTTGGCCCGTATGTTGCTCTAAAGTGTTCGTATGGGCTGACCTAACACGACCGGGTGGATAGTTCCACTGGTCAAAACCCGTCCGTGCAAAGTCAAAGGGCTAGATCCCGTGGTCAAACGCTACAAGGTTAGGCGGGACGGGGGCCGTGGGGAATAGCAATACCACCGGAGCGTCCCACCGCGCCCTCATACATGCGGGGTGGTGTGGTGCCATCTCCAAATTAGAGGCGGCACGCGTCTCCGGGGTGTGCCCCCGCACACGGACGGCGCCGCCGCCGGGATTTTTTAATGATACGGCGACCACCGAGATCTCCACGGAGGGGATCTTACTGTGGGTATCGCCCGGATGTTGCTCTAAAGTGGTCGTATGGGCTGACCTAACACGACCGGGTGGATAGTTCTTTTGATTAAAACCCCGCCCACCAAAGTCAACACTCTAGCCCCCCTCGACAAACTTCAGAGCTAGAGGCGGGACGGGGGCCGTGGGGAATAGCAATACCACCGGAGCGTCCCACCGCGCCCTCATACATGCGGGGTGGTGTGGTGCCATCTCCAAATTAGAGGCGGCACGCGTCTCCGGGGTGTGCCCCCGCACACGGACGGCGCCGCCGCCGGGATTTTTTAATGATACGGCGACCACCGAGATCTCCACGGAGGGGATCTTACTGTGGGTATCGCCCGGATGTTGCTCTAAAGTGGTCGTATGGGCTGACCTAACACGACCGGGTGGATAGTTCTTTTGATTAAAACCCCGCCCACCAAAGTCAACACTCTAGCCCCCCTCGACAAACTTCAGAGCTAGAGGCGGGACGGGGGCCGTGGGGAATAGCAATACCACCGGAGCGTCCCACCGCGCCCTCATACATGCGGGGTGGTGTGGTGCCATCTCCAAATTAGAGGCGGCACGCGTCTCCGGGGTGTGCCCCCGCACACGGACGGCGCCGCCGCCGGGATTTTTTAATGATACGGCGACCACCGAGATCTCCACGGAGGGGATCTTACTGTGGGTATCGCCCGGATGTTGCTCTAAAGTGGTCGTATGGGCTGACCTAACACGACCGGGTGGATAGTTCTTTTGATTAAAACCCCGCCCACCAAAGTCAACACTCTAGCCCCCCTCGACAAACTTCAGAGCTAGAGGCGGGACGGGGGCCGTGGGGAATAGCAATACCACCGGAGCGTCCCACCGCGCCCTCATACATGCGGGGTGGTGTGGTGCCATCTCCAAATTAGAGGCGGCACGCGTCTCCGGGGTGTGCCCCCGCACACGGACGGCGCCGCCGCCGGGATTTTTTAATGATACGGCGACCACCGAGATCTCCACGGAGGGGATCTTACTGTGGGTATCGCCCGGATGTTGCTCTAAAGTGGTCGTATGGGCTGACCTAACACGACCGGGTGGATAGTTCTTTTGATTAAAACCCCGCCCACCAAAGTCAACACTCTAGCCCCCCTCGACAAACTTCAGAGCTAGAGGCGGGACGGGGGCCGTGGGGAATAGCAATACCACCGGAGCGTCCCACCGCGCCCTCATACATGCGGGGTGGTGTGGTGCCATCTCCAAATTAGAGGCGGCACGCGTCTCCGGGGTGTGCCCCCGCACACGGACGGCGCCGCCGCCGGGATTTTTTAATGATACGGCGACCACCGAGATCTCCACGGAGGGGATCTTACTGTGGGTATCGCCCGGATGTTGCTCTAAAGTGGTCGTATGGGCTGACCTAACACGACCGGGTGGCTAGTTCCACTGGTCAAAACCCGTCCGTGCAACGTCCAAGGGCTAGATCCCGGGGTCAAACGCTACAAGGTGAGGCGGGACGGGGGCCGGGGGGGGGGGGGGGGGAGGGGTAGCAATGCCACCCGAGCATCGCACCGTTGTGCCCCGGAGACCCGTGCCGGGCATTTGCAACCGCCACAACACTTCCAGACTTGTGAGAGGCCGCCTACGCAAGATTTGACGGTATGCTAGCCCCCGGAGGCCGCCGGCCACAGTCGTAGACGCGCGAAGAGCAATCCGCGTAGAGGGAAGTGTTCAGATACTTCTCCATCACGAAAAATTATGAAAAATTACCATCGGTCCTATAGCACATGTGCCCACGTCATGTAAAAAACTCATGATTTTATCGCGCTCCGAGTATTTAACAATATTCACGCCACATCGTTTCCGCAGAACGTCTACTACCGTGTCATCGCCGTCCGTGAGGGGGGCCACACCCCGGAGACGCGTGTCGCCTCTTCGGACATGCCACCACACCACCCTGCATGTACGAGGGCCCGATGCGACGCTCCGGTGGCATTGCTACCCCCAGGGCCCCCGTCCCGCCTAACCCTGTAGCGTTTGATCATGTGATCTAGCCCTTTGACTTTGCACAGACGGGCTTTGACCAGTGGGCCTCTCCACCTGGTTGTGTTAGGTCAGCCCATAGGAACACTTTGGAGCAACATCTGGGCCAGACCCACAACAAGATGCCCTCCGTGTAGACCCGACGCGTCCGTTTCCCCCCTCCAGGTGCCGGCGGCGGCGCCGTCCGTGAGGGGGGGGGGGCACACCTCGGAGATGCGTGCTGGGCGTTTGCAACTGCCACAACACTTCCAGACTTGTGAGGGGCCGCCTACGCAAGATTTGACGGTATGCTAGCCCCCGGAGGCCGCCGGCCACAGTCGTAGATGTGCGAAGAGCAATCCGCGTAGAGGGAAGTGTTCAGATAATTCTCCATCACGAAAAATTATGAAAAATTACCATCAGTCCTATAGCACATGTGCCCACGTTGTGTAAAAAACTAATGATTTTATCACGCTCCAAGTATTTAGTAATATTCACGCCGCATCGTTACTGCAGAACGTCTACTATCGTGTCATTGCCGTCCGTGAGGGGGGGCCACACCCCGGAGACGCGTGCCGCCTCTTCGGACATGCCACCACACCACCCTGCATGTATGAGGGCCCGGTGCGACGCTCCGGTGGCATTGCTACCCCCCCCCCCCAATATTTTTTTCAAGGTATGCAACATATAGCATCTCATCAGAATTTTTTTTCAAGGTATAGCAACACATAGCAGCGCACATGTCCATGGATCGATGACATGGCAAAGGGCAGGGCCGACCTTATCTCCTTGCGGTTCGCCCCCACCACCCATTCGCCATCTCCCCCTTCCTCCCCGACCCACACCCGCGCCGCCGCCCACCACCTTCGCCGCCCGCCCTGAGCATGCCACTGCCGGCCCCGAGCCCGCCGCCGCCCGCGCCTCCCCGCCCCGAGGCCGCGCCGCCCCGCCCCGACCCTGCGCCGGCCGCCCCGCCCCGCCCCCGCGGCTCCCCGCCCCGACCTCGCGCCGGCCGCCCCGCCCCGCCCCCGCGGCTCCCCGCCCCGACCTCGCGCCGGCCGCCCCGCCCCGCCCCCGCGGCTCCCCGCCCCGACCTCGCGCCGGCCGCCCCGCCCCGCCCCCGCGGCTCCCCGCCCCGACCTCGCGCCGGCCGCCCCGCCCCGCCCCCGCGGCTCCCCGCCCCGACCTCGCGCCGGCCGCCCCGCCCCGCCCCCGCGGCTCCCCGCCCCGACCTCGCGCCGGCCGCCCCGCCCCGCCCCCGCGGCTCCCCGCCCCGACCTCGCGCCGGCCGCCCCGCCCCGCCCCCGCGGCTCCCCGCCCCGACCTCGCGCCGGCCGCCCCGCCCCGCCCCCGCGGCTCCCCGCCCCGACCTCGCGCCGGCCGCCCCGCCCCGCCCCCGCGGCTCCCCGCCCCGACCTCGCGCCGGCCGCCCCGCCCCGCCCCCGCGGCTCCCCGCCCCGACCTCGCGCCGGCCGCCCCGCCCCGCCCCCGCGGCTCCCCGCCCCGACCTCGCGCCGGCCGCCCCGCCCCGCCCCCGCGGCTCCCCGCCCCGACCTCGCGCCGGCCGCCCCGCCCCGCCCCCGCGGCTCCCCGCCCCGACCTCGCGCCGGCCGCCCCGCCCCGCCCCCGCGGCTCCCCGCCCCGACCTCGCGCCGGCCGCCCCGCCCCGCCCCCGCGGCTCCCCGCCCCGACCTCGCGCCGGCCGCCCCGCCCCGCCCCCGCGGCTCCCCGCCCCGACCTCGCGCCGGCCGCCCCGCCCCGCCCCCGCGGCTCCCCGCCCCGACCTCGCGCCGGCCGCCCCGCCCCGCCCCCGCGGCTCCCCGCCCCGACCTCGCGCCGGCCGCCCCGCCCCGCCCCCGCGGCTCCCCGCCCCGACCTCGCGCCGGCCGCCCCGCCCCGCCCCCGCGGCTCCCCGCCCCGACCTCGCGCCGGCCGCCCCGCCCCGCCCCCGCGGCTCCCCGCCCCGACCTCGCGCCGGCCGCCCCGCCTCGACCCTGCGCCGGCCGCCCCGCCCCTACCCCGCGCCTCCCCGCCCCAACTCCGGCCGGCCCTCTCGAAGGTGATTTTTTTTGAAGTTTTTAGTGTTTTTTAGTAATTTTGTAGCTAGTTAGATATAGATAGTTAGATAGGTATTTAGGTAGGTATTTAGATAGGTATTTAGATAGTTAGATACATAGTTAGATAGATAGTTAGATAGGTAGATAGTTAGATAGATAGTGAGATAGGTAGTAAAAAAATTTGGTTAGATGAGATGCTATATGTTGCATACCTTGAAAAAAATTGGTCACGATGATGAATATGTGATGGCGATGATGAATATGTGATGACGATGATGAATATGTGATGGCGATGATGAATATGTGATGACGATGATGAATATGTGATGACGATGATGAATATAGGTAGTAAAAAAATTTGGTTAGACGAATAGGTGATAATGATGATGATGAATATGTGATGACGATGATGAATATATTGTTAATGTTGTTAGTTTTTTTGCCTATATGATGCAAAAATAAATGAATGCATGTTTAAATGTTTTAAATATGCTCTATGAGTTGTGATGTTCTAATTTTTTGTCGCGATGGAATTTGCAGGCTTTGTGGTTTCGCATTTCATTGGAGTGACCGTTGTCCGACGCGTTGGTCCCCCTGAGCATCCCTCTGCTGTTTGACTACTTCCTCTACAGCCGAGGGTGAGCTACAAGTCCATTTCCTCCAATTTTTCATATCACTAGATTTCATTCTCAAGTCAACTGACGTAACCTAGGCGTCTCCCGTCCGAAAGGGTTGCATTGATAAATATGCATTCAATTGCATATTTATCACCGCAGCTCTTTCGGATTGTCCAGCGTTTTCCATGGACAGCCCGAGGATGTGTAGATTGGGTATGTTCTCCATGTTCTACCCCGTTTCGAGATAGGATTTCGGCGGCGCCTCCCCATTGTTCTTCGGAGCACATTCTCTCGGCTATTTGCCGAGACGTGTATCTGGAGAACAGGGGGGAGGTGCTGCCGAAATTTTGTCTCGGAACGGGGTAGAATGGAGAACGTACTCAATCTACACATCCTCGGGCTGAAAATTTGATGTAGGTGGATTAAACGCGGTAGAAACTGAAAATTTGATGTGATTAATTTAAGTGAATCCTTAATTATGTTGTGTGGGTTGCAAAAGAGCAGATGATGGCAGATAATCAGTGGATGTACAGTGGTTTTATCCGTCGGAATCGAGTAACATCAGAGTGGATCGCGAAAACTGATGTGTATTTGAAGGAGATATTCCGTCGTCCAATGAGAATTATCGCACCATGCCCCTGTGCGAGATGTGCCAGACGTCACCGTAGAAATCAGACGGACATGAGTGAGCACATTCGCACGCACGGATATATGCCAAACTTTGACATGCCGCCGATAAACATAGCCGAGCAGGACCGTGGTAGAGAGGAGGTGATACGACAACACATCGATGGATATGAGGACGACGGGGTCAGGGACATGCTAGATGATGTCATTGTTGCAGAAACGGCAAATGCGACACCTTCAGAGAATGAACCGGAGGAGCCGGAAGCAACCGCAAAGGCCTTCTTGGAGGTCTTGGCCTCGTCGAAGAAACCTCTTTATGCGGGTGGGAAAATGTCTCAGCTGGATGCCATCTCGCAACTGATTGCAGTCAAGGCTGAGTACGGCTGTGGCCAGAAATGCTTCGAAGCATTCCTGGGAGTATGGGCTAATAGCCTCCCTGAGGGTCATGAACTGCCGAAAAGCATGTACGATACAAAGAAAATCATGAAGGCACTCTCTATGGATTATGAGAAAATAGATGTTTGCCCGAAGAATTGCCTTTTGTTTAGGCACGAGTATGCGGATGACAAGTACTGTAGGAAGTGAGGTTCGTCTCGGTACATTGAGGTGGTCGGTGAGGATGGTGAGAAAAAGCAGCTAACCATCCCCGTTAAGGTTCTTCGGTATCTTGATTTTATAAAAAGACTGCAGCGCCTTTTCATCACGAAGGAGTCTGCCAAAATGATGAAGTGGCACAAGGAAGGTATAAGGTACAATCCAAAAAAAATCGTACATCCATCGGGAGGGGAAGCATGGAAGTCATTCGATGAAGAATACCCCGAGGAAGCAGCCGAGGCTGGGAATGTCAGAATAGCCATATCAGGTGATGGGTTGAATCCATATGGTATGTCGTCCAATCCATACAGCTGCTGGCCTGTGTTTGTAATTCCGCTCAATCTTCCTCCCGGTGCCCTAATGCAACGGAAGACCATGTTCTTGTCGCTCATCATTCCGGGGCCTGACTACCCGGGGAAGCAATTGGGTGTGTTTATGCAGCCGCTTGTGGATGCTTTGCACCATTCTTGGTACTTTCCGAGGTTGACATACGACCGGGATCTGCAGAGAAATTTCTTGATGAAAGTTTGGTTGCACTATTGCATGCATGACTTTCCCGGCTATGCTCTATTCTGCGGATGGTGTACAAGTGGTAAGATGCCATGCCCAGTGTGCATGCAGGCTCTGCGAATGATTTGGCTGAGTAAGGGTGGCAAGTATGTAGCCTTTGACCTGCATCGACAGTTCCTCCCTCCAGACCATCCAGACAGGGAAGACAAGAAGAACTTCACGAAAGGTCGGGTTGTTCATGAAGTAACCGAGATTCCAACATTTTCGGGGGCAGATGTTCTTGCTCAGCTAAAAGCTCTGAAGCCTAAAGTCAAAGGCAAAGGCAAAGCCAAAGACAAAGGCTTCGAGGGATATGGTGAGACGCACAACTGGACTCACATTACCCCCTTCTCGCAGCTTCCCTATTTCAAGGACCTCAAACTTCCTTACAATATTGATGTGATGCACACCGAAAAGAATGTGGCAGAGTCCCTTTTCCACACGATCCTCAACNTGAGGTGGTCGGTGAGGATGGTGAGAAAAAGCAGCTAACCATCCCCGTTAAGGTTCTTCGGTATCTTGATTTTATAAAAAGACTGCAGCGCCTTTTCATCACGAAGGAGTCTGCCAAAATGATGAAGTGGCACAAGGAAGGTATAAGGTACAATCCAAAAAAAATCGTACATCCATCGGGAGGGGAAGCATGGAAGTCATTCGATGAAGAATACCCCGAGGAAGCAGCCGAGGCTGGGAATGTCAGAATAGCCATATCAGGTGATGGGTTGAATCCATATGGTATGTCGTCCAATCCATACAGCTGCTGGCCTGTGTTTGTAATTCCGCTCAATCTTCCTCCCGGTGCCCTAATGCAACGGAAGACCATGTTCTTGTCGCTCATCATTCCGGGGCCTGACTACCCGAGGAAGCAATTGGGTGTGTTTATGCAGCCGCTTGTGGATGCTTTGCACCATTCTTGGTACTTTCTGAGGTTGACATACGACCGGGATCTGCAGAGAAATTTCTTGATGAAAGTTTGGTTGCACTATTGCATGCATGACTTTCCCGGCTATGCTCTATTCTGCGGATGGTGTACAAGTGGTAAGATGCCATGCCCAGTGTGCATGCAGGCTCTGCGAATGATTTGGCTGAGTAAGGGTGGCAAGTATGTAGCCTTTGACTTGCATCGACAGTTCCTCCCTCCAGACCATCCAGACAGGGAAGACAAGAAGAACTTCACGAAAGGCCGGGTTGTTCATGAAGTAACCGAGATTCCAACATTTTCGGGGGCAGATGTTCTTGCTCAGCTAAAAGCTCTGAAGCCTAAAGTCAAAGGCAAAGCCAAAGCCAAAGCCAAAGGCTTCGATGGATATGGTGAGATGCACAACTGGACTCACATTACCCCCTTCTCACAGCTTCCCTATTTCAAGGACCTCAAACTTCCTTACAATATTGATGTGATGCACACCGAAAAGAATGTGGCAGAGTTCCTTTTCCACACGATCCTCAACATTCCTGATAAGACGAAGGATGATGTAAAAGCTAGAGCCGATCAACAGAGAATTTGTGATAGACCATGCCTGAACATGAAGCCTCCCACAGGCGGTCGGAAAAACTGGTTCAAGCCAGATGCTGACTTTGTCCTTAAACCGCCAGAAAAAAAAGAAGTACTTATCTGGCTGAAACAAATTTTGAAGTTCACCGATGGTTATGCATCGAATATAAGTAAGGGAGTCAATCTTTCAACGGGCAAAGTGACCGGCCTGAAGAGTCATGACTACCATGTATGGATTGAGCGGATAAAGCCGGTGATGGTTTGAGGCTATGTCCCCGAGCATGTCTGGCGAGTGCTTGCCGAGCTTAGCCATTTCTTCCGCACGCTCTGTGCTAAATAAATAAGTAAAGAGGTGATTGAAAAATTGCATAAGAAGGCACCGGAGTTGATAGTCAAGCTAGAGAAGATCTTTCCGCCAGGCTTCTTTACTCCGATGACACATCTCATTCTGCACCTCGCGAACGAGGTATTGTTGGGGGGCCCTGTGCAAAATCGGTGGCAGTACGGCCCTGAGAGGCAGAACAAGCATCTCCGACGGAAATGTGGAAACAAAGCTAAGATTGAAGCTTCCATAGCCGAGGCAGTTATCCTAGAGGAGGTGTCAGACCTCAGGACATCATACTATCCAGACCACGTTCCCCATATTCATAACAAGGTGCCTCGATACAATATAGAAGAGCCCAAGTACCAACCTAGGCTCGATCTATTCAACGCGCAAGGTGGGAGGGCTGGGGCCTCGAAATCTTATAACATGCCACGACAAGAGTGGGAGGACCTCATGTTCTATATCTTGCACAACATCAAGGAAGTTGAGGAAGTGTGGATGAGGTAATACCACTACACCATTCCTTTATGTCTTCCACATCATCATGTTTCATGTTCACTTAGTCCTGGTCTAACACCGCTTATCTCTTTTTAGTGATTTCGTTCAAGAGGAATGGACGGGAGTGAATCCTCCTACTGAGGCGGAGGCACTTACTCTTCTCCGTCATGGAAACCCTGGACGTAAAAATTTTGTTGCTTGGTTCATGGAGAAAGTAAATTTCCACACTCCCCTATTAAATACCTACTTCAACATTTATTAGTTAACCGAACTAATGCACGCAACAATTTCCATTATACTTGTAGGGAAAAGATCCGAACATATCTATGGATGATGAATTGAGATGGGTTTCCATGGGTTTTGACCTTGCCGTCATGACATGTACAAAGTATGATGTGAATGGGTATCGCTTCCATACAGAGGAGCACCAAAACAGCCGCCCCGATCTGAAAACTATAAATACTGGAGTGTACACCCCCGGTCAAAATTCAGTAGACTACTACGGAAGGGTACAAAATATATACGAGGTTAAATTCCGCCAGGGGCGTGAGACCCTAAGTCTGCCTGTGTTCAAATGCCGATGGTTCGATCCGCGGGAGGGGGTAAAACATACGCCTTCCATTGGTTTGGTCGAAGTTAAACCATCAACCGTCTATGCCGGAGCCGATCTCTTCATTGCGGCTACCCAAGCTACACAAGTATATTATCTGCCTTACCCATGCCAGAGAGA
>LR880968.1:22712228-22737071 GCA_904067115.1 Aegilops sharonensis | reverse complement strand
AGGCTAACCGAGGGAATGAGGGAGTACATGCTCAGGGAAACCGAAACCACTATCTCCACAAGGCAGTTAATGTATGACTAACCCCATTAAACATTCTTCTTCTTCTATTTACCATCACTTTCTTATGTATGACTAACATCTGTTTGGTGGTGCAGGAGGAGAAACTGAAGCGGCCGCTCTCACACATGCAGGCGTGGGAGATCGCCCATACGCGGAAGGACCCCAAGCCTGGCGAGCCCAAGTACTACGGCAAGAAGACCGCGTGGAGGAAGGAGGCCTACTCCGCAGCGTATCTGAAGTTACATCCTGACACACCTGACCCCATTGCGGCGGATCTGGACGACAGGGCGGTGGTGAGCATGGGGCCCAAGGAGCACGGTCGGGAGGCGGTTCTCGATGTTGTGGTCACTCCGACTATCTCCTACACACAGCTTCGTCGGATCGACCCGAGCCTGAGCCAGCGCACGAGCCAGCCAGTGTCCAGTTCACAGTCCCTCTTTCAGGAGCAACAATCTGTAAGTATTTTCCCTCTTATCTTCATTGCTCACTTTATTTTCCGCATCTAGTAGTTTTATGAGTTCCATCATGTCATACCGTAGGCCTACCTGGAGTACACACGCCAGGAGACCATGGCGTGGCATCAGAGGCTTCATGAACACCAAGTGCAGAGGGATCGCCAGCTGGAGCAGGCTTTTCAGGAAATGGCGGCCGGCAGGTGTCCTCAGTTGCAGCCAACACAATGCCCTCCAGCACAACCAGTGCTGCTGACCTTTGAGGAGTTTGTGGCACAGAACGCTGGCCCCTCGCCGGTTAGTTCATCCCCAATCTATTCACCCAAGGCATGTCATGCCTTTCAACACAGTCATATATGCCATTAATATGTCTTTTCAACATCCAGGGAACAGGTGGATCTACCGTTGGCGGTGGTCTTCGCAGCACTCCGGAGACACGGAGCCCGACCACTCTGATACACGGAGGCGGAGGCGGAGGTGGAGGCGGTCTTGGCGGTAGCGCTGGCGGAAGCACTGACGACCTGGGCTTCGGCGCTCTTGGCGGTGACGACCTCCGCGGTGCTCGACGTCCTGGCGCTTAAGCCTTTGGGTCACATTGTGGCGGTTCTCGATGTTGTGATACTTATATGCTTGTGATGTTTCTTATCTTATTGTTGTTTGTGAGATTCTTATATGCTTGGTGGTGATGATACTTATATGTTTATGCTTTGCGATGTTTCTTATGATGTGTGATGATGAATTTGTTGTGTGATGCTACTCCTTATTGTTACGTAATGCTGCTTCTTATATATGTTGTGTATATTCAAATGAATTGAGCTGAAAAGAAACAGAAAAAAGAAAAAAAAACTGGACAGAAACTATGCCGACGGCCTAGCCGTCGGCATAGGCCTGGCGTGAGCTCCCAGTGGCTGACACGTGGCCGTCTATGCCGACGGAGTGGCCGTCGGCTTAGTTCTGCCCCAGGAGTGCCCAGTTGCCGACACGTGGCACGTCTATGCCGACGGCCTAGCCGTCGGCATAGTTCTAAACTAAGCCGACGGCTAGGCCGTCGGCATAGGCAAGCCCC
Source organism: Aegilops sharonensis (assembly GCA_904067115.1). NCBI lineage: Eukaryota > Viridiplantae > Streptophyta > Magnoliopsida > Poales > Poaceae > Aegilops > Aegilops sharonensis. Next base: position 22,735,493 of record LR880968.1, on the reverse strand, counting down.
CAGGAGCAACGGCGGCTCGCCATGTGGCACTTCTATGCCAACGGCCTGGCCGTCGGCATGGTTCTAAACTAAGCCGACGGCCAGGCCGTCGGCATAGAGGTGCCACGTGGCGAGCCGCCGTTGCTCAGCAGTTGACGGCAGCCGCCGTTAGGCGATGGCGTTGCCGACGGGGAGTGCCGTTGGCATAGATGTACGGCCACCATCGGGATAGGGTCTATGCCGACGGCCTTTCTATGCCGACGGTCATCCTGGCTACGCCGACGGATATGTTGCCGACGGTCCTATGCCGATGGGGGCCGTCGGCATAGGCCTGTCCCGACGGCTAGTCAGGGTTATGCCGACGGCCCTGGCTGTCAGCATAGGGTGCGATTCCCGTAGTGGATGGCCACTATAACAGAAAAAAAAATGGCATGAACTTCCTTCGCGAGCTACCAGAATTATGCATTCTTCGTGTCAAGCAGCTTCAAGATGGCGAGCTCTACTTTCGTGATGTTGTGCATGGAGAAGAGGATGACTCATTTGAAAATATCAAGGTCCTCCAGATTGCTTGTGGACTTGTAGTAGAAGCTCCAACAGCTTACATGTGAAATTTGGATACGAAACTATGAGGAAACTTGAGCTGCTCAAGGTTGACTGCTGCGATGGGATGCCGACATATCAGTTCTCAGGCCTGGAGAACCTAAGAGCATCTCCACCCGTTGGCCCCCCAGGAGGGGCTAAAAATCGCCCCCTGGGGGCGTACCGGCGCTAACCCACGCGCTGGGGCGTGATGCCCTCCAGTCGCGGTGCCCATGTTATTTTGAAAAATTTAAACACGGCACAAACACTGTGCAAATTCATTGCAAACTTCGGCGAGTTCGTTCAAACTTAAACATATTTTACAAAAAAAACTACTAGGGGCCGCCACTCGCCGTCTCCATCGCCGCACCTCGCCGTCTGCCTCGCCGCTCCCCGCCGCCCACCGCCCGCCCTCGCAGTTCTACATGCCGAGGAGGCTGTAGAACCGCGTGTAGTCTCCGCCACCGTCCCTGCTGCATCCTTCCCCCGGTTGGCGCGGCGGATTGGACGGTCCGGGGGCGTCCTCCTCGTCGTTGCTGTCGAGGATGACGACGCCGTGCTTGTCCTCGCGCCAGCGCTTGCAGGCTTCGATATCCTCCAGGGCCCGGCGCTGCCGGACCATCTCGTCGCGGAGGTAGTCGTCCCGCGCCCACTGCAGGGAGTCCTCGTCGGAGAAGCCGCGCCAGGCTATCTCCTCGTACTCCGCGGGGAGGCTGGGCACCGGCTTGGGCTCGACGAGGACGAAGCGGCCGGATGGGGGGTGGAGTCGCCGATGCGGACGCCGGAGGAGCTGTGGGTGCGCGCGCTGACCGGCGTGTCCCGGGGCTCCGGCTTGACAGGGCGGAGGCAGGGAGAGCCCGACGAGCGGCCGGACGAGGAGGAGGACGCGCCGGGCCGCTCCATACGCCTCGGCGTCCAGGAGCTCCCACGGCGTGAGAAGGTCGGGGGAGCGGGGTACTCAAGGCGCGGCATGTTGCCGCCCTCGATGTACTCGAGGACGGCCTCCAATGTGCGGCCGGGTACGCGCCACCACCGGCGCCGGCCCTTGGAGTTGAGCCTGCCGGAGGGCACGACGCCGTTCGTTGCCTCGAGCTGCTCGGCGTGTCGGCGGTGGAAATAGGGCTTCCAGAGCGGGCTGTCGGGGGTGTACCGCGGGCCTTCCCTCGCCGCCCGTGGCAGGGACGCGCGGATGTGTGCGATCTCCGCACGGCGCGCCGCCTCGGTGGGTGGTGGTGGCATCGACACGCCGCCGGCGCTGATCCTCCACGACCCGGGCACCCGCATGTCCGGCGGGGCCGGGTACTCGGCCTCGTAGAGGAGGCGAGCCTCGTCCTCGTGAAGGTGGCGGCGCCCGAAACCATTCGCCGCCGTGCCGTCGCCTGGGAAGCGCTCGGCCATCCTTCTGAGATGGAGAGGATGAGAGGAGGAAGAGGGAGAAGTGGGTGCGTCGGCGGTGTAGTGTGTGTGCGTATCTCCGGCGCGCTGGTTCTCGGCTTATATAGGCCGAGGCGCCGCGCGGTAGGCTTGGCCGGCGCGTTACGCATGGCGGGAGGTGTGGCGGGCGAGGGGACGCGCGTCGCCCGAACTTCATTGCGCCGCTCGTGAGGCATCAATGGAGGCTGACCGGCGCGGCAGCGCGCGCAGCTTTGGCATTGATTCGCCGCGGGAAACAAGGCGATGAGGACGACGAAGCGGTGAGAAGAGAGTCGAGTCGCTGACGTGGCTGGCCCACGGCGCTTTCGCGCCAAAAAGTATTAGCCCGGCGCTCCCGAGCGCCCCACAGCGCGCCGGGTTTGGGTTGGGTCCGCCGGCGCCAATTTCGGCCCGAGCCGGCGAAAAATGAGCCCCTGGGGACGCGACTGGGCCGATTTTTTGGCGTGGGCGGCCGAAAAGTCGCCTGGGGGCCTTGTTGGGGGCGCGGCTGGAGATGCTCTAAGAGAACTCAAGCAAGTCTCGTTAGTGAACGGTTCCAATGCCCAAGCACTCAAGGAACAACTTGAAAGCCAGCTTGCCGAGCATCCAAACTTGGTGAAACCTGTTGTGATGCTGGAGGAACCACCACGCTCGTCCTAAAATATCACCGCCTTTGTTTACTTTCCCCAAATGTTTTTCTATCTGCTACTAGTACTAGCTCGACCCAGTCCTTGTAATCCCTTGTTGTTTTGTGTAAAGCTTTTGTATATGACTTCTCTTGGCCATCTTACTTGGTTGCATACATGCATGTTTTATTCCTCAAAAAATGTAATAACACTCATACCGAGCGTCGGATTTCTGCTTAAAGTATCGCCATTGTGATATGTAATTGATTCATGCACAGTTCGCAAGACCATTTCGGTACAGTGTGCTATCATAAATGAGTTGGTTGGAGTTATCACTTTAAAGTTTTTTAAATTAGGCCCATAATTCTTCTTTTTTCCTTCAAAATGATGTCTAGATTAAATTTGATTTTATCATGCCCGTTCTGGTGGATAATTTAACGATCGTCTAGAAAAAGTTGCCTGAGTTTCAAAAACAGTTTGCTGCATCAATAGAAAGATCTAGATCATGTCTATTTCCCCTGGAAGAAGGGAGGGGTGCTGTTTTGCTCATTGTTTTGATTGTTGGCATAAATCAAACAGTGTAGCAGTTTAGTACCAAAGCAAAATTAAGGGGAGACTATTTGATTAGAAAATACTCTAGTTACTGTTGGTAATCTGACCTAAAATTTTCGGTCGGTCGCTCTCTGCCCAGAAAGTTCCTGCCTGCTCCCTGGTATGTTGCTCTGCCATTTGATTCACTTCCTTATATCTCCGCACATGCCCAAACATAGCCAACTCATGGTTAGGTCAGACACATGCCCAGACAGAGCCAAATCCTCGAAGTTTGCAAGCATCTGGAACAGATTAGAACGAGCAAAATTCAACAGGCAATGGCATAGCATGGCAACTCCAATGCTATATATGCTCCAAATTCATGAGATGAAACATAGTTAATTCAATTACAAAGACACTAACCATCGGTAGAACTCAAAATTGTGGATACTGAACTGAAAAGCATTATCCATGGATCAGGTGAGCACACGACTACAATTTCCGTACATTAGTCCTCAGCCCACACCGTGCATTACAACATCAATGTTTGACTTCGGCTAGCTGCTTCCTCTGTTCTACACAAACATTTGGATCAGCACCAGTACCATGTTACTCTTGAGCTGCATCGCCTCCCTCCTCCAGCGCCTCTTTCTCCTTTTGCTGCTCCACTGCATAGAAACAGAGCAGTTCAACATGAGCAGTTAGTGAATGCACAACAGGAAACTGTGCTCAAAACTAACTGAACCAAACATCTACCAGTTACTACTCACATGCAATCTCCGCCAGAGCTTTCTGAGTGCGCTTCTCCAGCTTGTCGATCCTCTTCTGCACGGCTCGTTTCAGGTCCCAGTTTGGGTTCTTTGGAGCGATGTTCCGGAAGGGGTTCTGCAGATAAATATGGTGAGTTTTGCCCCGTGAAAGATGCAAGGATGTCACAGAATTGTGAAGGTATGATATGGTGGATCCAGAAATGTTACCTCCAGTTCCTTTGGTTCAGCGGCATCAGCCGCGATCGGATCTTCAAACTTGGGAAGAGACAGCGGTGCCACCTTGCCACCTCGGAGCCGCTCATCACGAGGAAGGTAGTTTCTGAACTTCAGTGGTACTTAGTTTGTTGGGTTGAAGATTGCGAAGCAGCCTTGCTACCTGGTGATGGCACATAGTTATCAGTGCACCAGTGCACGTTGGTTCAACCATATTTGTCAAGTTGCCCATCTATGTGAACGTAGAACTCACACGAAAAAAGATAGAATAGAGAGAAATGATCTCTTGACAATTTGAAAATATGGTTTTCATTTTTCTAAATAAACTTTGAGCACCACATGAGTTTGGAGGCTAAAAACTACTACAGTTTTTTGAAATACTCTGCTGCCAAATCGTAGCCTAAAGGAACTGGTTTCGTTTAAAAGAAATGCTCATGCAAAATTGTAGCCTATATATGAGCATAGATGGTTATGTTACATGCATCGGTTGTTTTAGCACAACAAGTTGGACTGACTTGGTTCCATTAGGTTGGAGTCCCTTGATTTATTTTGATCGAAACATAGGGGAGTAAATCTTTACAAAAAGAAATTAGCCATTAGCAGGAGTGTAGAACATCAAAACAAGAAAAAAGGTTACAACAAATTGCTCAGGCCATTCTTGAGTATTGTAGATTATTGTCCAAGCACATGTCGCTTCACCATATAGCATCGGTTTGAGCAGGAGATCTTGCAGCCTCTGCCCATCTATCAACGATCTCGATGGAGCGGTTATGAACCAAAATATAAAGAGTTTTTTCTCCAAGTGTTACAGTTATCTCCCCAAAAAAATTATTCTTAATTTTAGTCGCTTTTAAGACTGTTAAGGACAACACAAGTAAGTAAAAAATAGTTGTGTTTCAGGAACAGTTCTTGTAAGCCTGAAGTGCTAATGGCATGTTGTCATGAATACTAACTAGCTGCATGGATGATGTGATCCCCTCATCTACTAGCTTTATTTCTAATTGTTGTTTTGTTTGGAATGTAAAAGAGAAAACCATGTGAGTCTGCAAGTTCTCTACGCAAGCCATCATTTTGTCTCTCTTTTATTTTTAATAACTCGCTGGTACATTATTGCTTACATACCAATTTCGAGAGCTTATTGTTGGAGATCGTTGCAGAAATAAAAAATTTCTACGCATCACCAAGATCAATCTATGGAGTCATCTAGCAACAAGAGAGAGAGGAGTGCATCTACATACCCTTGTAGATCGCGAGCGGAAGCGTTCAAGAGAACGGGGTTGATGGAGTCGTACTCGTCGTGATCCAAATCACCGATGATCCTAGCGCTGAACGGACGGCACCTCCGCGTTCAACACACGTACGGAGCGGAGACGTCTCCCGCGCCTTGATCCAACAAGGAGGAGGGAGAGGTTGAGGAAGAGAGCTCCAACAGCAGCACGACGGCGTGGTGGTGATGGAGAGGCAGTACTCCGGCAGGGTTTCGCCAAGCTCTTACGTAGGAGGAGAGGTGTTGGGAGGGGAGGGGCTGCGCCTTGGAGGTGTGTTTGCAGCCCTCCCCTCGCCCCTCTATTTATAGGGGGAGGAGGAAGGGGGCCGCCCCCCTCTAGATGAGATCTAGGGGGGCAAGGGGGGGGGGGGGGGGGGGCCCCCCCCCTTATATTGGAATCTGGGGGGGGAGGGGGGGGGGGGGGGGGAGGGGGGGGGGGGGGGGGAGGGGGGGGGGGGGGGGGAGGGGGGCCCCCCCCCCCTAGGGGGGGGGAGGGGGGGGGGGGGGGGGAGGGGGGCCCCCCCCCCCTAGGGGGGGGGAGGGGGGGGGGGGGGGGGAGGGGGGCCCCCCCCCCCTAGGGGGGGGGAGGGGGGGGGGGGGGGGGAGGGGGGCCCCCCCCCCCTAGGGGGGGGGAGGGGGGGGGGGGGGGGGAGGGGGGCCCCCCCCCCCTAGGGGGGGGGAGGGGGGGGGGGGGGGGGAGGGGGGCCCCCCCCCCCTAGGGGGGGGGAGGGGGGGGGGGGGGGGGAGGGGGGCCCCCCCCCCCTAGGGGGGGGGAGGGGGGGGGGGGGGGGGAGGGGGGCCCCCCCCCCCTAGGGGGGGGGAGGGGGGGGGGGGGGGGGAGGGGGGCCCCCCCCCCCTAGGGGGGGGGAGGGGGGGGGGGGGGGGCGGACTTGCCCCCCAAGCAAAGGGGGGCGCCCCCTTTAGGGTTTTCCCCCCAACCCTAGGCGCATGGGCCCAAGGGGGGGATGCGCCCAGCTCTCTAAGGGTTGGTTCCCTTCCCACTACGGCCCATGAGGCCCTCCGGGAGAGGTGGCCCCTCCTAGTGGACCCCCGGAACCCTTCCGGTGGCCCCGGTACAATACCGTATGCCCCCGAACTTTTCCGATGACCGTATGTCAACTTTCCATATATAAATCTTCACCTCCGGACCATTCCGGAACTCCTCGTGACGTCAAGGATCTCATCCGAGACTCCGAACAACATTCGGTAATCACATACAAGTCTTCCTAATAACCCTAGCGTCATCGAACCTTAAGTGTGTAGACCCTACGGGTTCGGGAATCACGTAGACATGACCGAGACAACTTTTCGGCCAATAACCAACAGCGGGATCTGGATACCCATGTTGGCTCCCACATATTCTACGATGATCTCATCGGATGAATCACGATGTCGAGGATTCAAGTAATCCCGTATACAATTCCGTTTGTCAATCGGTACGTTACTTGCCCGAGATTCGATCGTCGGTATCCCAATACCTCGTTCAATCTCGTTACCGGCAAGTCACTTTACTCGTTACGTAATGCATGATCCAGTGACCAACCACTTGGTCACATTGAGCTCATTATGATGATGCATTACCGAGTGGGCCCAGAGATACCTCTCCGTCATACGGAGTGACAAATCCCAGTCTCGATTCGTGCCAACCCAACAGACACTTTCGGAGAAACCTGTAGTGCACCTTTATAGTCACTCAGTTACGTTGTGACGTTTGGTACACCCAAAGCACTCCTACGGTATCCGGGAGTTACACAATCTCATGGTCTAAGAAACTGATACTCGACACTAGAAAAGCTTTAGCAAACGAACTACACGATCTTGTGCTATGCTTAGGATTGGGTCTTTTCCATCACATCATTCTCCTAATGATGTGATCCCGTTATCAATGACATCCAATGCCCATACTCAGGAAACCATGACTATCTGTTGATCAACGAGATAGTCAACTAGAGGCTTACTAGGGACATGTTGTGGTCTATGTATTCACACATGTATGATTGTTTCCGGCTGAAACAATTATAGCATGAACAATAGACAATTATCATGAACAAGGAAATATAGTAATAATCATTTTATTATTGCCTCTAGGGCATATTTCCAACAGTCTCCCACTTGCACTAGAGTCAATAATCTAGTTATGCTGTGATGAATCGAACACCCATAGAGTTCTGGTGTTGATCATGTTTTGCTCGCGGAAGAGGTTTATTCAACGGATCTGCGACATTCAGATCCGTATGCACTTTGCAAATATTTATGTCCCCATCTTGAACATTTTCACGAATGGAGTTGAAGCGACGCTTGATGTGCCTGGTCTTCTTGTGAAACCTGGGCTCCTTGGTAAGGGCAATAGCTCCAGTGTTGTCACAGAAGAGAGTGATCGGCCCCGACGCATTGGGAAAAACTCCTAGGTCGGTGATGAACTCCTTCATCCAGATTGCTTCATGCGCTTCTTCCGAGGCTGCCATGTACTCCGCTTCACATGTAGATCCCGCCACGATGCTCTGCTTGCTGCTGCACCAGCTTACTGCCCCTCCATTCAAAATATACACGTATCCGGTTTGTGACTTGGAGTCATCCAGATCTGTGTCGAAGCTAGCATCGACGTAACCCTTTACGACGAGCTCTTCGTCACCTCCATAAACGAGAAACATATCCTTAGTCCTTTTCAGGTACTTCAGGATATTCTTGACCGCTATCCAGTGTTCCATGCCGGGATTACTTTGGTGTCTTGCAACCAAACTTACGGCAAGGTTTACACCAGGTCTGGTACACAGCATGGCATACATAGTAGACCCTGTGGCCGAGGCATAGGGGATGACACTCATCTTTTCTTTATCTTCTGCCGTGGTCGGGGATTGAGCCGAGCTCAATTTCACACCTTGCAACACAGGCAAGAACCCCTTCTTGGACTCATCTATATTGAACTTCTTCAATATCTTGTCAAGGTATGTGCTTTGTGAAAGACCTATGAGGCGTCTCGATCTATCTCTATAGATCTTGATGCCTAATATATAAGCAGCTTCTCCAAGGTCCTTCATTGAAAAACACTTATTCAAGTAGGCCTTTATGCTGTCCAAAAGTTCTATATCATTTCCCATCAAAAGTATGTCATCCACATATAATATGAGAAATGCTACAAAGCTCCCACTCACTTTCTTGTAAACGCAGTGTCGTGGTTTTGTCACGGCAGATGTCCTCGTGAAAGGACTTAGTCGTGGAGCCATTGCTACGGGTTAACTTGAAGGGGTTAAAGCGGACGCAAGGACACAAGAGTTATACTAGTTCGTCCCCTTCGATGAAGGTAAAAGCCTACGTCTAGTTGTGATGGGATTGATGTGGTGTCGATGACTAGGGAGCAAATAAGCTTTGCTTAGGCCTCGAGTTGTTGTTGTCTGTCCTTGAACCGTCCCGGGTCGTCCCTTATATACACGGGTGACGCCCGTCGGTTCAGAGAGTCCCAATCTCCGGTTCATACTCGTATCCGGGTTGGTCTCTCTCTATTCCTAACTTACAATACAAGTTTACATACCAGGCCGGTTTACGACTACAGGCTCTAAACCGACTATAGGCCTTGGGCCCTTACTTTCATGCTTGGGCTTTTACACCGTTGGACTACTGATGAAGTTAACCCGGCCCAGATAGGCCGGTTTACGCCCAGTAGTAATATCCCCAACATTAGGCCCCAGATTGATTTGAACGGGTTCATGTCAATCCTTGATAAAACCTTCATCTTCAATATCTTCTTGTAATTGTTGAACCGCCATGATGTCACCTTCTCTGGTTGCTGTAAACCGGCATGACGTCCCCATAAAGATAGCATTCATGATACCTTCTTTGTTTAACAGATCCGCAATAATCGAGGCGACAGCTCTGCTTCCCAGATTTGTGGTTCCTTGATTCACGCGCCTGACACAGGTCTCTTGCCTTATAAATAGGACCGAAGGGTCATTCCTTTTCTCCCCTCCGTCCCCTTTCTCTTCGTCTTCCTCGCGTCGCTAACCTCGGAGCTCCACCGCCGCCATCGACCTCCGCACCGTCTTGAGTCGCTGCATCAACCTGAACGCACCAGAGAAACGCAGCAATCTTCCGCATCTCCTCAACTCTGGTAGGTCCTCAGTTCCCCTCGACCTAGATTCGTTCTAGGGTTTCTTATTCTTGAGGTACTCCATTAACTGTTCATACTCATACCAGACTCCTGGCTAGATCTGTGACATCTTGCTCTGATTAGTAGTAGCTTTTAGCATCCGCCTGTAGTCCCGTGCTCACGTCCATAGATCTCACACATCATCTCCTGCTCATTGCATCAATACTGCTCTGCTTTATTCTTTTTTGGATATTTTTCTTCGTTTCTGATATGGCTTCAGATCCTTCGTTGTAGAGAAATCTTGCGAAACCTGTTTCTGCACACTTAGCCGTTCGCAACCTCAATTGTTTTCAATATTTAGACCAGGCGGTTTAACTTAACATAGAAAAAAATTAAATAAACCGATATACACCATTAGTCCCCTTGTTGAACCGCCAGAACTCCTTAACCAGACACTGTCGCTTCATAGCACTCCGGTTTAGATGTATTTGTCTCCGATTTAGCATTGTACACCGGTTCTCTCTTTGTCCCAACACATTTCTTGTACCAGATTTATATGTTTTGTAGATGGCCAAACAAGTATATGAGTGCAACTGGGCTCCTTCCCGTGTCACCGAAACTCAATTAAACAATCTGGTCCTGACTGGCGCTTTAAGCAGCAAAAACACTATCCATTGGAGGGTTCCTGGCAAAGAATGTCCACCCACACCTCAAGAAGGAGAGGTTGTAGTTTTCGCAGATCACTTAGCCCGGGGTTTCAACCCGCCCGGTTCAAAATTTTACCGGGATGTGTTAGCCAATTTTCAATTCCGTCCGCAAGATACAAGCCCCAATTCTGTTACCAATATTTGTCACTTCCAAGTGCTCTGTGAGGCATACTTTCAAGAAGAACCCACAGTTGAACTGTTTAGAGACTGCTTCCATCTAAACCGCCGCACAGAATTCACTGACGGGCCCAACACAGAATTGGGTGGTGTGGCGATTCAAAAAATAAAGGAGGTCACTTATCCTCATCTCAAACTGCACAACCACCCCAAGGAATGGAATCAAACATGGTTTTATTGCAGAGACACTTCACCTGCCAATGAGAATCCTTTGCCCGGTTTTCGTCCGGAGCGACTCAGTAATACACATCCCTTTCCGCAAAGATTAGCCGCCAATGAGAGAAGTAAATACGCTCCTCAACTCTCCAAGCTCAGAGCCTTCATGGCCAATGATTTAACCGGAATTGATCTCGCTCGCTGTTGGATATCATGGAGCATACTGCCCCTCTCCCAGCGCTCCGGTTTAATGTGTGAGTACACTAGTAGTGTCGACGACCCCCTCCGACATGTTAATATCCAGCTTACCGATGATGAGGTCATCGAGGCTGTGAAGAAAATGTTGAACGAACCGGAACACCTCTGTGCCCGAACCGGTCTACTCCCCTTCTGTGCTACCAACAAACCACCATCTGTAAGACTTCTGACTATTTTTTACTGAATATATTACTGCAATTTCCGGTATCACTTTTAACATCAACTGCTGCTTAATCAGGGTGATGATCCATTCTAGAGCAAGAATCATCCACAAGAGAAACCAGAGAAGCCAGACAAACCGGAAAAACCACTCCGGCAAAAGACCAAAGCTGTCAAGAAGACTGCTCATAAAAGGAAAACCACTGCATCTTCTGATCCGGCTGTGGATGATGATGTGGGTAATCCGACCTTGAGGTAGAACTTGATTCGCTTGGCTTACTTTTCATACGCCTAATTAATGATGATATTTGTCAGGATGATGCTGAAACCAGTAATGCTGACGTTGTAGAGGTAACTATTTTCTCCTCTGACTCAAATCCTTTGCCTTCACTAAAAATCCGTCGGGCAAACGGGAAAATTAAAATTTTCTCATCCCCTTGCTTACTTGGATCCCGAATTTCTTATGAAGACTCAACAACATGAAGTTCGCCGCACAACTCGGCACAGTGGCCAGGTAGTTACCTCCACCGGTTTACCGAACAGTCCGGTTCGGAAACGTCGTTCAGAGGTCTCTAATTTGCTTGTCAGTGCTTATCCTAAAGCAGGTTGTTTTCGTCAACCCCTTAATCCATCTGACTCCGATTATCAGGTCACTTCCCATTCCTCATCTGGCGAGTCATCAGCTACTCAGCTGCCACCACTTAAAACGGTGCTTGGGTAAGTTATGCATTTCATATTGTTTCTACTGCATCATTGTGCAGTATATGCCGTATTTGACTATTTATTGTGCCTTTTCAGGGCCAGGCCTAGGCCGAGCAAAAAGGCTCGTCTGGATAAAACGGCCGACGAAGAGACTGCCCCTGAACCGGACAGCGCCCCAAATCTTGAAGCGGCTATTTGTGAAGATACGCCCAATGATCCGCCACTGCAGGATGACGATTTTGTTACTGAAGAAAGGCCTGTTGACACCTCCCGTCTTGCTGACCAGCCCAGAAGCCCAACCCGGATTAAAAAATCCACCAGTCCAATCCGGCCTGCTGACAAACCGACTGTCCCTGGTCAAACCGGCGATACCAAGGACGATGACGTTGTGATTACTGGCTTTGGCCACAGCGAACCGGGTAATCCGGTCGCTTTATCCAAACATTCTGCCAAAGAAGAATTTGCCACTATGATCAAGGGCAAGTGGGATGTTGATCTGGCAACTTACGCTGCTCTGAACCCCCAAGACCTTCATTCTGGCTACTTGAACCGGTTGTATATCAGCCGTGATTATGAAGCTGGCCTGGTGAAGATGATGAAAGAAAAATTCGAGGTAACCTCCATGTTCTTTTCCCGCTTGGATAATTCAATTTTTGTTAACTCTCCTAGCCCCCAAGGGCCGGCTTTAACTTTGTGTAGTTAAACCGGGACTTAACATAAATTCAATGCTTCAGAATCCACTGATGTAGCCCCCAAGGGCCGGTTCAACTTAGTATAGTGAAACCGGGACTGTAATTTATATCGCCGCATCAGAACATGTTCGAGCAAATAGCCATTAGCCCCCAAGTGCCAAGTTGAATACCTGTATTGAGCTTGGGACTTTGTGATTTTATTGGCAGATGAAGATCAAATATGCATTAGCCCCCAAGTGCCAAGTGTATGACTGGTTATGCACTTGGGACTTGTAATGAAGATATTAACATACTCCCTTTTTGTTGCAGAGTGAGATACGCCAACAAGCCTCACAAATCAATGATCATCAAGAAAATTTGAAATCTCAACAAGCAGAAACCTCCAAGGCCAAGGATGAGCTGAAAACTGCCTTGACTACTATGGAGCAGCTCAAGGAGTGGTTCAAGTCTGAGCGGGCTGGCTGGGATACTGAAAAGGCCGCTTTAACCAAAAAGGTTGAAAATGCTGAAGCTGCCCTTAAACCGGTGGTAGATGAACTGAACCACGTGAAGCGGCAAGTGCATTCCATGACTGCTGCATCTTTGGTAAGCTTCCTTTGGCTTCTGTGATAACTTGGCCTTCTTATTATAAATCCGGTTTGTGATTTCTCTTGTAATGTTGTAGGCACACGCATTGGTCACTTGGGGTCAGATATTCGGATGAAATTGAAAGCTGCATACACTTTAATTGAACAGCTGTACACTGGAGCGCAGCGGATCATCTCCACTGCATCACATAACAATCCAGCACCCTCCTTAATTCAAGACACTCTTAGGAGGTTGTCAATGCTTCCCGCCCGGGTTGAAGAGCTGAAGAAATCTGCTGCTCGAACGGGTGCCATTAACGCCTTAATCCGGTCAAAAGCATGGGTGCCAGATTTCTATCCTGTTGAGGCAGCTCAGGGCGATCCCAGTCTGAAGGAAGACGGTTCAGAGTTCAATGAAGATGACCTGAGAGCGATAAACCGGGCGGTACGCCCTCTGGCTTGCCAATTGGGCGAAGAGGCAAACTTGTCGCATTATCAAGCTCAATATGACGATCAGAACAAACGAGTAGCTGCACCTATTCCCGAAGCGGAGAACCTGGTCCCTCCGATCCGTAAGCATACTTACGCTCCTGATATTGAACCATCTTCCCTGATCTATGAGGAGGCTGTCTTTCAAGCTTTAATGGGAATCGACTGGACCACTGTTGACTTCCAGCCGCTGGGTAGAGATGAAGAAGCTGAGGCGGCGCAGGACGAACCACAACCATCAGACCGGGGCGGCGAGCAAGCATGAACCGGAAGCCGGTTTAAATAGCTGCTTCATTTATATTCCGCCAAGAAAACAATGATTTTATTTGGGCACCATGTTGCCTTGTAATAGGATAGCCAATACTTATGCTTTTAATACGCCTCCATGCATGGGTGCTGATACTTTTGCTTGAATGATCAAAACCTTCTATTATATTGCCTGCAGTCACAAAATCTTAAACCGCCATGGCGGTTTGTGACGTTCATATTTATATGAAATGAAACATTGAGGTATATAATCAAAATTTGTGATACAAAATACCTGCCATCGCTGGGCATAAAGTTGGCTTAGCCAATCTTATAGCGGAGGTTGTATAAACCCTTACCGTCAAAGGAGAAAACAGCTCCTGTGTTTATAATGCCGGTTTACCGTGTAAACCGTGCCGGGTCATGACAAGCCCCCTGTTACTCCATAATAGGATGATAACAGAAAAAAGTCAAACCGAAAAAATTATCTCCGGATTAAAAATGGACCGAATTCCGTCAATGGACAGTTTGAACCGGTTTAAAAATGTTATCGGTTTAAGAAACACAACAAAAAATCAAATAATAGTTATGAAAAAACATGGAAGCAAAGGCAACGATAAACCGTTTGCAAAAAGAGGCTTTACTGAGCCGATCAGACGGTGTTACCATGGTCGGACACGACCAAGCTCCCTATAAGGTGTAGCCATGGTTCAAGTCAGCCAGGTCCCCAACTGAAACCGTGGCATTATGCCGATCAAGTGGCGTCGCAATGGTTCTGGTTCGACCAAGCCCCCAAGTGACTCCATGGCCTTAGGCCGATCAAGAGGCGTGACTGGTTCAGACGTGACCATGTCCCCAAGTGATCTGGTGGCTCTCGCCTATCAAAAGGTGTTGCATTGGTTCGGACGCGACCAAGCCCCCAAGTGATATCATAAAGCTTTTAGAAAGCAAACTCAGGGGGTAAACCGGAGGCCGCTTTAAGACAGAACAACTCCATGTAACCACGCATGATGTAACAGAATAGATACCCCGCTTTAGCTGAGGCTCCGGTTTATTACTTTATTCATAATATATACACTGTCATAATATGTACATAAGTAGAGCCAATGGCTCAGGTATAATAAGGCCGAAGATGAGCTATGTTCCACGCCCTGTTGGTCTCCTCCTCTGACGTGCGTGAGTCTTTATGCTCTCAAATATCGATCAGATAGTATGACCCGTTGTGCAGATTCTTGCTGACCACGAAAGGTCCCTCCCAAGATGGGGATAACTTGTGCATATCAGTCTGGTCTTGGATGAGCCGAAGCACCAAATCTCCTTCTTGAAAAGTTCTGGTTCTGACCCGGCGACTATGGTAACGACGAAGATCCTGTTGGTAAATCGACGAGCGGGCAGCTGCTATGTCACGCTCTTCATCCAACCGGTCCATAGCGTCTTGCCGTGTCGTCTCATTGTCCGCTTCAACATAAGCTGCTACACGAGGTGAGTCATGACGGATGTCACTGGGGAGAACCGCCTCCGCTCCATAGACCATAAAGAACGGTGTGTATCCCGTGGATCTGTTAGGCGTAGTGTTTATACTCCATAACACAGATGGTAGCTCTTCTACCCAACAACCCGGTGTCCTCTGCAAAGGGACCATAAGCCGGGGCTTGGTGCCTCTCAAGATCTCTTGATTAGCCCTTTCCGCTTGACCATTGGACTGTGGGTGAGCTACTGAATAAACGTCAAGCCGGATGTGCTCACGTTCGCAGAACTCCTTCATGGCACCTTTGGACAAATTGGTACCATTATCTGTGATGATACTGTGTGGAAAGCCAAGCCGGAAAATCACCTTTTTGATGAACTGAACCGCCGTGGCCGCATCACACTTGCTAACAGGTTCTGCCTCTACCCATTTTGTAAACTTGTCGACAACCACCAGTAGGTGGGTCTTCTTGTCCTTGGACCTTTTGAAAGGCCCAACCATATCCAGCCCCCAGGTTGCAAACGGCCAAGTAATTGGAATCATCCTCAATTCTTGGGCCGGTACATGAGCACGTCTGGAAAACTTTTGGCAACCATCACATCGTCTGACCAGATCTTCCGCATCAGCATGAGCAGTTAACCAATAGAAACCGTGGCGGAACGCTTTAGCCACCAAGGATTTTGAACCGGCGTGGTGACCACAATCTCCTCCGTGGATCTCACGCAATATTTCACAGCCTTCCTCAGGGGACACACAGCGTTGAAACGCCCCTGACATGCTGCAATGATGCAATTCGCCATTAACAATGGTCATAGACTTAGATCGCCGGACTATCTGCCGGGCCAACGTCTCATCTTCTGGTAACTCGCCCCGGTTCATGTACGCAAGATAAGGAAGCGTCCAATCCGGAGTGACGTGAAGAGCTGCCACCAATTGAGCCTCCGTATCAGGAATAGCCAAATCCGCTTCACCGGGGAGCTTGACCGACGGGTTGTGCAGCACGTCCAGAAAAACATTGGGCGGGACCGGTTTGCGTTGAGAGCCCAACCGGCTTAAAACGGCCACCGCTTCATTCTTCCGACGGTCCACATGGTCCACCTGATAGCCCTTGAAATGACCTGCGACAATATCCACCTCACGACGATATGCAACCATGAGTGGGTCCTTTGAATCCCAAGTGCCCGACACCTGTTGAGCCACTAGGTCCGAATCACCGAAGCACTTAACCCGGCTCAGATTCATCTCCTTAGCCATCCAGAGACCA
Organism: Aegilops sharonensis; assembly: GCA_904067115.1. Classification (NCBI taxonomy): domain Eukaryota; kingdom Viridiplantae; phylum Streptophyta; class Magnoliopsida; order Poales; family Poaceae; genus Aegilops; species Aegilops sharonensis. Next base: position 22,719,147 of record LR880968.1, on the reverse strand, counting down.
TGGAGCAAGGCTTCATACTCAGCTGCATTGTTAGTACAAGGGAACATTAAGCGGAGAACGTAACAAAACTTGTCACCTCGTGGGGAAGTTAATACGACTCCAGCCCCCGAGCCCTCCAATTGCCTGGATCCGTCAAAATGGATGGTCCAATATGTGTGATCCGGCTTTTCTTCAGGTGCTTGCAACTCCGTCCAATCATTAATGAAATCCACAAGTGCTTGAGACTTCACCGTCGTCTGGGGCACGTACTTCAGACCGTGCGGCCCAAGCTCTATAGCCCACTTAGCAATCCGGCCAGTCGCTTCCTGGTTCTGTATGATATCGCCTAAAGGAGTAGAACTGACCACCGTGATGGGGTGCCCTTGGAAATACTGCTTCAGCTTCCGGCTTGCCATGAAAACTCCATATACCAGCTTTTGCCAATGCGGATACCTTTGCTTAGATTCGATAAGTACCTCGCTGATATAGTAAACCGGACGTTGAACCGGATGCTCCTTCCCTGCCTCCTTCCGCTGCACCACAATGGCCACGCTGACCGCCCTGGCATTAGCAGCAACATATAGCAGAAGCGGCTCCTTGTCAATGGGAGCGGCGAGCACAGGCGGGTTGGCCAATTGCCGCTTTAAGTCCTCCAACGCTTCGTCGGCGGCTGGACTCCCGACAAACTTATCTGTCTTTTTCAGCATCTGGTACAAAGGGATGGCCTTATCTCCGAGGCGGCTGATAAACTGGCTCAGTGCGGCAATCCGGCCTGCCAAACGCTGGACATCGTTAATACACTTCGGTTTAGCCAGGGAGGTAATAGCCGTAATCTTCTCCGGATTAGCTTCAATTCCCCTGTTGGACACGAGAAAACCCAATAACTTGCCTGCCGCAACACCAAAGACGCATTTGGCCGGGTTGAGCATCATCTTGTAAACCCGCAGGTTGTCAAAGGTTTCCTTAAAATCGTCAATCAGTGTCTCCTTCTCCCTTGACTTGACCACAATATCATCAACATAGGCGTGCACATTACGGCCGATCTGTTTATGCAGGCAATTCTGTACACAGCGTTGATAAGTTGCTTGGGCGCTCTTGAGCCCAAAAGGCATAGATACATAGCAGAAGGCTCCAAAGGGAGTGATAAACGCTGTCTTCTCCTGGTCCTTAACTGCCATCTTGATCTGATGATACCCAGAATATGCATCCAAAAAGTTCAAACGCTCACAACCCGCAGTGGCATCAATAATCTGGTCAATGCGGGGGAGGGCAAAAGGATCTGCCGGACAAGCCTTGTTAAGATCTGTGTAATCCACACACATGCGCCAAGTGCCGTTTTTCTTAAGAACCAGCACCGGATTAGCAAGCCACTCTGGATGGAAGACTTCAACGATAAAACCAGCTGCTAAGAGCCTGGCCACCTCCTCTCCAATGGCATTGCGCCTTTCCTCGTTAAACCGGCGGAGAAACTGCTTCACCGGTTTGTACTTGGGATCAACATTAAGAGTGTGCTCAGCGAGTCGCCTCGGTACACCTGGCATGTCAGAAGGCTTCCATGCAAAAATGTCCCGATTCTCACGGATGAACTCGATGAGCGCGCTTTCCTATTTCGGATCCAAGTTGGCACTGATGCTGAACTGCTTGGACGAATCGCCAGGCACGAAGTCAACAAGCTTAGTCTCAGCTGCCGATTTGAATTTCCGGGCCGGATCATGCTCTGTAGTTGGCTTCTTCAATGGAGTCATGTCCGCCGGATCAACATTGTCCTTATAGTACTTCAACTCCTCGGTGGCACAAACCGACTCTGCGTAAGCCGCATCACCTTCCTCGCATTCCAAAGCGATCTTGCGGCTCCCGTGAACCGTTATTGTCCCCTTGTGACCCGGCATCTTGAGCTACAAATAGATATAACAAGGCTGTGCCATGAACTTGGCATAAGCCGGCCAACTGAACAGGGCATGATATGGACTTTGGATTTTTACCACTTCAAACGTCAATGTTTTCGATCTGGAGTCATATTCATCACCAAAGGCCACTTCTAGAGATCTTTTACCAACAGGATATGCTGACTTGCTAGGTACCACACCATGGAACACTGTATTGGACGGTTTGAGATGTTTATCCGTTAGCCCCATACGACGGAAGGTCTCATAGTACAGGATGTTAATGCTGCTCCCTCCATCCATGAGTACCTTGGTGAACTTATAACCTCCCACATGAGGTGCCACCACCAGGGCTAGCTGACCCGAATTGTCGACCCGGGGAGGATGATCCTCTCTACTCCATATAATGGGCTGCTCCGACCAGCGTAAGTAATGGGGCACAGCCGGTTCAACATCGTTGACTACCCGCTTCTGAACCTTCCGGTCTCGCTTGTCTAAGCTAGTGGTGAAGACATGGTACTGCCCACTATTCAACTGCTTTGGGTTGCTCTGATAACCCGACTGTTGCTGCTGCTGGTTGTAACCACCTTGGTTATTCTGATTGTTATGTCCGCCCGGATTACCATTAAATCCTGAACCGGAATTTCCTCCACCGTAATCCGGCCCGGATCCTGAACCGCCGCCAGAACCTTGATCATACCGGAAAGCATTAGAACTCTTGAACTCCTGCATGATGTAGCAATCCTTCCAGAGATGGTTTGCTGGCGTCTCCTTCGTCCCATGCTTCGGACAGGGTTGATTCAATAGATAGTTCAAGCGGTCCGGATTGGGATTAGGCGCTCCACTTCGATTCGGCTGTTTACCCTTGCGCCGCTGGCCCTTGTCCTGCGCGTTGGTGTTAGCTACGAAGTCCATGTTGTCATTCGCTTTACGCTAGCCTCCACCGTTACCTGCCGAGTGATGTTGCTGGCCCTTGGAGTTGCTGTTCTTCCTTCCCTTCCCTGTCTCGTCATCGTCAGACTCGGGATCCTTGGTACTATCAGAATCAGCATACTTCACTAAAGCGCCCATGAGAGTGCCCATGTCATTACAAAACTGCTTCATGCGCCCCAACTTCAACTTTAAAGGCTTAAACCGGCAGTTGTCCTCCAGGGTTAAGATTGCAGAGTCAGCATTGATCCGGTCTGACGAGTGCAAGATTTTCGAAACGCGGCGTACCCAATGGGTTGTTGACTCCCCTTCCCCCTAGACACAAGCCGCCAAGTCCACTACGGACATGGGCTGCTTACAGGTATCTTTGAAATTCTGGATAAACCGGGTCCGCAACTGGGCCCATGAATTGATAGAATTGGGTGGAAAGCTCTTCAACCAAGTACGGGCCGTGCCTTCGAGCATCATGGTGAAGTACTTTGCACACGCAGCCTCATCCACATCCAGCATCTGCATGGCCATCTCATAACTTTCTATCCATGCTTCTGGAGCTAAATCGGCAGTGTAATTTGGCACCTTGCGCGGACCCTTGAAGTCTCTGGGCAAGCGCACATTGCGTAAAGCGGGGACGAGGCAAGGCACCCCCAAAGAGCTAGAGGTAACCCCAGGCTCGACCGAGATGGTCGGACGAACCGGCGTAAGCTGATAAGCCTGATGTTGTGCTGCCAACTCGGCCTCCCTGCGTGCTCGGGCCCGGTCCACCACCTCCTGGGCGTTATCAGCGCCACCTGCCGGGTTGTCACCACGGGGTGCACCACGCCGTGGATTGCTTGATACGGCCGGTTCATCCACGTGCCTGCTATAGCTCCGGCTTGGGCGAGGGGTAGAGTGGATCCGGTCGCGGCTGTACGAATACGCTTCCTGTTGGACCAAAGCTGTCCTAAGGAGCTCCTTGACCCGGCGCGTCTCTACTGCCTGTGGTGAATCACCTTCAATTGGAATGGCCTCCAGCCGTGCTGCAGCTGCAACAAGGTTATCCATCGGGTTGGAGTAGTGGCCCGGAGGTGTTTGCACAGCCTGAGGCGCACTGGCGTTATGGCAACGTAGATCTATTAAGCGGGGCTGGACCGGCGCGCCCGTCCCAGGTGCGTCCGCCCGGTTTACCACCGGCGGATTACTGGTTCCCGCTCCGGGGGTGTTGAAGAGGTCTCTTCCTTCAAAAACTGAAGGTAAACGGGATCTGTATTTCCTCTTCATGACTTCATGTGACGCGTTCTGATCCACCATGAGCCTATAAGCCTGCGCATCTAAAGCGGCCCGCTCTGCCGTCATCCTGGCGTCTGCAGCTGCGAGATCCGCTTTAGCCTGAGTAATTTGTTCCTTCACCTTCGCAATCTCCGCGTTATGAACGTCCTGATCCGCCGGGTTAACCTCTGCCATGAGCGCAGCCAACGTATCGAACAGATCTGATAAAACTTGAGCCGGCGGGTGCACAGGGCCTCCTGCCCCGGCAGCCGTCGCCGCTGTTGAACCGGCAATCATTGCTGCTGCGGTCGAAGAGTGAAGCACTGCTTGTGTACCGGCCATGAATATTCCAACCCGGTTGGGAAGATCGGAGGGGTCCGGAATACTGTCACCATCGGAACAGCCCCCAATCCGGCCATCTTGTAGCTGATATAGAGATTCAGTTTCTCCGGTTGACGACTCGTCGTCGGAGTAGACGACGGTCTCGCCACCAGACTCTGATCCGTCCTCGTAACCTCCTCCGTGGATGACTCCCACAAAGGCATGCTTCACGGCCGGTTTAACCTGGGCAGATCTCGTACGCTGAGCCGTCTCGACGAGGTCGGCGCAGATGTCCGGCTCAGGCCCTGGTTCACCAATCTTGCCGATGAAAACGTGTATGCCACCAAAGGGGACCCGGTACCCGTACTCAATCGAGCCGGCCTCGGTGCCCCAGCCGGCATCGTCGATGTAGAGCTTGCCGCGACGACTCTTGGTCATCCGGCCCACAGCATAGCCTTCGAGTCCTTCGAACTTGCCCTCCAAGATCATCAAACCATCGTGCGATAGCCCCACGGTGGGCGCCAACTGTCGTGGTTTTGTCACGGCAGATGTCCTCGTGAAAGGACTTAGTCGTGGAGCCATCGCTACGGGTTAACTTGAAGGGGTTAAAGCGGACGCAAGGACACAAGAGTTATACTAGTTCGGCCCCTTCGATGAAGGTAAAAGCCTACGTCTAGTTGTGATGGGATTGATGTGGTCTCGATGACTAGGGAGCAAATAAGCTTTGCCTAGGCCTCGAGTTGTTGTTGTCTGTCCTTGAACCGTCCCGGGTCGTCCCCTTATATACACGGGTGACGCCCGTCGGTTCAGAGAGTCCCAATCTCCGGTTCATACTCGTATCCGGGTTGGTCTCTTTCTATTCCTAACTTACAATACAAGTTTACATACCAGGCCGGTTTACGGCTACAGGCTCTAAATCGACTACAGGCCTTGGGCCCTTACTTTCATGCTTGGGCTTTTACACCGTTGGACTACTGATGAAGTTAACCCGGCCCAGATAGGCCAGTTTATGCCCAGTAGTAATATCCCCAACACGCAGGCTTCTCCATAAGTCTGCATAAACCCAAACGCTTTGATCATCTCATCAAAGCGAATGTTCCAACTCCGAGACGCTTGCACCAGCCCATAAATGGATCGCTGGAGCTTGCATACCTTGTTAGCATTCTTAGGATCGACAAAACCTTCCGGCTGCATCATATACAATTCTTCCTTAAGATAGCCGTTAAGGAATGCCATTTTGACGTCCATTTGCCATACCTCATAATCATAGTATGCGGCAATTGCTAACATGATTCAGACGGACTTCAGCTTCGCTACGGGAGAGAAAGTCTCATCGTAGTCAACCCCTTGAACGTGCCGATAACCCTTAGCGACAAGTCGAGCTTTATAGATGGTAACATTACCATCCGCGTCCGTCTTCTTCTTAAAGATCCATTTATTTGCTATCGCTCGCCGATCATCGGGCAAGTCTGTCAAAGTCCATACTTTGTTTTCATACATGGATCCTATCTCGGATTGCATGGCTTCAAGCCATTTGTTGGAATCTGGGCCCTCCATCGCTTCTTCATAGTTTGAAGATTCACCGTTGTCTACAACATGATTCCAGGACAGGGTTGCCATACCACTCTGGTGTGGAACGTGTCCTTGTGGACCTACGAAGTTCAGTAGTAACTTGATCCGAATTACCTTGATCATCATCATTAACTTCCTCTCTAGTCGGTGCAGGAACCACAGGAACATCTTCCCGAGCTGCGCTACTTACCGGTTCAAGAGGTAGTACTTCATCAAGTTCCACTTTCCTCCCACTTACTTCTTTCGAGAGAAACTCTTTCTCCAGAAAGGACCCATTCTTGGCAACGAAAATCTTGCCTTCGGATCTGAGGTAGAAGGTATACCCAATGGTTTCCTTAGGGTATCCTATGAAGACGCATTTTTCCGACTTGGGTTCGAGCTTTTCAGGTTGAAGTTTCTTGACATAAGCATCGCATCCCCAAACTTTTAGAAACAACAGCTTAGGTTTCTTTCCAAACCATAATTCATACGGTGTCGTCTCAACGGATTTAGACGGTGCCCTATTTAAAGTGAATGTAGCTGTCTCTATTGCGTATCCCCAAAATGATAGGTAAATCAGTAAGAGACATCATAGACCGCACCATATCCAATATAGTGCAATTACGACGTTCGGACACACCGTTACGCTGAGGTGTTCCAGGCGGCGTGAGTTGTGAAATAATTCCACATTTCATTAACTGCGTACCAAACTCGTGACTTAAATATTCTCCCCCACGATCTGATCGTAAGAATTTTATTTTTCTGTCACGTTGATTCTCTACCTCATTCTAAAATGCCTTGAACTTTTCAAAGGTCTCAGACTTGTGTTTCATCAAGTAGACATACCCATATCTACTTAAGTCATCAGTGAGGGTGAGAACATAACGATAGCCACCGCGAGCCTCAACGCTCATTGGACCGCACACATCAGTATGTATAATTTCCAATAAGTTGATTGCTCGCTCCATTGTTCCGAAGAACGGAGTCTTGGTCATTTTGCCCATGAGGCA
>LR880968.1:22657987-22683253 GCA_904067115.1 Aegilops sharonensis | reverse complement strand
GACGCTAGGGTTAATAGGAAGACAAGTATGTGATTACCGAATGTTGTTCGGAGTCCCGGATGAGATCCCGGATGTCACGAGGAGTTCCGGAATGGTCCGGAGGTAAAGATTTATATATGGAAAGTGGTTAAACGGACTCCGGAAAGTTTCGGGGTATACCGGTAATGTACCGGGGCCACCAGGAGAGTTCCGGAGGTCCACCGGGAGGGGCCACCCCTCCCGGGGGGCCACATGGGCTAAGTGGGAGAGGGAGCCAGCCCCTGGTGGGCTGGGCGCACCTCCCCACCTAGGCCCATGCGGCTAGGGTTTGGGGAGGGGGAAACCCTAAAGGGGGGCGCCCCCCTAGCTTGGGGGGCAAGCCACCCTCCCCTCCTCCCCTTGGGCCGCCGCCCCATCTAGGGTTTCCCCTAGATGGCCGGCCCCCCTTTGCCCTCTCCTCCTATAAATAGAGGGGTGGGGGGGGAGGGCTGCTAACACAGTTGAAGGCGCAGCCCCTCCCCTCCCCAACACCTCTCCTCCTCCGCGTGAGCTTGGCGAAGCCCTGCCGGAGTACAGTCCCTCCATCTGCATCATGCCGTCGTGCTGCCATTGGAGTGATCTTCCTCAACCTCTCCTTCCTCCTTGCTGGATCAAGACGGAGGAGACGCCATCGTCCCGTACGTGTGTTGAACACGGAGGTGCTGTCCTTTCAGCACTTTGGTCATCGGTGATCGGAATCACGTTGGGAACGTCTTCATCATCACCACTCCCTCGAACGCTTCCGTACTCGATCTACAAGTGGTATGTAGATGCAAACTCTCTCTCGTGACTCGTTGCTTAGATGAACTCATAGATAGATCTTGGTGAAACCGTAGGAAAAATTTTAATTTTCTGCAACGTCGTTCCCCAACAAAAAGTTGGCACAGCATGTGCATGTACAAAACGGACAATGATATCATACTCGTCTGTTACAAAGTTGGTATGGTATCATCATAATAGTTGCGGGAGAAAGTCTTCACTTTTTCTTCGCTTGTGTCGTTTGCTTACTGCGCCGTAACCATGGATAATCTTCATCGTTTATCAGGATGCTTGGGTCAGCCTTGACTTTGAAGGGGGGAATTTCATGAAACTTTTCATACTCTTCAGATATGTCTGTCTTGCCCTCCACTCCCAGGATGTCCCTTTTTCCTGAAAGAACTATGTGGCGCTTTGGCTCATTGTATGATGTCACGGGCCAGGTGCTGTGATTGCTGCTCTGCTCCCCGAAAGGATTAATGCCATACGTTCCTTGGGTCCTTTGCAAACTCATCCCAGTACTTTCTCTCGAGTTTTCTCCACTGCGACCCGTCAGCGGGTGCTCTCAACTTCCCGTCTTTCTTACGGTCCTCACTGTGCCATCGCATTAACTTGGCATGCTCTCCGTTTCTGAACAGACGTTTCAACCGTGGTATTATAGGAGCATACCACATCACCTTCGCAGGAACCCTCTTCCTGAGAGGCTCGCCGTCAACATCACCAGGGTCATCTCGTCTGATCTTATACCGCAATGCACCGCATACCGGGCATGCGTTCAGATCCTTGTAGGCACCACGGTAGAGGATGCAGTCATTAGGGCATGCATGTATCTTCTCCACCTCCAATCCTAGAGGGCATACGACCTTCTTTGTTGTGTATGTACTGTCGGGCAATTCGTTATCCTTTGGAAGCTTCTTCTTCATTATTTTCAGTAGCTTCTCAAATCCTTTATCAGGCACAACATTCTCTGCCTTCCACTGCAGCAATTCGAGTACGGTACCGAGCTTTGTGTTGCCATCTTCGCAATTGGGGCACAACCCTTTTTTGTGATCCTCTAACATGCGATCGAACTTCAGCTTCTCCTTTTGACTTCGCATTGTGTCCTTGCATCGACAATGACCCGGCGGAGATCATCATCATCGGGCACATCGTCTGGTTCCTCTTGATCTTCAGCAGCTTCGCCCGTTGCAGCACCATCGTGCACATCGTCTGGTGCATCTTGATGTTCAGTAGCATCACCGTATTCAGGGGGCACATAGTTGTCATCCTACTCTTCTTCCTCGCCGTCTTCCATCATAACCCCTATTTCTCCGTGCCTCGTCCAAACATTATAGTGTGGCATGAAACCCTTATAAAGCAGGTGGGTGTGAAGGATTTTCCGGTCAGAGTAAGACTTCGTATTCCCACATATAGGGCATGGACAACACATAAAACCATTCTGCTTGTTTGCCTCAGCCACTTCGAGAAAATCATGCACGCCCTTAATGTACTTGGAGGTGTGTCTGTCACCGTACATCCATTGCCGGTTCATCTGCTTGCATTATATATAATTAAGTGTGTCAAAAATCATTACAGAACATCATGAATAGATAATTAAGTGACCAAATTAATAGAAGCTCATCATCACATAAAAACCAAAGTACATACATAGTTCTCATCTAACAACATAAAGCTCTGCAGAGCATCTAAATTAATTAAACCATACATTGAAACTATGTAAAACATTTCAATGCGAAAACAAATGCGATCATAATCGCAACCAAGGTAACAACTGATCCAACGGCATAATGATACCAAGCCTCGGTATGAATGGCATATTTTCTAATCTTTCTCATCTTCAAGCGCATTGCATCCATCTTGATCTTGTGATCATCGACGACATCCGCAACATGCAACTCCAATATCATCTTTTCCTCCTCAAGTTTTTTTATTTTTTCCTTCAAGAAATTGTTTTTTTCTTCAACTAAATTTAACCTCTCGACAATAGGGTCGGTTGGAATTTCCGGTTCAACAACCTCCTAGATAAATAAAATCTATGTCACATTGGTCGGCATAATTTTCATAAACAATAAATGAACCAATAGTTATGAAAAGATAATATATACCACATCCGAATCATAGACAGGACGAGGGCCGACGGGGGCGGATACCAAAACCACCGCACTATATAAGATGCAATAATAAAAGTAAGAAAATAATACAAGTAAGAATATTTTTCCTTTCAGAAAGAAGATAAGAACAAGAGGCTCACCACGGTGGTGCTGGCGATGAGATCGGCGCGGGTGATCCACGGCGGTGAAGACGGGGACGGGGCGTGACGGACCGCTAAACCTAGACAAATATTGAGGAAAATGGAGGTTGGAGGTCGAGCTTGGAGAGGAGAAAGCTTAAGTAGTGTGGCTCGGGCATTTCATCGAACACCTCATGTGCATAGGAGGTGAGCAGCCTGGCCCATTGGTCCCGGTTCGTCCCACCAACCGGGACCGAAAGGTCCGGACGAACCGGGACCAATGGCCCACGTGGCCCGGCCGGCCCCCTGGGCTCACGAACCGGGGCAAATAGCTCCATTGGTCCCGGTTCTGGATTGAACCGCGACTAATGGGCTGAACTGGCCCGGGCCATTGCCCCCTTTTCTACTAGTGATGGAGTATTTATGTGTGCATTAATTGATGTGTACATGGGAAAGAGAAGTCATCATTCACATTTGTAGTTCATCACCATCACAATCCAACAGCTTGCTAGCTGGCTTTGCCTACTTAATTTGTATCAGAAGAGTAACACAAATTAACAAACCTGAAAGGTTGAGAAAGCCACTCATATATGAGAAAGGATGATTTCAATATTCTTCCACTTGATTGGATGTACTAGATACTCTGGTAGATGAGAGAAACAACGACTTGAAAGTTAGTCGAGGAAAATATCAGTTTCCTCCAACCGACGCATTGGCCATTACGCAGCCGGATGATTAGACTTTGCTCCCGCTCCCACGTCGTATGGATCTGGCCGATGGGTACTTGTTGTTTAAAAATGTTTCATTAGCTGTCTTGACAGTCGTAGATCACACTATTGCCTCGCCATATTCGATTAACCAGCTGCTCCCGCGTCTTACGGATCTGTGCCGGCCAGTAGGTGCTACTTGTTCCCTAAAAATGTCTAATTACCTTCACCCGCCAAAAATAAGGTCTAATTAGCTGTTTCGACGTGGATTTGTAGTCTGGGATTATGAGTGTCTCTAATTAGCATTACACCAACGCCACCTCGATCTCTAGCTACCATACAAGTTTACATGGTTATGTTTAAGAGGACGATCTCACAGATGTGGCTTAAGGCCTTGTTTGGATTACCGTTTTCGTCTCAAATACCCTTGTAAAAATACAGGTCTCTGCTTGCTGTATTGTTTCCGGCTGAAGGTCTATTCATGACCGGTAAGATACACGTCTATACTAAAATAGCACCGACTCTAAAATACGGTATTAGCATTGCAATATCGCGCTAAGAATACACCGCATCCAAGCGCGGCCTAGCTAACTCTTTGCTATCCAACTTGCAGTATCATATGACATCACTGCACCTCCACCAGTTTCCTTTAAGAGTGGCATCTCCCGGTGTTCCGAGCAGGCACAACCAACTTTTCCTAGCATTCGCACTTACACAAGGAAGGATTAATCAACACTCAGGCTAGCTAGGAGGAGAGAAGCTAGGGAAAGAAAGCAATGGCGGACCTGGTGGTGGGTTTGGCCAAGTCGGTGGTTGTGGGGGCGCTGAGCCAGGCCCAGGCGGCGATCGAGGAGGAGGCGAAGCTGAGGCAGAAGGCGGGGCAAAACATGGTGTTCATCACATTGGAGTTCCAAATGATCCACTCTTTTCTCGAAGTCGCAACTGAAGAGCGCCTCAAGAACAATCTGATGAAGACCTGGGTGAGGCAGGTCCGTGAGCTCGCCAACGACCTTGAGGACTGCATCGAGTTTGTTGTTCACCTCGATAAGAAGTCCACCTGGTATTTCCGTTTGCTCCCGGCCTGGATCACACCGCCTCCACTTCTGGATGAGGCGGTGGCAGAGATAGACGTGCTGAGGGCCAGAGCGGAGGAGCTGAGCAAGTGCTACTTGCGCTACAGCCACATCATGGACTCTGACCCCAAGCTGTTCAAGCTGCAACAGCACGAAACGGCTGGCGCCGCCTCCGGCGCAGTTGCAGTCAGGATGCTCTTGAAGTCAAGGGAGGCCTCCGAAAGGAAGTCGTGCCTTCGGGATCTTGCCCAGTTGATCACCAAGAAAGGCGACCAAGAACTTCAAGTTATCTCAGTGTGGGAGACGGTCGACGGCGACCTCGGCACCACACCCATCATCAGGAAGGTATACAATGACCCATGGTTCGTCACGTACTTCACGTGCCGCGCATGGGTCAAGATCACGCATCCTTTCAATCCCCGGGATTTCATCCGGAACTTGATGGCTCAGTTCTATGAGAACTCTCGCGAAGAATCAACCAATGTAGGGACGCATGTCCTAACCAAGATGGAGGCCGCCCATGATGACATCGTCAGGGAGTTCGAGCAGCTTATTATGAAGAAGAGGTACCTTGTCGTCCTGGAAGGCTTTTCAAACATGTTAGAGTGGGATACTATCAGGACGTTTCTTCCTGATATGAAAAATGGAAGCTGGATCATTGTCTCCACGCAACGCTTTGAGATAGCAAGCTTGTGCATAGGACATTCTTATCAGCTAACGGAGCTGAAGCGGTTCTCTACTGAGCACTCTGTGTGTGCCCTCTTCAAGGAGGTACTAACATATACTACTCCTTATGTTTTTCTTTATTAGTCAGGTGTATTTGTTCTTTTAGGTAAATTGCAAATTGTTAGGTGTGTCCTTTTTTTACCCCAGTAGATGTGAATTCTACCCTCTCCCCCGCCCTCCACCCAAATTGGAAAAATCATTAATTAGTCGGCAGTAATACTCTTCTAATGCTGGCCATAATGGGAGTAACATAAGTAGTATCATGCACTTGGGACTCGCAAACATGCTTATGTGCAGGCAATTAAAAAAGAGAGATGGTTATAGTAACATAGGTAGATACCGTAACATAATAATCTAGTATGACCACCTATGATACTAATCTATGATACTACTATGCACTATAGAGGTAGTAACAGAGACTAGTAACATATGCATGTTACTAGTCTAAGTTACTCCCCACTATGACCAGCCTAATCAAGTGGTGTACTCCCTCCATCACAGTTTAAAGGGCGTATCTCCAAAACCATATTTTTTTTCACAATTAGAGGGAAATAGGGCGCATGTCGTTAATTAGCCTATTAACTACATCGTTTTGGGAGGAATTAGCTCGCTGAAATTACTCCTTCCGCTTGCCTCCATGCGCATGCATGGTGTGAACTGAAACTTTAGGTGGAGATGTGAATCGGTTTTGTTTGCATGCGATGGTTTCCACCAATGCATGCGATGGTTTCCTTCTTTTACTGGACGGGGAGGTTACTATGGGTTTGTTTGGCGATTAATTAGGCGCATATCCTTAACTACCGCAGCTCAAGCGCATCAGTTATTCCTGTCAGTCGCTAGCAACCTTAGGCCCAGAGAGATGTGAAGTACGCCCTTTAAACTGTGATAGAGGGAGAAGCTAGGGGCATTTCAATCCTAAACTATTCATCCTCATAAGAGTGCCTTGATCACCGTGCACGACAATATGCAACTAACACCTCCTGAAACGGGAGTATCATAACTAGTAGTATCATGTATGTCAACTAAGATCAACTATAATAAGTGATGTAAGGGCAACTCCAAAGTGGCTACCCAAACAGACGTTTGTCCTTTTTTTGTCTATTTGGGTCGTCAGTTTGGCCGGCGTTCACCCCATATAGGATGTTTTTGCCAGTGCACCCAACCAACCGACCCATTTGTTCTGCCCCATTTATTTTTTCTATTATCATTCATAACCGAATAGCAACTGAATCAAATTGCACATTATTAAACATATAAAAGTCACATAGTTACAACCAAATAAATGAAAATCGCATAGTCTACAACCAAATGAATTTCAAATTGTACACCCTCCGCCCCACTATATAAGATCATTTTTCAAACTAGCAAATGCATTGGAAGAAAAATAATAGCCCCAACTAGTAGTGGCGCGGGTTTTGTGGCCCGCGCTACTGCTAGGGCGCTACAGCTAACTTTTAGTAGTACCGCGCGTTTTGACCCACGCTGCTGCTACTAGTGTAAGCAGATGTGAATGAATGTACCCGCGCTACTGATACATAGCAGTAGCGATATTTATTACCCACACCAGTACTATTAGTGCGTATTTCATTTCTTTAATTTATACTATGTTTTTACACTGTTATACAATTTTTAGATAGTAGCAATGAAGAGGTTGTGGAAGAAACACGGATTAGATAAAGTGGATGGATATTCATGTGAGGTAGTTGAATTAGTAGGATGATATGATGTTGGGACGGCACGCAAGTGTCGAATGAACATGTGTGTCGCCCCAATATCATATCGTCCTACTAATTCAACTAGCTCACTTGAATCCATCCATTTTAATCTAATTTTTGTTTCTTCCGTCCCAATGTTATAACAACTCATCATTTGTAGTCATATAATAATAATTCTTCATCATCATTTGTAGTCATATAACAACTCATCATCCGTACTCATATATATAATAACTCATCATCATTCTAGCACATGACAAGTAGTACGGCCTCATCATCATCATCTTAGTCATATAACAACTCATCATCCTTAGTTATATAATAACTCACCATCAATATAGCACATGACAAGTTAACCAACATTAGCTAATGGTTATCATCGTAGGTAATAACTCATCATCATTCTAGCACAGGAAAAATACTAGCTAGGACCTACTCCTCTCCCTAAGGTAAAATAGCATAAAAAGGATAGATCCTTCATCTAAATTATGGAGAACTCTATTCACCTCTCTCCAATTTATGGGTTGTGCATCATGTTGCCTCCAAGTAGTCCCATGTGCGCATTCATTACTTTCCTCTATCCTTTGATTCTGAGGTCTTCATCTGCCGAGAAATCGAGTATGGCCTGCAAAAAACCACCGACAGACTTTGTCGCAAGCTAATAATATCCATATCACCTTCAATATATAACAGACGAGGCACACTGTCCTTTGGGAGCTTCTTTTGAAGAACATAATAGTAACATAGTTAGCAAGACAGTTTAGCTTAAGAAGAATGTATGCAAAAGATGGACTAGTGACACAATAGTAAAAAAATCTTACCATGCTATCTCCATGGATGTTACCATAGTTCAACATGTGGACTAGTGACACGTATTGACCATAATTTTGGCTAATTTCATAATTGATTTTCAAAGTCTCAATATCATTAATAAACGAGACAAGATAATTTTTCTCCTCCCTAGTTCCGCGCCATAATTGTAGTAAGTATCATCTACTACCTTCTGTATATTTCTTTGAGAACGGAAATAAGCTATCAATTATAAATAGAAAACTTTAATAGGGATTAATCACTACTATTTTAAAAATAAACAATATAAATTACTTAACAAATTCACATGGAGGTAGAATTGGAAGCATGCCCACATCCACCCAAATGTTGATATTATATCCAATTTCATCTTCAGGACGAATATTGAAGGTTATTTTCATATCCTCCTGAAATCGGTAGGCCTTGCGTAGTCCTCTCCAATTTGAGCAACCAAAATGTGAGTGATTTACTACATTGTAGATCTCAACCCCAAAAGCTATCTTTGTATCCACACTCTCCCTATCTTCAAAACCGAGCTTATCCAAGACATACAGTCCTGCATGGCAAGGGATGCACTAGTTGAATTGTGAAAAACAGAAATTACACGTTGAAGCAAACAAGCACAAGTCATGCTTCTAAGGTTTCCTCCAGCGTAATGGTGAAGCACCTACTGTTTTACAGGTGAGGCCTGTCGCACATACCCCGACCATCGCTGCACTAATCACATTCAGGGATCCTATCTTTGTCAGACATTTCCTGTGTTCGTAAATCAAAGATAAAAAATCGACGACAAATAGCAGGAACTCAACACACAGATCACTATTCAGCATGAGTTGACTTCCGGTCTGTCGAGTCTTCCTCGAAAAACTCTCATCTCATGGTGTATATGGTGATGGGCACTCCCTCTCTTATATTGCGACCGTCGGTAATGGTCGCTCCTCCCTTCTTTCCCGAGTGCATTACACCAAAATGTCTAGCACCCGGAAAGAAGAAGAAGTGACCCCTATAACAAGAGTCGGGCTCCTTCCTCTCTGATATTTCGACCGTATATGGAGTACACTCCCTCTCTAATACTTGCGACCGTCGGTGATGGTTGCTCCTCCTTTCTTTCCAAAGTGCAATATGCCAAAATGTCTAGCACCTGGGAAACAAGAAGAAGCGACCCCCGCGACAACAGTCAGGATTCTTCCTCTCTGGTATTTCGACCATATATGGTGGACACTCCCTCACTAATATTGCAACCGGTGGTGATAGTCGCTCCTCCTTTCTTTTCAAAGTGCATTACACCAAAATGTCTAGCACCTGGGAAAGAAGAAAAAGCGACCACCACGACAACAGTCGGGCTTCTTCCTCTCTGAATGTCACACTAGGAGCCCCAATAGACTGAAAGTCAACCCGTTAAATATATGGAGTAATGACATAAAAAATGGCCAATTTTTGCCGGAATGTCGTTTAATTCCCATTCCAGAAATTCATGGGCACTCGATATGTCCTACTTTTTAGCACAAGTCATGCAAAAATTCACGGAAAATTTCGGCATGACCTTTGCTAAAAACAGGACATATTGAGCGCCTGAAATTTGCCGAAACGTAAATAAATCAACATTCGGAAAAAATATAAGCCACTTGGAGTTTCCCAGCAATAGTCAGAGACATATGTGGCCATCTTTGGCACCACATTGCGTTGCAGTGGTTCAATTTTGACAAAGAACATTGCAATATATTTTCTAACCCTAACATTTCATTTGGACAACAAGCATAACTAAATACCCTAGTTCTTCAAGAAAGTAGGTCTCTCTCTCTCTCTCTCTCTCTCTCTCTCTCTCTCTCTCTCTCTCTCAAATTTTAGAGCATATATATAGAACTATTACTCATGAAAGTAGGGGAATTCATAACTCCCTAGGGTATTTTGTCTATGGATATGCTGCATTTCAAAGGGGTAAAAACGTCACCCTTCTATATGAATGAAGTAATTTCTGTTATAGATAAATCTCCAAACTCTTTCATTTGTCAAACCATTTAAAATGTTACAAACTACTGAAACTGACAAAAAAATCAGTACAAATTCTATCAGATAATTAAGTTAACTGAAAGTGTCCTAAAATAGAGTAAATTAAATCTCACAAAAAATCTAGTTAAGTTAAAGTGTCTAATGCATATCTCTGTTAACTCAATTTTGAACTTAAAATTCACTAAGCAGCAACTACATCCAAACCTATCATATGTGTGCCTATCATCTGTTAGTTGTAGCACGTGCTACTAATACTCTGTTAGTTGTAGTGCGGGTTTGTTATCCAATGTTGCTACTATTGCTAGCCCCGGGGTGTACTATAGGTACCACTTATCAGTAGCATGGGTTTAGACAGATAGCACTACTTCTAAATTCTACCTACAATGTGTCCTATTGGGCCGCTCTACTGTTAAGTAATAGTAGCGTCGGCTACTAAATCCACCCTACTACTATTGATCTACCTATAGGCTTTTCCTAGTAGTGACTGGTTTCCTATGTGAGTCCACTTATGCTCAACCAAATCATCTTGCAGTTGAATGTGAGTTGTCCAATCACACATTTGTTGATGAAATTGGATGGACTATGCATACATTGCCGCTCCATACTTAGGCACAACATTTTCACTATGGTAATCCCACCCTTTGTCAAAGAGGTTGTCATCACGCTCATCCTCTATGATAATGTTGTGCATGATCACACAAGCAATCATCATCTTTCACATTCTCCTAGTGCTCCATGTTCTAGCACGGTGTTGAACAATAGCCCATCAATATTGAATCACACCAAAAGCACGCTCCACATCCTTCATAGCACTCTCTTGTTCTTTGGCAAACCTAGCCCTCTTCTCTCCTTGAGGCTCGGAGATTGTCGTGACAATCATAGACCACCGAGGATAGATAACATCGGCTCCGTAGTATCCCATGTTGTATTGGTGGCCATTGATCTCAAAGATGAGCTCAAGGGAGTTGCCTTCCGAATGCCTCGCAAATACCATAGAGCGCTGAAGCACGATTGATGTCACTGTGAGAACCTGTCATGCCGAAAAAAGAGTGCCAACTACAAACATCTTGTGATGCCACAACTTCAAGTATGACTGCACATGCTTTACCTTTCATCTATATTGCCCTTGCCAAGCAAATTGATAGTTGTTCCACTCCTAATGCATACAATCTATGCCTCCAAGCATTCCCGGAAAGGCTCTTGATTCATTTATCGCTAACAATTCTACTGTATCTGCATCATTTGGTTCAAGTACTGTGGTTCAAACACTGCAACCACATGTTCAAGTACTCATCAATAGGATCACCAGTAATTCCGTATACAAGCATCTGAGCAGCTGCAGTACATTTCTGATATGAGGAGAAGCCATACTTTCGAAGGGCGTCATCCTTGAATTTGAAATAATTATCATATCCCATCACCCCCTCTCGAATATTGTTGAACACATGTCTCGTCATTCGGAAGTGTTGTTGAAAAATCTTGGTAGAGAACAGTGGTTCTATGAGTTCGAAATAATCGGTGTAGAGCAGGCAATGACTGCTTTCTTGTTACTATTCAAACCCGGAGCATGGGCCAGGACTGATCCTCTAAAAAATGGCCCTTGCCTCGAGATGTGCTCATTGATGAACAAAGTAGCAACCACAACACCATCATCGTCAGGCAATTCTTTGGATGATGATGAACTTATGATGTTGTTGTAAAAGAACTCATCTGAGCTATCCGCCATGATCTTTTGGAGTGATGAATTCATACCTCAATAGACAACGACTGGTGTGGACGGGCTATGGGTTGGGAATAAATCCCAAACAAACTTAACAATTGGGACGTTGACCCTTAGTACTCAGTTGTCGGGCCTCAAACTAAACTTCCCGTGGTCCCTTAGCTGAAATGAGGATGGAGTTTGGAAACCAAAATATAGTGATTCCGAGTTTGTGTGTCGTCTAGCCAGCCTCAATATGCCTTATGGGGCTGCGGATATGGCGACTCTGCTGGAGTTCCTCTTATAGTGTGATTGAAGCAAGAGTGGCGGAGTTCTTAGTAGTAGGATGTATGAAATAAGAAATTTATTCCTTGGTCACTTTGAACATACTGAAAATGGTTTTGACCATAGCACTCACATCCTAGTTGGGCATGCCTTACACTCTCATATTGTGACCAAGGCAAGAGTGGCAGAGTTGTTCATAGTAGGATTACGAGGCGCCTATGGTGACTTTGTCAATGTCGATGTTATGCCGGTTTAGTCTCTCGGAGGTGCTTATAGGGATAGGGTATGTGTGTGGGCGTGCGTGTTTGTAAGGGTGAGTGTATGTGAGCGACTTTGATTGTACTGTGTTCAAAAAAATAATATTGCTCAGTCACTTCTAACACACTAAATATAAGCCATCATAAGTTAATCAAAAAGATGTGCAAGAATATCTCAGAAAAAAGGAATGTTCGTTAGTCTGGTGGACCCTCATAATTAACAAAAAAGTCTAATGGGAGAGGTGGATTTCACAAGTGTGCACAGAGTTTTTTTTTATTATTATTTATTTATTTTAGGGGGAAGTGTGCACACAAATTACCTCTTAGATTATTTCCATGTAACGTACAATACAGTCCAACCTTGGAAGCATATATACGGTTTTTTTTGTTTGGATGCATATATACGTACTCCCTCCGTCCCAAAATAAGTGTCTCAACTTTGTACTAGCTCTAGTACAAAATTGTACTAAGCTTAAGACACTTATTTTGGGACGGAGGAAGTAACATATAATTTCATGCTTGTTCCAGTACTAGCTACTGAGTCGACAGTACCTGTGCTTACGTACGTACACTGCCTCTCCCCATGCATAAACAGTGTTGTCAAGGCAATGGAGATAGATGCAACAATCCAGTGACGAGTGAAGTGAGCCAATCTTCCTCCGATGAGAAAAGCCCCTGTAAAAAGGAAGCAGCCTGTGAAGGGAGGACGAAGCAGCTCCTTGTTGGACGCATGTCCGAAATTAATTATCTCCGTCAACATACATATCCCTTTCGCTCGAGGCAAGTTGTGTCCGTGTGGGGGATAGCTGGCGTTGGAAAATCAGCTCTGGTGCGAAACGTGTACGATGAGCACAGAATGGCTAAACGATTTAGCAAGTACATCTGGGTGGATATATCACAGCCCTTCAATTTAAGTGACTTCTGTCGGAGCACACTTTCGGATTTTCAATCAGAAAAGGACCCCATTGAAGAGTGCCGTCAGCTTCTTCAAAATCAACGGTGCCTACTTGTCATCGATGATCTCCAGTCCATGGAAGGATGGGACATGATAAATACGACCTTGTTATCTCAAGCTTTCAATAGTGTCGTCGTCATCATTACAACAGAAGCAAGCATCGCATATCGTGCAAAGATCTCATTTTATATCAAAGCACTAGAAGCTGATGCTGCCATGGATCTCTTCAAAACGCAGGTGTGTGTCCTATCGCGTACGCCCAATTTTCCAGGCCACATGCATGTTCTCGCAGACTTAATTAATATGATTTTTTTCTCCATTTGAATAGTCAATATCGATGTAAATTATTTTGTTGCATCTGTACACATTTGTTGTCGTTTCAGTTATTATGTGTGGTTACAGGAGATCGTTGTTGTGTACTTCCCCCCAACGGATAGTTGTATTTTATTTTCTTAAGACAAGGGTTTAACCAACAATTAACTTATTATATTTTCCTCCATTTTAAAATATATGGCCTATTTTGGTTATGGGTGCAACTAAGTCTCAGTCGACGACTGAGACTGACATAGTATATAAAAAGAAAAAGGAAAAAAATTAAAGAGAAATTTTTGTATGATTCTCCATGCAAGATCAAAGGAATATAGCATCGACTGAGACTTAGCAAAATTGTTTGGTTATTGCATGTCTTTGAATAATGATTACTTTTAGTATGTCGCCAAGATTACAATCATAAGTAATTCCCACTTATATGACATAAATTGTATACTAGTAATTGAGTATTTTTTTTACTAAGCCATTATCTTACAAACCAAAATAGGCTTTATCATCACTGCTATTAAAGAGGAGTTTGCAGTCATCGTAATGGTTCAACTTCTCCTTCCACCCCTTTGCACACACATTAATGTCGGCTCACCCATGCACATCCCATCATCGCTCGAAGCCAAATTTGGCTGCCAGATCCTATTTGGAGCATAGGTCGCCAAATAGCGACCAAACGCTCGCGTGCTATGTACACTTTAGCCAGCCCAACTAGCTCCTTTTCGGTTTTGGAAAGGTTCTAGAACCTCCCCACAGCCCGATTTAGGTGGGGGGGCTAGGAGACACCACCTGACCTGAAACAGTTAACAAAAGTTGATTGCCATTGCCACTACTCGAGCAAGGAAGATCATCAGAGGGGGCACTGGTATTACCCAACCCGGTTAATTATGGTCATCTTACGGCATGGGTCAAGGTCAGCCTCTCCATCAACATCAACATTAGATTTCATTCAGAAAACCTCCATGTTGTCATCGTCTTCCGATTGCTCAAACAATGATGAACCATTGTGAGCATCCTTACCAGATCGTTTGCAACCTCTCCCACACCCACCGATACACATATTCCATATTGCACATAGATCAACACCAAAGCCGGCTGGGGGTGTATACCATCGCCATGCTCATTGAACAAATGGCCAATTATAACACAAATGACGCACAAATCTGGGAGCTTCTCGTACTTAACTTTGCAGATATGCCACTTCTTGTCCTTCATGACCGAGACATGGTTGTTTAGCGGTTTTCTAACATCCACTATGACCTTCAGCTGATAGAAATTACCAGCAAAGTCACACGAGTGAGTCCCTTGGTATAAACCCCAACTAACTTACCAGAAAAAGCCTTCGCCATTGGGCCAAAGCCATCTGGCGGATCTTGAATTTGTACCCAAATTTGATCATGTTCAGATGGATTGTTTAAGGTTTACTGAAACCATCATATGTCGCCATTAGAACTGGGTTAGTGCAGATTGTCCACAAGCCGCCCTCCATCATCTTGTCCCAGTCTCCAAGGCAAGAAAATTGATCGTGTGCAGATTATCTCCGAGCAATCTAAATTTGAACACTTGATCCAAATGTCAAGCAGTACGCACGTTCTTCAAAAAAATAGTCGTCGTCATATTCCTGTGACGTGTGAATTAACCTTAGCAATCGCCAAGCAACGGGTAGCCACCGCCGGCGGGGATTCTCTTCCTCAAAGCTGACACCATCAAATTCATCCTCCTTGATCCCAAGCTGGAGGATTATCTCTTCTAGATTATTGTCACCCGAAGCCGAAGCAGATGACTCTGCCTCCATGGAACCGAACAGAACTATAGCCGCCAAAACCCGATTGCTTCTAGCTAAGGCCTGGAAGTCACACGAGGTCACCCCTTAGTCGGCCTGAGCGGTCACAAATCAGATAGGAGAACACGGCGGTGGAGAATGTGGGACTCAGCACCGGGCCAGGGGAAGCGAGCAAGAAACTCTAACAAGAGGGGAGCTTAAACCTTGGTTTTTCTTTTTCTTGTTATAGTGGCATCCTTTTTATTTTTTGACCACCAGTTATAGTGGCCTCCTTGTTCCAAGCTCAAGTGTGATTGCATTTCCGTTTACAATTCTGCATGTTATATAACTTTACCATAATAATTAACTAATGTTGATTCGTCTTAAAAGATCCAGCTGAAGAAGCCGTCATCGCCGCTGTTGCGTTACGGAAGTGAGGAGATAGAAGAACTTGTTTTGAGGTGTGGGGGTCTTCCCAGAGTAATTGTTGCGATAGCAGGTGTATTGGCTGAACAGACGGTCACAGCGATGGATACTGTATGTAGTTTGAATTGGGGATTTATGCGCCACCTGGAGACCAAGCCGGAGTATGATAGTCTACGGGGTCTATTTGGTTGGATGAATTCCTTCTTTCGTACTTGTCCTGATACACTCAAGCCATGTATCATGTACCTGTCAATTTTTCGTCAGCATGAAATTATTAGGCGGAGGCGCATAACAAGGCGGTGGATTGCAGAGGGTTATGCGAGGGACAGCTATGAAGTAACTGCACACAGGAACGGGGAGTATTACTTCTCCCGCCTCCTTTATTTGAACATAATCCAGCAGCCACAAAAAAAAATTGGCACCGCCATACCGGGTGGCACAAATAAGATGGTTCTGTGCCAGGTCAATGCTTTCTTCGGTGAATACATCATATCACGGCTATTAGAGGAGAACTTTGTGTTTAATCTATGGGGTGATTGTGCTCCAACCACCCAGCGCACAGGGCGTCACCTTATCATACATAAACATTGGGATAGAGACATAAATGTTTTCAAGAGCACCGACTTCTCGCGGCTACGGTCACTGACAGTGTATGGCGAGTGGTGCTCATTCTTTGTCTCTGAAAGAATGAAGTTTCTCCGGGTGCTTGATCTGGAGGATGCATCTGGAGTAAGAGATGAGGATCTCGAGAAGATCTTTAAATGGCTGCGTCGCCTCAAATTCCTCTCACTGCGTGGACAGCGTGAGATATACCATCTACCAAATTCACTGGGTCATCTCAGGCAACTGCAGACCCTGGATATCAGACACACGTCAATAGTCACCTTGCCGGAGAGCATCACCAAGTTACAAAAGCTACAGTACATACGCGCTGGCAACACCACCAACAGTAACCCAGCTGCGTCAGCACCACCTGTTTCATCCAGCAGTTGGTTCTGTAGATCTCGTCGTCACACGGTTGGTGTTCAAGTGCCTAGAGGGGTTGGAGAACTCACAGGGTTGCACACACTCGGTGTCATCAATGTCAGTGCTTCACGGGGGAAGGCCGTGCTGGAAGAGCTCAAGAAGCTCACACAGTTGCGCAAGCTTGGAATGTCTGGCATCAGCAGGAAGAACAAGGAGTTCTTATTATCTCTAATGAAGGGTCACGGCCATCTCAAATCGTTATCAGTGCATCTCGACCAGGACAATAAGGGTTGCTTGAATGACATCTCCCTGCCTTGGAAGAACCTAAAGAGTCTTAAACTGTATGGCCTTGCAGATAGGCTGCCACTTTCAAGCAATCCAGATCAGTATCCCAAGCTCAGAAAACTGAATCTGGAGATGGACACTTTAGAGCTAAGTGGCATTGAGTTCCTTGCCGAGCTACCAGAACTATGTATTCTACGCCTTCAAGTCAAACAGCTTCAGGATGGTAAGCTCCATTTTTATGCTGAGATGAATGGAGAGCAGTTGGACACCTTCGAAAAGGTGAAGATCCTCGAGATTGCTTGCAGCTCCAACGAGTTACAAGTCACATTTGGATCAAAATCGATGAAGAATCTTGAGCTGCTCACGATTGACTACTCGAGTGCATCATATCATCTTGCCGGCATGAATAATCTATCAGAACTGAAGCAAGTCTTGCTCAAGGGTACCAATGATGAAGCGTTCAGGGCAGAGTTTGCGAGCCATCTTGCCAATCATCCAAACAGACCTGTTGTGAAGCTGGAGGAACTACCGCGCTCATCCTGAAGGTCGACATTGTCTCTGTTTATTTCCCTTCATTTTCTTTTGCCTACCACTAGCTCGATCTAGCCTTTGCAATCCCTGGTTTGTTTGTTTGTTTGTGTAAAGGCTTTGCACTTTCTTTTGTAAAAATAAACTATACTCTGCCAGTAGTTTGATTCTGCTTACATACATGGCTCCATTGTGATATGTGGTTAGTTGATGTGCAGGACAGTTACCATGTATTCTACTCCCTCCGTCCGGAATTACTAGTCGCCAAAATGGATAAAAATGGATGTATCTAGAACTAAAATACATCTAGGTACATCCATTTCTCCGACAAGTATTTCCGGACGGAGGGAGTACAATTATTCATTGTGATATGATATGTGGTTAGTATCGTGTAATTATGATACAGGGGAGCCATTCTGCTAATTGTTATGATTACTGGTATATATCAACCATGGAAGCTTGTAATACTTCTACTTTGGTTAATCGATAAAGGGGGCGCTCATTGATTATAAGTACTGTAGTTATTGTTCATGATCTTACCTTAGATCAATGTTGCTCCTTTAGCATGTGCCCAGCATTTAGATGTGTCAGTAGTAACGAATGGACACCCAGAAACATTCATCATCTGACAATAAGACAGATCAATGAGACAAATCATGACTAGCTAGCTCCGAATCCATAAGACGAAATATGTTTAATTCCACCACTGACCATCAGCAGAACTCAAAATTCTGGGTATCGGTTGAAAAAAGGTTATCCGTGGATCATGTGAGTACGCCTACACTTTCGCTACATTACTCTGCATTTAGTCATCAGTCCACACCAAGTGCATTACAAACACATCAAGGTTTGAATTCAGCTGCTTGCTTTGTCCCACTCAAATATTTGGAACACCACCAGTACAACGTCACTCTTGAGCTGCATCGCTCCCCTCCTCCAGCGCCTCTTTCTCCTTTTGCTGCTCCACTGCACAGGAACATTTCAACGTGAGTAATAAGTGAATGCACAACAGGCAACTGAGCTCAAAATTAACTGAATCAATCATCTACTGGTTATTACTCACATGCAATCTCTGCCAGAGCTTTCTGGGTGCGCTTCCCCAGCTTGTCAATCCTCTTCTGCACGTCCCGTTTCAGGTCCCAGTTCGGGTTCTTTGGAGCAATGTTCCCGAAGGGGTTCTGCAGATAAATATTGTAGGTAAGTTTGCCTCATGAAAGATGAAAAGATATCACAGAATCTTGGAGGTGGGATTTGATGGATCTGGAAATGTTACCTCGAGCTGCTTTGGCTCAGCAGCATCAGCAGCGATCGGATCTTCAAACTTGGGCAGAGACAACGGAGCCACCTTGCCACCGCGGAGCCGCTCATCATGAGGAAGGTAGTTTCTGAACTTCAGTGGTACCTCCCTGCATCACAAACATGGCATGCTTGTGAACAATGATACACCCACCATTAAAGAGGAGTCAAGTATGCTACTCCCTCCGTCCGGAAATATTCGTCGGAAGAATGAATGTATCTAGATGTATTTTAGTTCTAGATACATTTATTTTTATGCATTTCTTCGACAAGTATTTCAGGACGGAGGGAGTACATGGCATCAATTAATCCCGTAAACATTTTACATGATGGTCTAATTTCTCAACAAAATACCCTACACTGCGGACGAAAGGTTTGCATATACTACTTGGTAAACAATCAGGACATCCGGCACTAGCAATTTGTTTGTAATTTTATAATCGACAATCCATTGAATGCTTAACAGAAGCCAGGAAATGCTATCTCAACAATCTGACAAGTAAACTGATTGTACAAAGCATATAATGTGAGATTATACATGACAACACATTGCTGTGTAAACAAAATTAATTCAGCTTTTACAAGAATGACGAGGCTGATGGAATGTAACAACTGGAATGAATTCAGATTTTCGGTCAGGTGCAAATGGAGATTCCGCTATAATAACATAAAGGGGCTCAGCAAATTATTATATACAGAAGATATATGTAGGATACAGAAGGCACTCCAAAAAGCTAGTACGTATAAGCTGTTTGTTCAATTACTTACCCATTGTCTTCAACCTCATCAGATTCCTTAGTGGGGCTAATGTTCTCCTTGGAAGCATCCTCAGGTGCATCCACAGGACCTGGCAATTCTTGGTGGTCCGCCTGTTCTTCTGTCGCCCCATGTTCACCATTCCTAATGCAGTCAACGAACATGAAATTCACCATAGGCTCACTGGAAAGACGGTACAAATTTACATCTCCTAAGCTCATACACTGTTAGAAGAACACCATCAGGCAGAGTTGCAAGAGCCCCCAATGAGATATATTGTCATATTATAAATATATGGTGATTAGTTTGCACTCACAGTCAAGCATTTATATATGGTTTTAATATCTAAGGCATGAATATGCATTCAACGAACAAAGACCTTACACTCTGGCAACACAGAAGTGATACCTAAGCAATACATTTTAAAATTTGGATAACTTGAATTATTTTCAGATAAATGCTTGAGCATTCGGGTCCACTAGTGCAGAACCGGGCAATAGCACCGGTTCGTAAGGCCCTTTAGTGCCGGTTCCACAACCGGCACTAAAGTGTGGTCACTAAAGCCCCCCCTCCCCCTTAGTACCGGTTCAGCACGAACCGGTGCTAAAGGCCAACCACGTGGCACGAGGCAGCTGCGGGGGCAGGGAGCCCTTTAGTACCGGTTGGTAACACCAACCGGTACTATAATGTTTGGGGGTTTTTAGTTTTATGATTTCTTTTTCATTTAATTTTGTGTTTCCATTTTAATTCTTTTTCGTTTGCTGGTATTTTACGATACTACACATTGTACACGTTATGCATATATATAAATGTAAAAATAGAATTTCTAGTAGAACCAATCATGCATATATATATTATCAGTGTCTCACAAACCACCATATTAATTAATTCACACATACACACATGTATACCTATATACAATTTCTCCTACATATGCATGTTGCCTTCGGAGCCAGTGGCATTAGCCTAATTGGTGCCTTCGGAGCACGATGACAATTGGAAGTGGTTTTCATGGGGGCGGTAGCGGGTAATAGTATTCTCCCTTCAGATTTATGACCTAGTCGAGCAAAAATCCCGCTATTTCCTCTTGAAGTGCTTCTACGCGCTCCGTTTCTAGGAGCTTGTCCCGCACCTCTGTGAACTGTTAAGAAGGAGATCAATATACATGTGTATTAGTTGTGTGACTAGATATCGATAATGGTGTAAAAATTGTGAATAGTGTTCTGACAAGCGTACCCATTCCTGTCTTTGAGATCTGCTCCTTTCGGACGCTATCATGCGAATGTTCTCGCAAACGCAGAATGCACACAGATCAGTCCCTTGCGCTTGCTGCAGGGCCTTTACGAGAATGGAATTTGATCAGATAATAATTAATCAAGCATGATAATTAAAGAGATGGCAGCTAGCTAGCTAGCTAGTACTACTTAATTAATTACCTTGGGTCGAAACCATTTAAGTTTTTTTTTCCATTCGCCTTCCGTGACGCTGATGAACCTTGCCCAAGCCCTGCCCGCCGACAAAGAAAATGAATAAAGGGGTTATTAAATAGTTCATATCATGAAATGACGAACTAAATAGGCCGAGATATATAGTTAATAATGATAGAAATTACCTGTTGACTATCCCAAACAAGATGTTATAGTCAGTATTTGCTTTGAGAAGTGAGTCCAGTATTTCAACTGTTCCGGCGTCAACTTTAGTGATACACAAGATCCAGTGAAATCTGCATGCACACACGTTTGCATGTCTTAATTAAGCGGGCATATGTAAGCAAAAACATGTAGCTAGTTAGTAGGCAAAAACAGAGAATTTGTAGTACAAGACAGTGTGACTCACTGGAAGTTGTAAGGAAGTAGTATATCTTCATTGTATTTGAGGCGCTTCAAGAACTCTAGCATGTTGTCCTCTACGGCCTTTTGATGATGTGGATTTATTTTCCATGTGTATTCATTAACGGTGTTTGGGTGAATGAACCCAATGCCAAAGCGTCCACCTTTTCTCATTTCATACATCTTCATCCTGCATAATACCACAGAAAAGAATATAATGAGGATAATTACAGGTAATGATTGATCAAAAGGATCACTACAGCTAGCTTGAGACTTAAATTACAGAAAGAAATCACTTACAGACAATAGCAACTGACGATAGATTTGTCGAGTGCATCTTGATTGTATAACTGAAACAGTTCAGAATACTCAACGGACAGAGCTTTCTCATGGAAGTAATGCTCCTCCTTGACATTCACCATGAGGGACAATCGATTGGAAATCTTGGTAATGTTCATGTACCATTGATGCAATTCATACATTCTCGTTGGGAGGTTCTTGACCTTGTCTGGCTTGACCAAAGGTTGGCCCCGGACATATTTCCGTTTTATTTCATCCTCTGTAGGCACAGGCATGGGCTCGATCTCGAGGAGTTGTCCAACAGTGATGTTGAGAACTTCAGCCTGCATTATATGGTCCTTGGTTATTACCACGTTGCCCACCTCAGGAACGTAAACTGTTTGCCCACAATTATATTGGGCGCGCGTACTGTCACGTGTTGTTGGCACAACAAGCGAGGGGATCGATTACGCCGCCTGTTCTCCCAGCTGGGGAATGGTTTTCCCGCATTTTTTTACAGCTTCTTGTTGTTTGCTCGATCCCGAGCTCGCCTCCTTACGTAGACGTGCTTGATTTAACTTCCTGATGTGGCGCTCATAGTCTGTGTCAACAGGCTTGGGAGCTGGTGGTTGAGCCATACGAATGAAGTGGTCAATCGTTTCCTCAGGCACTTTCTCCCTTGGCGGCGGTGGCGGTTTCGGTGCAAAATGGGCTTCCACCTGGGCCTTCGATATGGCTGTGTTTTCCTTCTCGGACCTGTCATAAGGCCTCTGCGGAAGAGGCGTGAGGCTTGGACCATATTTATATCGGTTGCCTCCGCCTGTACTTCCTGTACTACCTCGACTCGTACCGCTACGCACCATAATTGTGGGGTGTCTCTTCTGCGATTGCTGAGGCGGCGGAGACGGCTGACGGGGCTGAGTTGGACGAGGAGGAGTGGCCTGAAGCTGTGCCGGACTTGGAGGAGGAGTGGCCTGAGGTTGTGCCGAACTTGGAGGAGGAGTGGACGTCTGACGCTGTGGCGGACTTGGAGGAGGAGGAGTGGCCTGACACTTTGCCGGACTTGGAGGAGGAGTGGCCTGAGGTTGTGCCGGACTTGGAGGAGGAGTGGACGTATGACGTTGTGGCGGACTTGGAGGAGGAGGAGTGGCCTGAAGCTGTGGCGGACTTGGAGGAGGAGTGGCCTGAGGTTGTGCCGGACTTGG
This sequence comes from Aegilops sharonensis, assembly GCA_904067115.1. Classification (NCBI taxonomy): domain Eukaryota; kingdom Viridiplantae; phylum Streptophyta; class Magnoliopsida; order Poales; family Poaceae; genus Aegilops; species Aegilops sharonensis. The sequence goes on along the minus strand of LR880968.1, from coordinate 22,660,362 downwards.
AGGAGGAGTGGACGTCTGACGCTGTGGCGGACTTGGAGGAGGAGGAGTGGCCTGAAGCTGTGGCGGACTTGGAGGAGGAGTGGCCTGAGGTTGTGCCGGACTTGGAGGAGGAGTGGACGTCTGACGCTGTGGCGGACTTGGAGGAGGAGGAGTGGCCTGAAGCTGTGGCGGACTTGGAGGAGGAGTGGCCTGAGGTTGTGCCGGACTTGGAGGAGGAGTGGACGTCTGACGCTGTGGCGGACTTGGAGGAGGAGGAGTGGCCTGAAGCTGTGGCGGACTTGGAGGAGGAGTGGCCTGAGGTTGTGCCGGACTTGGAGGAGGAGTGGACGTATGACGTTGTGGCGGACTTGGAGGAGGAGGAGTGGCCTGACACTTTGCCGGACTTGGAGGAGGAGTGGCCTGACACTTTGCCGGACTTGGTGGACTTGCAGGAGTGGGAGTCTGCTGACTCGGTGGCGGACTTCGACGAGGAGTCGGCTGACGCGGTGTCGGTGGCCTTCAAAAGATGATGCAATCCTTTTTCCATAGGATGATACGATGTTTGGCCTCTCCGAGAAAGTGTTCGTCGTCACCTCCAGGAATGTCAAGCTGTAGCTCCGAATATGGGTCCACCACCTCATCAACCAAGACACGAGCATAGCCCGCTGGAATCGGGTTGCAATGGAAGGTTGCCTTGGGGGGATTTGTAAAAGCAACGGCGTCCACCACCTTCATGGATATGTTCTTCATTTTGACGTGTAGCTTGCAGTTAGTGTTATCCGTGATATCATCCACGGGGTATCTATCCATCATTGCGTCGTCCGGGGCGGAACCCACACTGCTTCTCGGCATGGATGGGGCGGTGCTATCCAATGCTGGATCATCCGCTAGCTGCTGCAGCTGCTGAGACCCCCTTTGCTGGCTAAGTGAGTCGATCTGCTCCTGCTGCCGCTGGAATTTGACTACCAATTCCGCTTGACTTGCTTCTAGTCCTTGAAGGCGTTCATAGTCCCGCTTCCTCTGCTCCTCCTCCATCTTCCTCTTCTTCTCCTCCGCAATCTTCTTTCTCGCACGGGTGCTGTAGTCGTTGTTCCAGTCTGAAAACCCCTCATACCACGGAATAGCGCCCTTGCCTCGTGTTCTTCCCAGGTGTTCAGGATTTCCCAGGGCACGCGTAAGCTCGTCGTTCTCTCTGTTGGGCTGGAACACCCCCGATCGTGCCTCTTCTATTGCAACAAGTATCGCATCGTCGGCTCCCTTCAGACTTGCCCTCGTCGAAACATTGCCTGTCTTCGGGTCCAACTCCCCCCATGCGCATAGAACCAAGTCCTTCACCTGGGGGGCAGCTCTTAGTAACCAGAGTGACACCTGCATCCTCCATATCTTTCTCAGACTTATCCCACTTAGGCATTGCCACCGCATAGCCACCTGGCCCCAGCTTATGGAACTTATCCTTTTTTTCAGCATTCTTCTTGTTTATTCTCGACCGTTCCTTAGCTAATTCCGAATCCTTGAATTTCACGAAATCGTCCCAATGAGCACGTTCGTTCTCTAGTGTTCCCTCGAATACTGGAGTCTTCCTTCCTCCCTTGATGTACTTGTCCCATTCACGATTCTTGTGGTTCTTGAATGCAACCGCCATCTTCCTAAGAGCAGCGTCCTTGACTTTCTGCACATCTGCTTCTGTGAAATGATCTGGTAGGGTGAAATGTTCCATGAGAGTATCCCAAAGCAGTTCTTCGAAGGCCGAGCCGTAGGTCACGTGACCTGCACCGAAAAGGTGGCTGAATACTCACCTACGGCTTTGATTGTTATTACTTTTGCAGGAGCTATGACGTCATTCCTTGCGGCAACCACTGGAATATTACAGAACGATCTAAAGAGGGTCATAGCTTATTCAACTTGCAGTCAATTAGGCTATATGATCTTTGCTTGCGGCATCTCTAACTATTCGGTTAGCGTCTTTCACTTAATGAATCACGCGTTTTTCAAAGCATTACTCTTCCTGAGTGCGGGTTCGGTGATTTTGTCTTTTGTCGACAAAAGTATCATCTGGACGTGGAGCAGCGTCCTTTTTGTCCTTTTGTCTTTTGTCTTTTGTCTTTGCCTGGCTCTCTCCATTCTTGAAGGGAGATCGGGAGTTGGTCCTTCACAACAACTCTGCACTGACGAACGAACTTGTCCGCAATCTTCTTAGGCGCTAATGGTTCGCCATTAGGTCTGGTTGCCTCGATATTGTACTTTACGCCCTCCTTCAACTTTTTGTTCGGGCCTCGTTTCGTCCTTTTGCCTGAAGATTTGCTCGATCCGGATGGCTGAAAGAACAAAGATCGATTCGTTAATATATCTTCAAGTCATTTAAAACATGTGATGATCACCAGATGCCTGCTTATATA
>LR880968.1:22635439-22647297 GCA_904067115.1 Aegilops sharonensis | reverse complement strand
GAGCGCATTTTCTCCATCTTGATCTTGTGATCATCGACGACATCGGCAACATGCAACTCCAATTCCATCTTCTCCCCCTCAATTCTTTTCAATTTTTCTTTCAAGTACTCGTTTTCTCTTTCAACTAAATTTAACCTCTCGACAATAGGGTCGGTTGGAATTTCCGGTTCACATACCTCCTAGATAAAAATATCTATGTCAACTTGATGGGCATAATTTGTCATAAACACGAAATGCAACAAATAGTTTTAAAAAAGAATATACCACATCCGAATCATAACAAGGACGAGGGCCGACGGGGACGGATATCAAAACCATGGCACTATGTATAACAAACAACGTACGGGTAAGATAATTATACGAGTAACTATATATCCAAATCACACAAACATCAATTTTTTATATAAAATTTCATGCACAAGAGGCTCACCACAAGGTGGTGCCGGTGACGGGACGGTGCGGGCGATCGACGGTGGTTACGACGGAGATTTAGAAGGCACTAAGTAAAACACACCTACATATGCAAACTAAGTGTTATTTTTGACCTCAAATTGCATATAAATCAAATACTAGCACATATATATATTTCCTCCCAATTTACTAAACTCACAAATTAATCACTATATAAAGCGTTGCAAGAGCTAATCTAGCAATGAGAGATGAAAGGACAAAGTTGCTAACCTTTGTGATCATTTGAATGGATGGGGGCCTTCAAATCTTGACAAATTTTAGGCAAAATATGTGATGAACTCGAGAGGAAGAGGGGAAGAATAGAGAGGAGAGGGGAAAGGGGAAGAACAGAGCGAGCTCGGGTGGACGAAGGGTTTATGTAGGACGACCTTTAGTACCGGTTCATGCCAAGAACCGGTACTAAAGGGCCTGGAGGGTCCCTAGTCTGACAACATCATGCCACCACTCTCATTAGTACCGGTTCGTGGCACGAACCGGTGCTAAAGGTTCGCCACGAACCGGTACTAATGAAAGCGGCCCGGCTAGCTGTTGGAACCGGCACTAATGTATACATTAGTGCCGGCTCAAATTCAAACCGGCACTAATGTGCTTCACGTTTGACCCTTTTTCTACTAGTGGTCATTGTCATATCTACACCTACAGTGAGTGGATACATAGGGTATCAGCTCATCAAATGCTAAAGCTAATTAACCTAAACTTTGCAGATTTTAGTATGAACGGTACACTAATAATATGATGAAAGTTGTCTTGGTTTGATAGCTAAAGATCGACGAACCAAACCAATACAGACAAAGTCTAGAAGGGATGAGCAAATGTAAAAATAGGACATGGAGTTCTCTGCAAAGCTGATGAGCGGGGATCCTCCAGATGCATCATGTGAGGTCAGAAACTGTGATCCATGTTCGTTCAGCTTTCGGGTACTCTGCTATTGAGTAATCCCAGACCCTATAGTGCAGGCGCCAGGGAATCCTAGAGATGGTATGGTCTTACGTGTTTGAATAACAGGGTCTACGCACTGACTCAATATGCGCTAAACAAAAACTCGAAGCAGTCTGCTAGTGCTAGGACCAACACAGGATTCTCTAGCGCCCAATCCTGCCAAATTCTCAAAGTGAGCGCTTCGGTGTGCGTCTGCGAGCATTTCCATCTACTAGAGGACCGGTTGCGCCAAATGGCGCAAAGGCCCGTTTAAGACCATGTTCATATTGAAAATATTTGCATTTTTTCAATAACCGTATATTTGAGTACATTTGGTAAGAACCTATACCCCTATATATAAAGGAAATAAAATGAAAATATTTTCTTAAGGTAATAATGCCACAAATTAGATCATTGGTAGGTCAAGATAGTTGAGTCTACAATTAGAAACTGCGAGTAGCTGTAAACTTGCATTAAAAAAGAGTAAACACAAGTGACACAATAAGATGTACTTAATACATGAAGTGAACATTGTGTACATGAGTAGTTAAGAGAAATAATAGTCAATTACATCATATAATTTGGTTCTATACTCTTTTGTGTATATATCCTGAATGCTACCCCTTTGTGATCAATTCTTTGTCCTCCGAATCAAATGGCACAGCTATTGCCCCTTGTGAAAAAAGAAAGGACTCTATAACACAAGTAGAAAAGGGGGCAAAGGTCCAGGCCCGGCCAGCCCATTAGTCCCGGTTCAGTCCAGAACCAGGACCCATGGTGGCATTGGACCCGGTTCGTGAGCCCCGGGGGCTGGCCGGGCCATGTGGGCCATTGGTCTCGGTTCGTCTGGACCTTTTGGTCCCGGTTGGTGGGACGAACCGGGACCAATTGGCCTCGCTCCTGGCCCACCACCATTGGTCCCGGTTGGTGGCTTGAACCGGGACCAAAGGCTGCCCTTTAGTCCCGGTTCATGCCACCAACCGGGACCAATGAAGTGCCTATATATACCCCCTCGCGTAAGAGCAGAGCACACTGCTCTGTTTTTTCTGGCCGCCGAGGGGGAGAGGGCTTGGTGGTGCTCTAGCTCACCTCCTATGCACACAAGGTGTTCAATGAAATGCCTGAGCCACACTACTTAAGATTTCTCCTCTCCAATCTCGACCTCCAAGCTCCATTTTCCTCAATATTTGTCTAGGTTTAGCGGTCCGTCACGCCCCGTCCCCATCTTCACCGCCGTCGATCACCCGCAACGATCGCATCGCCGACACCACCGTGGTGAGCCTCTTGTTCTTATCTTCTTTCTGAAAGGAAAAATATTCTTACTTGTATGTTTAGATAGATACTTGTATTATTTTCTTACTTTTATTATTGCATCTTATATAGTGCGATGGTTTTGGTATCCGCCCCCATCGGCCCTCGTCCTGTCTATGATTCGGATGTGGTATATATTATCTTTTCATAACTATTGGTTCATTTATTGTTTATGAAAATTATGCCGACCAACGCGACATAGATTTTATTTATCTAGGAGATTGTTGAACCGGAAATTCCAACGGACCCTATTGTCGAGAGGTTAAATTTAGTTGAAGAAGAAAACAATTTCTTGAAGGAAAAAATAAGAAAAATTGATGAGGGAAAGATGATATTGGAGTTGCATGTTGCAGATGTCGTCGATGATCACAAGATCAAGATGGATGCAATGGGCTTGAAGATTAGAAAGATTAGAAAATATGCCATTCGTACCGAGGCTTGGTATCATTATGCCGTTGGATCAGTTGTTACCTTGGTTGCGATTATAATCGCATTTGTTTTCGCATTGAAATGTTTTACATAGTTTCAATGTATGGTTTAATTAATTTAGATGCTCTGCAGAGCTTTATGTTGTTCTGTAATGATTTTCGCTTGAAGATGAGAACTATGTATGTACTTTGGTTTTAATGTGATGATGATCCTCTATTAATTTGGTCACTTAATTATCTATTCATGATGTTCTGTAATGATTTTTGACACACTTAATTATATATAATGCACGCAGATGAACCGGCAATGGATGTACGATAACAGACACACCTCCGAGTACATTAAGGGCGTGCATGATTTTCTCGAAGTGGCTGAGGCAAACAAGCAGAATGGTTTTATGTGTTGTCCATGCCCTATATGTGGGAATACGAAGTCTTACTCTGACCGGAAAATCCTTCACACCCACCTGGTTTACAAGGGTTTCATGCCACACTATAATGTTTGGACGAGGCATGGAGAAATAGGGGTTATGATGGAAGATGGCGAAGAAGAAGAGTACGATGACAACAATGTGCCCCCTGAATACGATGATGCTACTGAACATCAAGAGGAACCAGACGATGTGCACAATGATGTTGCAACGGGCGAAGCTACTGAAGATCAAGAGGAGCCAGACAATGTGCCCGATGATGATGATTTTCGCCGGGTCATTGTCGATGCAAGGACGCAATGCGAAAGTCAAAAGGAGAAGTTGAAGTTCTATCGGATGTTAGAGGATCACAAAAAAGGGTTGTACCCCAATTGCGAAGATGGCAACACAAAGCTCGGTACCGTACTGGAATTGCTGCAGTGGAAGGCAGAGAATGTTGTGCCAGACAAAGGATTTGAGAAGCTACTGAAAATATTGAAGAAGAAGCTTCCAAAGGATACCGAATTGCCCGACAGTACATACGCAGCAAAGAAGGTCGTATGCCCTCTAGGATTGGAGGTGCAGAAGATACATGCATGCCCTAATGACTGCATCCTCTACCGCGGTGCGTACAAGGATCTGAACGCATGCCCGGTATGCGGTGCATTACAGTATAAGATCAGACAAGATGACCCTGGTGATGTTGACGGCGAGCCCCCCAGGAAGAGGGTTCCTGTGAAGGTGATGTGGTATGCTCCTATAATACCACGGTTGAAACGTCTGTTCAGAAACGGAGAGCATGCCAAGTTGATGTGATGGCATAGTGAGGACCGTAAGAAAGACGGGAAGTTGAGAGCACCCGCTGACGGGTCACAGTGGAGAAAAATCGAGAGAAAGTACTGGGATGAGTTTGCAAGTGACCCAAGGAACGTATGGTTTGGTTTAAGCGCAGATGGCATTAATACTTTCGGGGAGCAGAGCAGCAATCACAGCACCTGGCCCGTGACTCTATGTATGTATAACCTTCCTCCTTGGATGTGCATGAAGCGGAAGTTCATTACGATGCCAGTTCTCATCCAAGGCCCTAAGCAACCCGGCAACGACATTGATGTGTACCGAAGGCCATTAGTTGAAGAACTTTTACAGCTGTGGAATGGAAATGGTGTACTAACGTGGGATAAGCACAAACACGAGGAATTTGACCTAAAGGCATTGCTATTCGTGACCATCAACGATTGGCCCGCTCTCAGTAACCTTTCAGGACAGACAAACAAAGGATACCACGCATGGACGCACTGTTCACTTGACACCGAAAATATATACCTGCGAAGCTGCAGGAAGAATGTGTACCTGGGCCATCGTCGATTTCTTACGACCAACCATCAATGTCGAAAGAAAGGCAAGCATTTCAAAGGCGAGGCAGATCACCGGAAGAAGCCCGCCATTCGTACCGGTGATCACGTACTTGCTATGGTCAATGATTTACACGTAATCTTTGGAAAGGCTCCAGGCGGACTAGCTGTTCCGAGTGACACTGAGGGACACGCACCCATGTGGAAGAAGAAATCTATATTTTGGGACCTACCCTACTGGAAAGACCTAGAGGTCCGCTCTTCGATCGACGTGATGCACGTGACGAAGAACCTTTGCGTGAACCTGCTAGGCTTCTTGGGCGTGTATGGGAAGACAAAAGATACACCTGTGGCACGGGAGGACCTGCAACATTTGCACGAAAAAGATGGCATGCCTCCGAAGCAGTATGAAGGTCCTGCCAGCTACGCTCTTACCAAAGGAGAGAAGGAAATATTCTTTGAATGCCTGCTTAGTATGAAGGTCCCGACTGGCTTCTCGTCGAATATATAGGGAACAATAAATATGGCAGAGAAAAAGTTTCAGAACCTTAAATCTCATGACTGCCACATGATTATGACGCAACTGCTTCCGGTTGCATTGAGGGGGCTTCTACTGAAAAGCGTCCGATTAGCCATTGTGAAGCTATGTGCATTCCTCAATGCAATCTCTCAGAAGGTGATCTCCAGAAATCGTACCAAGGCTAAGGAGTGATGTGGCGCAATGTCTTGTCAGTTTCGAGCTGGTGTTCCCACCATCCTTCTTCAATATCATGACGCACGTCCTAGTTCATCTAGTCGACGAGATTGTCATTCTGGGGCCCGTATTTCTACACAATATGTTCCCCTTTGAGAGGTTCATGGGAGTCCTAAAGAAATATGTCTGTAACTGCGCTAGGCCAAAAGGAAGCATATCCATGGGCCATCAAACAAAGGATGTCATCGTGTTTTGTGTTGACTTCATTCCTGGCCATAAGAAGATAGGTCTCCCTAAATCACGGTATGAGGGGAGACTGACTGGAAAAGGCACGCTTGGAAGGGACCCAATAATATGCAGGGACGGATATTCTTGGTCTCAAGCACACTGCACAGTTCTACAGAACTCTACCTTGGTGACCCCTTATGTCGATGAACACAAGAACATTCTACGCTCCAAACACCCGGAGCAGTGCGACGACTGCATTACATGTGAACACATCAGGACTTTCAGCAGTTGGTTGGAAACACGTCTCAGAGGTGACAACACTGTTTGTGATGAGCTGTACTTGTTGTCCAGGGGACCATCTTCGACTGTTACGATTTGGAAAGGATACGAGATAAATTGGAATACATTTTACACGATTGACCAAGATCAAAAGAGCACCAACCAAAACAGCGGTGTCCGCTTTGATACAGCCACCGAGAGGGGAAAGGACACATATTATGGTTACATAGTGGACATATGGGAACTTGACTACGGACATGATTTTAAGGTCCCTTTGTTTAAGTGCAAATGGGTCAATCTGTCAGGAGGCGGGGTACAGGTAGACCCACAGTACGGAATGACAACAGTGGATCTGAAAAATCTTGGGTACACTGACGAACCGTTAGTCCTAGCCAATGATGTGGCACAGGTTATCTATGTGAAGGACATGTCCACTAGACCGAGAAAAATAAAAGATAAGGAAGCGAATACATCATATGATGAGCCAAAGCGCCACATAGTTCTTTCAGGAAAAAGGAACATCGTGGGAGTGGAGGGCAAGACAGACATGTCTGAAGATTATGAAAAGTTTCATGAAATTCCTCCCTTCAAAGTCAAGGCTGACCCCAGCATCCTGATAAATGATGAAGATTATCCATGGTTACGGCACAATAAGCAAATGACACAAGCGAAGAAAAAGTGAAGACTTTCTCCCTCAACTATTATGATGATACCATGCCAACTTTGTAACAGACGAGTATGATACCATTGCCCGTTTTGTACATGCACATGCTATGTGGGTGAAATTATGATACCATGCCAACTTTCAACTTTTTCAGAGTTCATTTGAAATGCTTTAATGTCTTATGGTTCGGCCCTCGTAATACCATTAATCCCGGTTCGCTCCTTGTCAACTATGTTCTCACCAAGAACACTCTCAAGAGGGCAGCCACGTGGGCCATTGGTCCCGGTTCGTCTGGACCTTTTGGTCCCGATTCCACGCACGAACCGGGACCAGTGTGCCTCGCCCCTGGCCCATGACCATTAGTCCCGGTTTGTGCCACAAACCGGGACTAAAGGGTTGGTCCTCGTTGCGTTCAGAGTTTAGTCCCACCTCGCCAACCGAAGGGCGCTCACACCGGTTTATAAGCCCGTCCCTCTCTACCTTGTTGAGCTCCTCTCAATGTGAAAATAGATGCCCCTATACAGGGAATTTGACCTAAATTCATAGTGAATTTCTGTGAAATTCATAGAAATTTATTATGAATTTAGGTTGAATTTTCTCTATAGGCGCATCTATGTTCATTTTTTAGTAAAGTTAATCACAAACTTGTGATTCACACAAATTTCAAAGAATTCAAATTTTAACTATTCAAATTTGAAAACTAATGGCACTAACAGAAAGTTTATAATTTTGCTGACCTAAAAGTAAAAAGAACTAAAAATAAAGCAAAAAACAAAAGAAAATAAATAATACAGAAAACAAAACAAAAAAATGAAAACAAAATAAAAATAGCAACAATAAGTATTTTCTTGTAAGTAGAAACAAAATAAAATAAATAAAGCAACAAAGAAAACAACAAAACAAAAAAAAGTGTTTTCAAATTTGAAAACAAATGGCACTAACAGAAAGTTTATAATTTTTCTAAAACTAAAAGCAAAAAGAATTAAAAAATAAAGCAAAAAATAAAAGAAAATAAATAATGCAGAAAACAAAACAAAAAACTGGAAAAAAATTAAAATAGCAACAATAAGTAAAGAAAACAAAAAAACAAAAAAAATTGCCTCCTACTGGGGCCCCACGGCCTGAATACGACTAGAAACCCGACCATGGGCCAGGATTCAGGCCCGCAGAAGGCCTAGCAGGCCCACAGACAAAGCAGTGTCAGATTAGGCCCATAGGCCTGCAGTTCAGAGGAGTTTGAGAGAGAGAGGAGGCAGCAGTGCTTATAAGCAGGTGGTCGACGCTCTCAACTAGCGAGGTGGGACTAAACTCCCACCACCGCGCCGCTGTGCAAGGCCATTGGTCCCGGTTGGTGGAACGAACCGGGACCAATGCCACCCTTTGGTCCCGGTTTGTGGCGCCAACCGGGACCAATGCCCCCCCTTTAGTCCCGGTTCGTGCCACCAACCGGGACCAAAGGCCGCCGCTTCCCGCACTTTGGGCTGCTGAAAAGAAGCCTTTGGTTAGCCTTTAGTCCCGGTTCGTGGCACCAACCGGGACTAAAGGGTGCATTAATCCCAGTTGGTGGCACAAACCGGGACTAAAGGCTTTGCTATATAAGCAAACACTTTGCAAAAATTCAGAATTTCATCCCCAGTTGTCCCCGACGACGCCGACCTCCGCGACGTCGTCAGGCTGCCCCGTCGCCCGTGCCCCCGAGCTCACACCGACGCCGTCCGCCGACCCCGAGCCCACGCCCACGCTGTCCGCTGCCCCCGAGCGCGCCCGGTCGTGCCCCTGCCCCACGACCCGCCCCCCACCGCCGTCGTTGTCGCCGGCCACGCCCATGCCCCGGCCCGTGCCGTCCGACGCCCCCGAGCCCACGCCGACGCTGTCCGCCGCCCACGCCATCGCCGTCCGCCGCCCTCGAGCGCGCCCGGTCGCGCCCCTGCCCCACGACCCGCCCCGGCCCCCACCGTCGCCGTCGTCGCCGGCCACGTCCTTGCCCCGACCCGCGCCCCCCACCGTGGTCGTCGCCGACGCCCTCGCCGCCCCCGCCGTCGCCCTCGCCGGCCGCCCCCGATGTGAGCCACCGCCGTCAGGGCTCTGTGTTTAGTAGTCTGCTTTTTTTTCATATATACATGTGTATTTTTTTTGTTCATTGCATTTTTTTCATATATATAATGTATATATGTATGTGGTAGCTAGCTATATGATGAATGGATGTGGCTATGTATGTATAGATATAATGTTCATAGCATTTTTTTGTTTATATATTATTTTTCATATATGTATTAATTTTTATTTAGGTTGTTAGTAGATATCGATTTTAGGTTAGTGCATTTTAGGTTAGTGTAGAGGAAAAAGTAAAATAAGGAAAAGGAAGAAAAGAGGAAGAAGAAAGAAGGAAGAAGAAGAAGAAAAAGAAGGAGAGGAAAAAGGAAAATAAGAAGAGGAAGAAAGGAGAAGAAGAGGAGAGGAAGAAGAGGAGAAATAAATAAGAAGAGGAAAAAAGAAGAAAAAGAAGAGGAGAAGAAGAAAGGAATAGAGGAAGAAGAAGAAAAAATAGAAAATCTTTTTTTTTCTTCTTTTTTTTCTTCGATCTTCTCCTCTGTCGTCGTCGATATACCCCTCCCGATAACTTCAACGCGAGGGGGGGGGTCGACATACCCCCTCCCCGATAATATTATTTTCCCATATACGTATGTCGTGTCAATATAAACTCCCAATAACTTCAACACGTGGGGGGGGGGGGTCGATATACCCCCTCCCCGATAATATTATTTTTCCATGTACGTATGTTGTCGTTGTCGATATAAACCCCTCCCGATAACTTCAACACGTGGGGGGGGGGGGGGGCGATATACCCCCTCCCCGATAACTTCAACACGTGGGGGGGGGGGGGGGCGATATACCCCCTCCCCGATAACTTCAACACGTGGGGGGGGGGGGGGGCGATATACCCCCTCCCCGATAACTTCAACACGTGGGGGGGGGGGGGGGCGATATACCCCCTCCCCGATAACTTCAACACGTGGGGGGGGGGGGGGGCGATATACCCCCTCCCCGATAACTTCAACACGTGGGGGGGGGGGGGGGCGATATACCCCCTCCCCGATAACTTCAACACGTGGGGGGGGGGGGGGGCGATATACCCCCTCCCCGATAACTTCAACACGTGGGGGGGGGGGGGGGCGATATACCCCCTCCCCGATAACTTCAACACGTGGGGGGGGGGGGGGGCGATATACCCCCTCCCCGATAACTTCAACACGTGGGGGGGGGGGGGGGCGATATACCCCCTCCCCGATAACTTCAACACGTGGGGGGGGGGGGGGGCGATATACCCCCTCCCCGATAACTTCAACACGTGGGGGGGGGGGGGGGCGATATACCCCCTCCCCGATAACTTCAACACGTGGGGGGGGTCGATATACCCCTCCCGATAACTTCAACATGTGGGAGGGGGGGTCGATATACCCCCTCCAGATAACTTCAGCACGTGGGGGGGGTGTCGATATACAACCTCCCCGATAACATTTATTTTCCCATGTATGTATCTCGTCGTTGTCGATATTACCCCCTTGAAGCGTTGTCGAGGCCACCCCAAACCCTAGAGAACCAGCGCCGAGGCCACTAATTAATATGATTCCATATCTGTCATGTTTGAATAATAATTGCCATGTTGTAAATATTTGTAGAAACTATGGACACCCCCCGAGACGAAGCAACAGAAGTGATGTTGGAGGAGATAATCGCACATGGAAGTGACGCCGTCTTACCGTTTCTGAACGACACCGATGGTCTGGAAGGACAGGGTGAAGAAGCAGGCAATTATGATGGCTCCTTTGACCCAATGCCGGTGCAAGAAGGAGACCATGAGGACGGCTCCGGTGACCCAATGATGGTTCAAGAAGGAGACCGTGATGAAGGCTCCGGTGACCGAACCGAGTCTGGCCAGGTATATATATTAGTTAAGCCTGTGCTGACTAGCTAATTGATGCATTCATTGTTTTGGTATATGTACACATATTAATTAACTCTCGTCTTTCTTCTTTTTTCTAGCCCTCCGGATCGAGCACAACTTCGGTAAGGAGACGAGGCCCGAAGAAAAAGTTGAGCTCAGATGAAAGGTTTGAGATCACAGCAATCACGCACGAAGGCGAACCGATTGAACCTATCCGGACAAAGAACGCATTTGCTGCTCAGTGCGGGGTTCTTGTTAGGGACAAGATCCCGATCAGCATCCACCAATGGTATAAGCCTAAGGAGGAAGACCCTCAGGTGTCTTATGTCAATGATATGCAGAAAGATGATCTTTGGACTGAGCTGAAGGCAAATTTCACCCTACCGCTAGAGGAGGATCTGGAGAAGCCAGTTAAAGAGCAATTAACCAAGTCTTGTGCTCTTAAGAAGATGGCAGGCCTATTCAGGAGGTGGAGGAAAGAGCTGAAAAAGTTTGTCGACAAAGAAGAGACACCAGAATTCATCGGCAAATATGAGAAGATCAGAGATCACTGCCCGCATTTGTGGCCCACGTGACATCGGAAAAGAGTAAGAAGATGTCGGCGACAAACAAGCAAAATGTTGCGAAGAAGAAGTTTCACCATCGCACGGGGTCAGGTGGCTACCTCAAAGCCCGGCCTAAGTGGTCCAAGGCTGAGAATGATCTGCTTGATAAAGGGATCGAACCAGAGACAATGAAATGGCTAGAACATTGCCGGACTTGGTTCTTCAGGGCTGGCGGAACCTTGGACCCTGTATCAGGGAAGTGCCGTTGGACGGACGAGCAAATGAAAACACCAGTCAACAGGCTTCGGCACTATATCGATGCAGCGCAGCAAGGGACGTTTGTTGGGGAACGTAGTAATTTCAAAAAAAATCCTACGCACACGCAAGACCATGGTGATGGCATAGCAACGAGAGGGGAGAGTGTCTGTCCACGTACCCTCGTAGACCGAAAGCGGAAGCGTTATAACAACGCGGTTGATGTAGTCGTACGTCTTCACGATCCGACCGATCCAAGCACCGAACGTACGGCACCTCCGAGTTCTGCACACGTTCAGCTCGATGACGATCCCCGGACTCCGATCCAGCAAAGTGTCGGGGATGAGTTCCGTCAGC